>BLKR01000001.1:0-460000 GCA_011170035.1 Teleogryllus occipitalis | reverse complement strand
AAAGCTAGTTAAGGATAGTTGCTGCTTATTGTATTTTCGTGGGAAAGAACAATTTTCTAATGCAGATATTTCATTGTTTAGCGACGAAAGTGAAAATATAAAAAAATTGTTGTATGCGATGTATTCTTTAATAAGAAAAGGGAATGTTTCGAAATACAAAAATAAAAACATTTTCGTAAGATTTCATCGCATGAAATTTCTTTTTCTAATGCTTCACTTGGCTAGTAGAATAAAAAATCGTAACTATTGAATTTTAATGCTGTTGTCGATACGTTTGCATGCTCATTGAATTTTTAAATTAAGTCCTATAAACGGAGCGTGTACTGGGAATTCAGAATTCATTGTTTTTAAAATATCACATCCGTCGACAACCTCGAATAAAAACGTGTTTTTTGATGGCTGTAGGTTTAGAATGGAGAGTATGGAGGAAACTACGAAATAGTCAAGGAAAACTGTTTCTATCGACATTAATGAATGTTATGTGCATCAAAGGAAGGTGACATTCTCCTCTGCTACTGGGATTTAATACCGGATCAAAGCAAAATTTTGCGATACTGGTAATAAATAAGCATAATGTATTGAAAACCAATTGCCGAATCTTCCTGAGGGGGTGAGGATATACCGTGATTGGAATGGAAACATATTCTCGAAGATTCTGAGTTCGTAACCGAAGCTAAAACTAGTTTTCAACTGCACTGAGTAAACGGGATAATAATAACACTAATAATAAACTGTACAGTGTTTACTCATAACCCAGCGCTCAATTTACTAAACTCAATGTCCTTTGATAATGAGCATTAAAAATACACCAAAGCGAACCATTTGCATTTTTTGTAGAGAGCTCCAGAAACAATTTCCAGCCCGCAGAGGGGTGAATTTCAAACACGTGTTCCACGCCCCACGCAAAAATACAGCAGGGAGAAAAATGTTTTGAATATTCAGAAGAAACGACAGTGGCTGGCCGGCTGACCAGCCAGCGGTCGCGATGGCGGCGGTGGGCGGGGCAGGGCGGGGCGGGCGTGCGCGGGCGTGCGCTGCGTGGGTGGCGCCGCGGCCGCCGTGCCCGCGTGCGTCGCTGGCACGCGCGCTGGGACGCCGTGCCGCGGCCGCCGCCGCCGCCGCCGCCGCCGCCGCCGCCGCCGCCGTCGCGCCGGAAGCGATCGCCGAGGAGCCCTGGCAAGGCGCGCGGCCGCGGGAGCGACTGCGGTGGCACCGGAGGGCACACGCGGTTTACCTGGCGCCACGCCCCCCTCCTCGCGCTCCCTGAGCCCTTTGCGGTTCAGAGGCGACGCTCCTAGTACGCGCGACAATCCGTTTGTGTTGATGCTATGTGCTTCTCGGAGGCGAGGCGTTCTGCTACTGAGAGGGGCCGAAACCAATGCGTTTCACATATTTTAGAAAACAATTGAGCAGCCTATTTGTAGAGTGACGTGTCTCCATCAAACACAATTTTTCGGGAAGGGAAAGTGTTCAGGTTCAACTTAATGGGTCAAGGAGACAACGGTTTGCGAATACTGTTTAGAAAAGCAGGTATGCAATGTTTGAACACAATATTTGGCAACATTATGGAAAATCGTTTTAAGAATATATTGATATGTAACACTAGAAAACAAAGGGAAGTGGAGATCTCAAAAAACAAGCCATTGAAAATGGTTAATAGTGAAAATATGCATATAATTTAGAAATACTAGTAAAAAGCTATAGAGAAACAACCATAAAACAACGAGAAGATCGCAGAGGAAACGCTGATATAGGCGCATCGAATTGAAAGCTTACCGCCTCGTTTAGGAACTCAATTAGCATTCTTCGTTTCGTATTCTTCTTCCTGGAAATAAGTTTTCGTGGCAATCGCCTCCTTCGGAGAATCTCGCCTATTTGGCTCCTCACGTTCATGCCTGTCCTTGTGAATCACCATGATCGTCAGTGAAACGGTACGTTGTTTCTGCTTGCTATTTGATCCTTCTTACTGGATCCGTGCTTTCTGGATTTTACTAATGTTATTAGGATTTTATTACTTTACATGGAATAGAGGTGAAATTGAAGATATTCCAGAAATTCAGCTGGAACAAAAGAAGTTGGATTAGTAAAAATTGGTAAAAAGCTTTTGACCGTGTCCAAAAATTTAAATTATTTTCGGCAACGAATAATTTTCTGAAAATATGCTTGCTATCTTGCAAATGGTTTTTCGGAATATTTTTGGATTACGAGTTTTTAAAAGCAAATAGGTAGTGTTTAATATATTTGCAATATTTTGAGAAAAATTCGGAGGTAAATGGGAAAATTTTGTGAAGAAGAAAATGTCTAAGTATTTATGGAAATTTTCCTTTTAGCTAAATTAATACGCAATATACCTGCGACAACAACATCAACAGAAAACAGTTTATCCGATTTACAAATAATACATAATTAAAAAATAAACACAAGAAGAAAAGCTGATGTGCAGCTTGTCCGTTTTACATATTCAGAAAGAACTCTTGGAATACGTAACAGAGAAAGATGATTTCTACAAAACAGCCATTCATAAATTTGTCCCAACAACATGACCGGTACAGGGTGCCCGGAAGATTTATTGAAGAAAAAAAGAAAGGAAAAAAAAACGTGAACAAGAAATATCAGAAAAACGTGGTTTTCAGCTTTTAACAGATGTTATTACGCTCCCACTCCCGCCGTTGCTACAGATAGTCTTAAGGTACCGGATAAATCTTGCGATAACCATGCAAAATAGCAACACCTCGCCTCACTATTGGTTCTTGATTCAACATTGTGTGTTTCTTCAGGACCTTGGCCAAGGTCGGACGTAATACCTTAAGGGACCTGAAGTAAGACTGAAATTCAACAATCTCTAATTATACTGAAATGTATTAGTTAGTAAGTAAATTTATTCATTGGCTTTAGATTCAGTTATATGCCAGGATTTAATTATGGAAATATGAACAATATCTAAAACAAATAGGGAATACTGTTACTCAAAACACAAAAACTTAATCACTCAAAACTTAAAACTAATAAAAAAAGTTTTAACTTATATGTTATATTATATAATAACACTATTAACATTATAACGTTATATTATATTATAAAACATATATTAGTAGATGTTAACTTATATTGAAATATTTGAAGGTTGCATTTTCAATTTCAGCGAGTTTTCTAACGTTAAGTAAAATCGTACTGCAAACGTTTCATTTAAGGGAGTCGGAGTATTGAAATACTGAATCGTCGGTGCTCATGAAAACACTTAAAAGTAGATTTTTAGTTCAGATAGACATGTCCATCTTTATTATGATGCGAATTTCTAAGCCTGTAGACAAACCTGAAATGAATAAATGATTTTGATAGATTGGTGTTATAATATTTTGATAAAAATGATGATGGAGAAATGGTTGAATGAGAATCACAGGAGTCGAGACAACGTCTAGAAAAACGGCCAAGGAACTCGTACAAAAACCTCCACAAACCCGACAAGAATCGACCTTGTTTTGAAACTCTGTTCCAGTGGTGAAAGGCTAGCTGTGTGATCACTACATCATGGTTCACCCAGGAGAAGGTTTAGAAAATATTACATTATTCTTAGGTCGAATTTCATTAATATAAGACAGCCGGTATACAGAATAAACATTATATATTTTGCCGCGAGGCGAACGGCTCCAATGAGGATAAATTTATTTCCCTGAAAAATGACAAGAGTGGCACTTTTCTTATTCACCGAAGATATGTTAAATGAATATAAAAATAAACTAATATTTTTAATTTTAAAAGAAATAATATAAAAATATTTTTACACTTATATGGACTATACATTTTAAATTTTGGAAACCTGTTGAGCGATCTCTTAACCTTCTTGTGAATTAATCTACCCCTATCATCCACCTACCTTTTTCTTTTATTTCATGAACATTTGTTTGCCTTTATTACAATGTCCTTGCCCATGGTGTCCCTTGGTTTGAATATATATTCTATAGTAAACTTAGGGGCGTCCAGAGAAAATAATTTTCTTTAGTCAGTAGGTCAATGGGGACCCATTATTTCTAACAAAAAAATGCCCTGTCAGGATTCGTCACTATGAGGAACAGAAATAACTTATAGTGCTTAATTAGAATTAGAATTAAATATATTTTAATTTTTTGAATGAAAAAATGTCAGAATCCCAATTAAGCCGTCAACTGGGGCAAGTTGCCCCAGCTCCATTCTCCCGTCTTCTGTTCGCCACCGAGTAACCTGTGAATTCCTTTTGAGCGTCTTAACCTCTTATTTCTACAATAAGCATTACACAAGGTCAGTTTTGTAGATTTTTAGAGCGCGAACATTAATGAACTGTAAAGGGCATTTCAACAGAATTGAAATAAGAGGGTGAAGTGATCATTTAGATCATCACCATTCAAACTATTTTCGTAGCAGATCCTATAAAATCCAGTTTGGCTCTCTCTCTCACTACCTATGAATCTGTTCATATTCAATGTTCTATCAATATACGTAATTACTTAGTCTTCATATATTGATTTTTCATCTTCATTATTCCATTTACTATGAAAGTAAAATCCTTGAGTGGAGTTCAGATTGATTGCTCTGAAAGGAACTTCTTTTGCACAAAATTTTAGGGAACTAAAATTACGAAATACAAGTTTATAATTATGTCATTAACATTTAATATTGTGTCAAAAATCTATTCAAATATTGAACACTAAATTTGTATATATTTCACTCTATTAGAAAGGCAGGTTGTCAAATTTCAATTGTTCTGTTTTAATGAAATTATAAGCAGTATTACTCTCTCTCTCTCTCTCTCTCTCTCTCTCTCTCTCTCTCTCTCTCTCTCTCTCTCTCTCTCTCTCTCTCTCTCTCCATCTCTCTCCCCTTTATTATTATTATTATTATTATTATTATTATTATTATTATTATTATTATTATATTTTGGCGTGCAATGTAAATTGGTCTTTATGAGAATGGTTAGTGCAATTGCCACAAAACATTGTTTGAAACATTGATTTTCACTGCTTTGCTGTTGTAGTTGTTTATGTTGTAACAAAAGTTGGGATTTTGGAAACTGATCCATTCACCCTCTCCTGTTGTGACTAGCATTTCTAGAAACATATTTCTTATTTGTACTTTTAATGAGATGCAGTGCGATGGTACAATGGCGATGAAATGTCAACGTAGGTTCCGAAGTGACCACTATGCTTGCGCATAGTTTCGTGTGATACTTAGTGGATAGTTAAAAAATTAAGCAATATATTACATGACATTGTCTTAAATGATAAGTAGTACCTTTAAACTTGAATGTCTCTATAACATACATTTAAATGAATTAATTCTGTTTATGCAATCAACGTAATTCTAGATTTCAGTACATGGTCTGCAAAATTGTATATGTTGTAAATTAGATGTGTATAGTGTCATTTATTTCAATTTTAAATTATAAATAATAATATCTTTTATTACGAGTAAATGAATCTTCTGCTTCATGGTTTCACGTTCATAGTTTACAAAAGACGTAGGACAACATGTCTTTGGCAAAGCTGAAACCTGAAAAACTGATGACTCAACTGTATATTAAGTGCCATAAATAGAGAGGAGTGTCTTTGGTTCAATAATGCGTGATATTTAACTTTACACGCAGATGTGTACCTCGCTTTATTCAGGAGACATATGCTGGTGAAGATTTAAGTATTTTGTAACTAAAATAACTGCCAATTTGTTTGAAGAAAAATTAATTCTGTAAAAAATGTACCAATCAAAAGTGATGTCACACAAAAAATATGGGTCTGCTATTTAACAATAATGCAAGTTGCAATATGCCATTATCCCCATATTTGTAGTTAGTTTCATAGATACATAGAACACAGACACACCTATTTTTGTGAGTGAAAAAGGCGTAAGAACACATCGTATAAATGGTGTTCAAATTACTGGAATTAAACCTTTATGGAATCATCTCGGAAATTGTGCTTAGCAAGCGCCTTAAACTTATAAATTCTCCAAATAATTCATACTAAACTTCAGAGATGATCAACCAATGCATCCAATGATGATGTTGATCAACCAATGCACTGAGATGATCAACCAATGCACATTAGAAATGATCTGTTACATCAAGATTCAGAAATACCATACGAAGTAGAAACTATAAAAATGAAAAGCCTCAAACATTAACAAAGGCTAAAAAGACTACTAAATTATCGGACAATGAATATTTTAGATAAAAGGCAATGTAAAAACAGTGTTTAGTATTTTTTGTTTCGTTTTAAAACTTTGGTGTTATTATTAGAGCCTTAATAGAAAGAAACAAAGTAGGTTCAAAACCCTAGCAATATGTTACAGATTTTAGTTACTTTCTGAGAAGAGACAACACTCGCTGACTTCATAAGTGTTTACATGTTAAATATACGACATACCTCATGTATTGTACGTTAACAAATTGCAGATAAACAGAATTCAGAAAAGTGTTTAGGAATACGTGTGCAATTTACATTCCATATTTATGTCTTGTTTTGTTGGAGCTTTTGAGAATTCGAAAACATCACCAAATACAGAAATGCTTTCAGTTTCAAAATGAGCTTGCTCTAGGGCAACATGATATTAACCTTTCGAAGATATAAGTCGTCTCCAATTTGCAACTTACTTTCGAAAAATATTGTGCTGAGTATGAAGAATCGATTTTCTGTAATTGAATGAAAATCACAGCAAAAAGGAAAACGGAGACTTTAGAATATGTTGTGTACTGTACTGACAATCTATAAAACTTAATAGAAAAACGTGTGACAGGAACAGTGACAAGCATTTGACCATTTGCTAAAGATGATTTCTGTGACAAATTGAACACACACATATTTCTCAATCTCAAGTCGCGCTCGCTTGGTATTAGAATGTATATTTGAAACTTCAACCGTGTAACTACCGAAATTCAAAAGGAATTATTTTAAACTCAATAAGTCCAATAGTTTTCTCATCCCATTTCTCGTCTTGCCGCACAATATACAACTTTTATATTATTTATTTTGTGAACATTTATTTATACCTCTTCTAGACTATAAATATAAAAAATAACACAAAATAAATTATTGTACTCTCCATGAATTATTTTGCACCAGTTCTCATTTATAAAAAAGGATTTACACATTTCTCCTGTGCGTTTGATCTGCATAACTCAGAAATATTAGACACTTAAAATCCGTTTTATGACGCCACCTTGTGACCTACGAACTTGTCCGATAAGTTCTAATTAAAAAAAGACGCATTTTGGGTGTTTGCCTCTTCTATGAACCCTCATCGGGCCTTCTCGACCTACGGTAGAGATCTCAACTTGGCAAATCGCAGATGCCCAATATTCCCAGGAGTCCACCTAATTATCGTTTTTTTATTACAATTTTCGAATGATGGAGTGTAATCCTGCACTGAACCAGCAATCGCAAAACTCTACATGTTCAATAAGAGTTTTTTAAAGCATTATCTGTTAATGAAACCAAAGAAACTTACTTTTATTTAACCCAAAACGATAATGTTTGAAAGTAAAATTATGGACTATTTTTCGAAAAAAATTATATTTTATAATTGTTATCTCCTTATCGATATTGAGGGGACCAATATATACCTGACCCCAAATTAAGCTAAAGTTAATATTTCAATGATTGTTAGCATAAAATTGTATTCTTTATGTACTGTATTTTTTGAAAAATTTGTTTTTATATCAAGTGTAGTTTTTTAATTAGGTTCCTACTATTTTCAATTTAATGAGTACAAATTTTCAAAAGATTTCCCTTTAGGAATGATGGAAAAATGTAATATTCTACGTTCCGCATAGAATGTGTTCTCGTCGGGCTGTACCACATGTGCAGTAACACGAGCAGAAAACTACTAGAATTTTTCAAAAAATTGTACATTACCTTATTTGAAGATCTATTACTTACGTGATGCAAAGAAAGTATTGTAATACTGCGGCAGAAAACGCAATAGTATTTTGATAGAAAAAACAGTACTTTTGAGCACTGATAAAGAAACAATAGATAAATCTCGTCTTTGTGAGTAATAAATTGCATCATCTCACACGTTGTGGGGTCACAATTCACATTTTTTGGTTCCTTGAAAGTGTGAACGGTTGACTGCAAAACGTCTTATGAGTTAGTCAATGCTAACACCTAAACACTTGAAATAGTTTCTTTTATATTGACACATGATGATTTTGGTTTAGCGGTGAATTGTCGTTGGCATTTAAATAATTGAAATAATTCAAGGCGTTGTCATTGCCAACAATATTGTTGGCAATGAATATTACAATATTATTGCCAACAATATTGTTGGCAATAATATTGTAATATTGTAGGCAATGACAACGCATTGAATTATTACATGATGATCTTTCTGAATTCGAGAGAACTGTTGAGAGTTTCAAACGGATATTTTAATTTGGGGGATATTTTACATCAAGCCTCAATAATATTTTCAATTTTCTTTTCAATAAGTGTCCAAATTTTTAATTGAACTTTTTGCCACAAATAGTAAAATGCGCTTAAAAATAGCTCAGATCTCATATTCTTTAATTTCTAAATTTTCGAAAAGTTGCAAAAGTTGAACATTTTTCAAACATTATCACGGAAATAAAAGATGAATCGTTGAGCTGAAAAGAAAAATAATTTATTGTTCCGTAGTTCTGAAAATACAAAAAATAATAATATCCACTGTTGGCATCTGAAACATGTATGTTCCACACAAAGGTTTTCGATCTAGTCGTTATTGATTGCTTGGGCTACTCTGTAACTTGAAATTAACTTTTTCGTGATGTACAGAACCGTTTTCTTCCTTTGACTTTTTTCTTTTATAAAATAATTATGAAAATAACAATTTTCATTTCTTTGTTTTTGAACGTATGAAACAATATAATCATAGAATATATTTATTATTATTATTATTATTATTATTATTATTATTATTATTATTATTATTATTATTAACCCATTACAATTCCAATTCAGGGCCAGGGCCTTCTTGCTCCCCAGGAAGTGGCTGCGTGTACAGTTTGGTTGGTTTCTGTTACAATAATTTTACATATATTGTTCCATACTTAGGTTAACTAATAATTACTTATATTACAACTAACAACAAAATATAAAAAAGGCAAAAGAGGTAATAAAAATAGTATTACTGATTTTACTGATTACTGGATTACTGAAATAAGAAATTTCTGAAATAGTTGAATTACTAAAATTACAAAATCATTGGTAGAACTATAAATACTAACAAAACAAAAATTTCTGAAATTTTGTGTCATTATTAAACTTTTCATGATCTAACTAAAACTTTTCTAAATTCTACGTAGTAATGAACACTTCTTTGTTTTTTTAGTAGTCTTTGGGTTCAGCTAGTGAAATGTGACAACCACGATGACTTGCTCATCCTTTCGTTGCCAGTTGTGTCATCGTTTGCGTTGTCTGCCAGGATGACGCCAGCCAGTTCGTGGTTCCCATATCGTAGTAGCACATGACCACAGATGATCCTGCTGTCTGATGACATGACCACCCTATTTCCATTTTTGTACAGCTGCTTGTTCTGTTGCATCTTTTATCTAGGTCCTGTTTCTTGTTTCCGTACAGGTTATATGGTCTTTCAAAGAGATGTTGAGGATTTTCATCTCCATCTTTCTCTGGCACCTGGATAACTGAAAGTTTTCTTTGGACGTTAGCGACCACTTTTGGCACCCATATGTTCAAGTTGGTAATATGCTAATATATCTCTTTTTATTTTAACACCTAAGTTTTCTCTAACAAAATAACTATATAATGTGTTATATGGACATGAAAAATACTCTCACTAAATTAACAGAGTCAGCATCTACTCATCATCTATTTCCAATTGAGACTGACTATATCAAACTTAAAACTTTCTGGTAGAAATGGAAATACTCATCTGAGATGTATTTTACTATTTTCTGAACATCAGTTATTTTCTTTCCCTTGATTCTAAGAACAGCTGAGACATAAACTGTCTTGAAAGGCAAACCTGGACGCGCCTTCCCTTTTGTCAATATGAATGAGTACTTCATAAGCCTGTTATTAAATGTACTCACGTGCCATCAGGTAAACAAAATATTCTGTATCATATGTGAGCTGCTTTACTTGTAAAGTCTCACACCAGGCTCACAGCAAGAGACTTGGTTGTCCTTGCAGTCCTCAGCAAGAATATCTCAACTCTTTTTACAAAAAAGGGGGCTTATTTATTTTTTTAAACTACCGATTCATTTTGAAGATAGAGATATTTACTATCTCGCGCTTAAGAAGGAGCTTCTTAAGAAGAGAAAGTTATATAATGCTCTGCGAAAAAACAGCAAATTTTCGGCCGGAAACTCTTTTAACACGGCCCTGGCAAAGAAAATATGGATAATCCCAGTTGCTAAATTTAGAAAAAAAATCCTCTAGCATGTGGTGTAGCCAGAATCCCTGTTTTGTGGGTCCTTGAAACTGAAAAATCGATTGACGGCAAAACCTCTGTCTATCTGTGTGTCGGTCTGACTGACTGACTGACTGTCTGTCTGTCTGTCTGTCTGTCTGTCTGTCTGTCTGTCTGCCTGTCTGTCTGTCTGTCTGTCTTTCCTTCCGTCTGTCCGTCTGTGAACAACGCTAGCGGCTAAACTGTTCAGCCAATTTTCTCCAAAATTGGTTAAAACCCTAATTTTTCGAAAATTAAAAAAAAATTCAGAATTTTTTCGGCGTCTTCCTACAACTACAATTATGAAGATACAAATTTGTTTCTTAATGAAATGTGTTCATCAAACACATCTTTCAAGAAGGTCATATTAAATGTTTCGAAAATATGATAATTTTTTTTGAGTAATTGGGCGTCAAATTTAATCACCCGCTCTGAAAATCCTGCGCTTCGTGATCGTAATTTCACAAGTTGTTTGAAGTAGTTGGATGCAACGTAAGTTAGAATGTGTATATTATTTCATATTTATTTGTTCGTTTCTTACTTTGAAGCTTTTGTCATACGTTTACAAATTGATCCTTTAGAAATTATTTAAAACGTATTTGAAATAAATATGAAATAAAGATTGCTAGCCTGCAGTCGCCCGATCCCAATTTACGCAGTTGGATGCTACTTAAGTCAGAATTTGTACATGACTTCATATTTCATTTTTTTGCTATTATTATTATTATTATTACTATTATTATTAACTATATTTTTATTATTATTATTACTATTATTATTAACTATATTTTTATTATATTTATTTATTTATTTTAAATTGCGTTCTTTGTGTTAAAAATCTTTCGTTCGCACTAATATAAACTAATACTTTCATGGTATTTGGAGAATTTTACAATATCATAGTGTTTCAGAGAAGTAGTTCATTCATTCGTAAGCAAAAATTGTATATTGATGTAAGTGAGCTTATTACTTTTGGGGGTAATTTTTTACTATAATATTAGAGATCTTATCAGTCACTGTGGATTTTTTTTATTTTTAAGTTTCATGATAAGAATTCTAATTTCCGATGGTGAAATAAATTGTATTCTTTCTGGCACTGCATGAAAGGTTTTGTTTAATTCTTGTGATATATAATTAGAAAATGAAGAATTTAAAGAAGAGTTATTGGTGAAGGTCGTTTCAAAGTGTGTTGCCAAGGCTTCTGCGTTTTTCTCAGCAGTAGCTACTGTGTTTCCTGTTTTCAATGTTAAAATTTGTTTTTATCATTAGTTATTACTCTTATAGCTGACAATAGTGAAGAAGAGTTAGGTTGTAGTGGAGATGTATAATTATTTAATTGTGTATGTCTATGAATTTCCAATTTATTTTTAACATTTTTTGTTGGAATGTTCAGAGTAGAATTAATTGTATGTTATAGAGTTATTTGCCATATTCTTCTTATTCTAGGTTTATAAGTTATTAAGATCAGTAAACGTTTAGGAATAGGATTTATTAATTTTTTTTGTTATAATGATATTTAGAAGTGGAAAGTTGAATAGCTGTGTATACGATATTTTGAAAATTTGTAACTGCTAAATCAATGTTCTCAGATTTGTGTAGTTTTTTTCTGGATACGAGTCTAAATTTATAATGATTGTCTGAAAATGATCCCAGTTAATTGGTCCGCAAAGAAGGAAGTTGCGAGAGTAGAAGGCTGGAGAAATTCTATTAAACGTTATCAAAATCGGATCATGATCCGAATTTAAGGCTGGAATTGGGTATTGAAATATTGGTATGTTTCTATTCTGAGGCAGTATTATTTCAATTATGTCTGGATTTAAATTTGTATTATACGGATAATGAGTGGGTTGAACAGGAATACGAATTGTCCAACACTGAGTTGTGGAAATGTTAAATAGCTCTTATACTTCAGGGGTGGTGGTTCTACATCTCCATGCGTGTTTTGCATTTATATCACCCATTAAAATTATTTTTTATTGTTAGTAAATATTGTTTTTTTAACGTTAATTGAAAGTAGTTTGTTTGTGGGTTTATAGGCAGAAATTATTGTTATTTTACCAATGGAAAGATATATTTGTATGGTGACCATTTCTACGTCTTGTGAAATTTGGAACATATATATTAGCATGAATAAACCTTTTTAATAATTATAGCTACTTCCCCTCCTTTATGGGGTGAGAGTCTGTTTTCTCTGTAAATTTTATATCCGAAGATTTCTGTCTAATTGTATATATTAATCTTTAAATAGTTGTTAAGATGTGTTTCTGACAAACAAGCAATGTCTATCGTTTGATCATGAAGAAAATCCTTAAATTTTGAAAGTCTAAATAATCCATTGGCATTCCAATTAACTATTATAATTTTAGAATTGTGGTCCATTATTTAATATTGTTGGTAATATTTGTTGTATTAATTTTTGTATTTGTGGAAATAATATGTTTATTACTTGATATGTTATAATTGAAATTATGAATTATGGTGATTACTTGGTAGAGATGTTGAAATTGAATTCATGTGGACATTTTGTGATTCCAATGGTACAGTTGGTAAATTTGGAAAGTTTCTAGTATTATTTAGGTTTGGGGGGATATTTGAAAAGCCTGTTTTTGGGATTTGATTTGGATTGAGCATTAGTTTGAATAAACATTTCTGCCGAGGAGGATTTTAGAGAATCATAAGAGTTTGTACTTTTAGTTTTAAAATAAACACATCCTCTATAATTTGCTGTGTATTTTTTTTTTACAACACACACGTTTCGGAGTTTGACGTTTTGGTTTATTACATTTTGCATAGTGATGATTATCTCCACATCTTACACATCTTGGTTCTAACTTACAATTTGCGTGGGTATGATTTATTCTCTAGCAGGTTTTCATTGAATTAGGAAGTTGATTTTGTTTCTAATTTTGACTTTAACAAAACTATTAAATAATCTGTAATAATTTCTCTGTCTTGATAGTTGTCTATAAGTTCAATTGAACAAACTTCTAATTGTTCCATTTTTTTAAAAAAGTCTAAACAGTTTTAATTGGAAAATATTGATTTCTTAGTTCCGTTTTAATTTATTCATTGGTATAAGTGATTGGAACATCATACAAAAGCACCGAAAGGGTTTTTTTAGTTGGGTCTCTTTGTGATAAGTACAGTTTGTTTTTCGAATAACAGAAACGACGATATTTTCAAAAATTTCAATTGAAGTAAATAATATTGATATGTGGTTTTGAGTAATTTTGGTTGAAAAATCATTATCAACTATGTTTTAACTTCCGATACAAATGCAGAAAAATTGTGAATAATGCCTGGGGTTTTGGAGACATTTATTGGTGGGATTTTAATATTGTCAGAATTTAAGTTTAAGTTTTCACTTACATTAATGTCTGAATTTGCATTTCAAGCTTCATCAGTTATCTCTGATAAAGATTCAAATCTGTTTCTTATTGTTACAATAGAGCAAAGGACAGTTATAGAAATAGCCCAGTTTTCACTTTCGGCAAACTCTTTATATTTTCGAATATTCCTAAACATTAACATTACAAAATTGATGATAGAAATTATTTCATTCAAGACATATGTTCTAAATGTTAGGTCGTAAATAAGAGTAAAAACTATGATTTTGTGTAATTTTTGCTTCAAATAAAGACAATTTATCAAAAAAGTCTTAAAATCGGCTCGAAATGTGTACTCTTAATTGCTTTTCTCGGAAATAACAATTGATGCTTAAAAATAACGCAGGTACAATCTTCGGTTTAAAGCTCTGAATTTTTGAAAATTCAAAAGTTTCTGGTAATGCGAGAGCTATCTGGTGTTGTAGCACCGTAGGTTTCGAACCAAAAACAGACCTATCATTTATAAAAGCGTACTTTGCTCTATGCGAGGAAAAAAGCAGACAAGACGGACCGAAGGAAGGACGTACTGACAGACGTTCAGCTGTAAACCATTTTCGGTATCAAGGACTCGCAGAAAGCGGATTCTAACTACACAACGTTTTGTAGGAAGTAATTCACAACATACAGCAACAATATTTATCCAATTGTTTCGGAATTAGGACCCCACAATACAAAATTTTCTGTCGAAAATCGCCACTTTCTGCTTGAGCATTACAGTACTTTCTCTTTGCTACATAAGTACGTAATAGGGAAGAGAGTAAATCTGCTTTGGTGTACATTAGAGATTAGACATTAGATAAAATGTTTATTAGAGAAACGTAGTGCAGAATGTTGTTCTTCTTGTGGCTGAAGATTTAGATCCTGGACAATACTAAGTTACTTGTTATCAAGTTTGATTTAGTCGAAAATCGCTATCTTGTTGTTCTAGAATTATCTTATGCAATATCCCGATCTACATCCTATCCAAAACTATTGGAAGCTTTTTAAGAACTTATTAAGGTTATTAAAAAAACTTCGGATAGATCAAAATGTATTTTTAGGCAATTGATGTACAGTTGTTTTTTTCACAACTGAAAGATCAAATATATTGATCCTTTTGCTAAGCAATGTTTTAGCAGTGCGTTAACATTTTATCTCCAAGCGAGGGAATTCTGTGTAGTCTTGCTTCATAGTAAGGTATTCTTTTCTTATCATTACTCTTTGCATTCCATCCAGTTAGCGTACAGTTGAATCCAGTACACAAGGTGTCCAAAATGTTCTGGCTTTTCCGAAAATCTTCTATTTTTCTCCTTATTTTTAATTTCTCGCATTTACGAAGGTACTTACTTACCTTAGGAAGGTACGAAGAAGAAAAAATGATGTAACGTGCGTCCGAAAACTGCGAATTTTTGGTAGAAACTCTTATTGCTGGGCCGTGGTAAAGAAAAAGTGGATAAATCTTGTTGCTAAATACAGGGGGAAATCCTCTAACATTTGGTGTGACCAGAATCAATGTTTTGTGGTCCTTGATACCGAAAAATCGGTTGAGGGCAAAACATCTGTCTGTCTGTGTGTCCGTCTGTGGTGAGGTCGCCTCAGTTTTTTCTTTACTTTGCAGTGCTCAGTTGCTTTGATATGGCCTTGACTGTTTTGCGGTACGGATATAGAAAACTATACTTTGCCATACGTTACACTATCCAGCCAATTTAGTGTACGACAAAGTATGCTTTTTCAATGAACAATAAAGGCAAGTACTAGTTTCCATGCACAAGTGCTTAAAAAGATATTTGAAATCTGGTACTAAGACAGAGTACTTCCGTTTTTTTGACAATATTAGCAAATTCAAATGAAAGTAGTATCCTTTCCTGAAATGATTTATGGCCCAGGAATATTTCGACGCCTTACTAGCAATGCTTCATCTCTTGAACCTGATGGAAAGAAATAAAACAAACATTTCTAAATGTGTTTTCTGTTTCGTAAGATGTATTTTCAGTTCACACAATGATCTTGTATTGAAATATACATTTGAAGGTGTTTTTTAGTTTATTTATAGTCGTGATTTATACTCGTGGTCAACATCAGTGGCCATTACCGACTATTGCATTTTACGTACGGTTACAGGAGTCGTAGTATTTTCCGTTATAAGAAATTACTATGTGTACAATAATGCTTATAAAATTGACTTTTACCTTTACAGCAATAGTTAGTGGTAAAAGACACGAGGTAACAATAAATAAATGGACCACAGTGAGTAAAATGTAACTGTTACAAGTATTACATAATGAAGTTAGTCTTAAAAAGCGAAACTTTATAGACGTGATATAAAGAACAAGTACTCAATATCAGCAAAGATTTCAGATTCTTTACAATTTTCAGATTCTTTGTGAAATATTTCTTAGTTAATCCAAGATGCAGTAGTCAAACAACTATTATCAAAATATGTTACAGATTGCGATACGCAATGTAACGCACAAGTGAGGAGGTATGATAAAAGCGGAAATGAGTTGTCATACGGAATTCAATGCTCGAGGGTTGGTGAATTCTAAGGCAGACGCATCGTTTGCGCTCGAGTGGGCGTCTACCGTGAGCCGCAGCAGCAGGAAGCGGTCAGGCAGGTATCTAGACGATCGGGGAGGCATCAGGGAAGACAACTGACACTGCCGTCACCACGGTGCACCAAGACCAAGTGCTTGTGCTCATTCGACTCCATCTCCGCTTCCACCGGCACCGGATCCATTGCTTTGGGACCGCCACCGCCCCCTTCGAGCCGTCGCCTACGTCACCGTCGCCCCCACCTCAATAACCGTCACCGCCACTGTCACCGCCACTACCTCCGCCACTGACACCAGCGTCGTCGCCGTCATGATGGGCAGCACCGCCGTCATCGCCGTCTCCGCCGTCGCGAACCTGTTCCCGAGGCGCGCGGAGCGACCCTCTTCACCAGCAACCTTCCCCAGCGCGCTGCCGCCTTTCCGACCGGCTTTGAAGCGACGACCTTCTGCTGGCGCTACGCAAGAAAAGCGGCAAGGGCGGCAGGGAGGAAGGAAGCAGCAGGTGGGCGAGGAGAGGGAAGGGAGAGAAAACGGCGCGGGGAGGGGGCGCTCGCGGAAATCCGGGCGCGACGACCGGCGACAGCACCAGGCACATCGCGGAGCAGCCCGGCGCGGCGCGGCGCACCGCCACGTCGTCGAGGCCAGCGGGGCGGGGGCGGGGGAGGGGAGCGGACGGGCGTTGCGGCGGTTCGGACGCGGCCCTGTAGCCCGTGGCGGGCGAACGGGCGGGTGGGCGGTGGGCGGGGCGGGGACTGCGGCTGTTCGGGCGCGGATCTGTAGCCGATGGCGGGCGACGGGGGTGGGCGACGATGGGGGGCGGGTGGGCGGCTGCCGTGTTGTCGTGTTGTGTCGGCTGCGACCTGGTCGTATAATCAATAGCCTCAGTGCCATCCAGTCCATTAGCCAGCCCCTCAATCATTACAGGCCCCGGCCCCGCGCAGCGACCAGCTATCCGGCGGCGCCCCTCCACGTCCCGCCCCGCCCCTCCCCGCCACACCCCCGCCCACGGGTGTGCCGCTCCCGGTCCCGGTTCCCGTCGCCCCCTCCCCCACCCCCACCCCACCCCACACCCCTCCCGTCCTCGGGAGCGCGGCTCGGCGCCCGCTAACAGCCTCTGCCGCCCTCGGCGGCGGTTCCTCCTTGCCCTTTGACCTTACAATGAGCTCCCGGCTCTTTTGACCCCATGTTGTGGACGGTGCTGATTGTGTTTCCGTTCAAACGCATTCTCACGCAATCTTAGTTAAGGCTGCTGCGGCGCGGGCGAGCGCTGCTTGTGGAATGCTTTGATTCTGCCGACTGCCGCCGTTTACTCTGGCCGTTGCATTTTTGTCCGGGACATTGCGGGTCATGTTTGCGGGTGGCGTTCTTTAGTTTTCCCAGCGTTTCGTGATAAAACTATTTTGTTCGTAATTGTGCTCGTTGTGTACGAAATTCTGTTGCGAAACTATCATAAAAATTACAAAAATTGGATACATACGAGTTCACGTTCACATCCTCAAATTTCTTCTAAAATGTAGATCTGAATATGATGCTAAAGACCGGAATGTTTCATGGGACAATTGTGGCTTTAAGATACTGAGACAAATGTAAAATTTACAATTACTTCCAATGTGCTTTTGAAAATTAAAATTGCCTCACAATTTAAGAATATCTTACATATCTTCACAGATCTGTATACAACGGGTTTTGCGAACAATAGGAACCTGGAAAATACTGAAGAAAAATATAAAATTCGAGCTAACAATTGAAATCCTTATAAGAAAATAACTTGTATTCCAGTAGTAATCCTTATAAGAAAATAACTTGTAGTTCTCTCAATCAATGAGTTACTTCTATAGCTGTTTTAGAAACAATTAAAATACGAAACTAACATCTCGTAATTAATATTACATAGCAATTATTTTTCTCTCCGGTCGGCTTCTATCGATTTCAAAAGAATTTTTGACAGAATATAATAATTAATTGAACAATTCAATTCTCGCAAGCTTGGTTTTTTTAGCGTAGCTATATTACTGATTTCCAATGCGCAACTACTTTTCAGACATGGTAATCGTGTCCATGATTTTGTTACATACCCAGGAAATCAGGAACAAATATTCAAACTCCCACATTACTAATTTCCAATGCCCACCGAAGAAAGAAAAATATGCAACCTCGGGCCTTCTGAGAGGATTGTAAGGTTTCATTAACCCTTCGACTCCGTTTCACAAATACGTACGTGGAATCTGTACGAATGTTTGGCCCCAACGTTTTACAATAATTTACAAGTACTTGATACTGGAATGTTATTTGAAAATATTAATTGAGAAAACGATGTTATTTATTTGCTTTATTTAGTGTATTGTACTAAATAAAAAAGAACAATGTTATTTCCAGAAAAAAAAACATTCTAGCTTATCCTTATTACTATACATAGGGATCTATCTTACCAGCATCAGAATGAAACAGAGCTACCAAATCGTAACACACAAGTACACCAAATTATCACTCATAAACCGCAACATATTATAAAACCGAAGTGGACACTTTCTTAGAATTTTTTTTTTTTTTTGTAATTCAGATGTCAAATGTGGCATTTTATACTCCAACCGCATAATAATCGAATTATTTCCAACAAAGTAACAAACTTAGAAAAATGAAAAGATTACAACATATGTAAAACTGGACGTAAATAACTTATCTAATAGGAGACGTTCATGTGAATAATTTCCAGAATGTTGAGAAACATTATTTGTCCCTGGGGTCAAAAAAGACCCCAAACAGAGTCTAAGGGTTAAACATCCAGGAATTTGAGAAAAGTACAAAAACATCTGCATTACTAATTTAATTACTAATTTCTATTACTTATTTCAGATTAGTAATGTGCGCAGAAATGGAATGGAAACAATGCAGTTATTGGACATATTAGAGGTGCCTATTTTACGGAAACCCAGGAACTCTGAAAATCCAAAAACCGTGAATCAGTTTCGATTTTAACTGAATAATGCAGTATCTTATTGTGTTGTTCCACCTATTTTCAAACTGCGCTTACCGACTGAATTCTCATTCGCATATTCTATGCGTCACCGGTTACGACATAGCTGACGTCAAGCGATGATAAGGTTCCAAGGAAGAGGCTGACCACCATTAACTATTTACTTTCCACGACATGCGTTATGGAAAATCAATTCTTTTGATTTCTTGGTATGTAAAGAACTACTGATATAAGTATAGTATACTATAGAATGGCATTGCAGTATTCGCAAAGCTTTCGTTGAAACATTTAAGTTATACTTCAGTTGCTGCTAGAGTATTTTATTAGTTATTCCTGAGCAGTATTAGTGTTACTTTTTGGAAAATCATTTTGTGTGAGTTTTTCAGCAGCATTTTTGCTGCTGCAGTTTCAACAATTTATTTAATGAAATTGTAAATTTGCTTTTAGAGTTACATGTTTCCACTGTGTAACGAAACTATACAACATATAATTCTTGTATATCATACACTTGAAGCCTCGTATTTAATTTATAAGCGAGGTGTCTTTTCCTTTTTTTATTGTTTATACTTTCGTACTAAAGTTAAATCCTGTTTAGTATCGGACGGTAGGACGTTGATTTTTTGTCTTTTACTACATTTACTGCCCACTTCCAGTTCTGGATTTGTAGTTGTAAAGTAAATAGTCTGAAGAAGCTCTATATCTTTTCAGAAATGAGAAGGATACGCCGTGACATTATCCATATTATTTTCTTACTTCTAGTGAATTGTGTAAAAACAACTAAATGTTGTGAAACAACCAACCAAACTGCGCACACAAGTGTTAATGACCCCCTGAAAATTTTGGCAGAAGTTGCACTGAATAAGTAGGAATTCGTTCATAACTTTATATCCTGTGCAAATTGTAGTATATTTGTCTCAAACATGATGTCCTAGTGCAACATAATTTTCTGGCAGATTGGGTCATAACATTCGTTTATTGAAAATGCTCCTGTAACACAATAAACGGTTTTTAATTTTATGAAAGAAAAACAATGTTTGTAGTAGTCTAAAGACTTGCAGCAATGTTGCAACAAAAGGCCTCCTACGCGCATATTCACCCATTTTGATTCGCATTCTGGTTCTGTTGTAAGTAAATTTGCCTTGAGGGCGAAGGTGGAATGGTTTCTACAGACGACCACCCGTAGCTGAAAGTGCTTCCGCTATCCCATCTTCCGGCTCGGCTACCTGCTGCAGTTACTTGCCAGGCTGAGGACTTTCTTGTCGTCAAGATTGGGGAGACAAACGTGTCAAATCTATCATTGGTGGTAGAGACAAAGAAAGTACTGTTTCCAATGTTATGATATTCTCCAATTAAAAATAAACGGAACAATTCCCGACTGAAACCCTCAACACAAACGGCTCCACAAAAGTGCGTTTTGTCTATTGCATCGCTACTAAGGTGTTTTTTGTGATCTAAATGGAAGGTTAACCGCGTCGTTGTCTGGCCCGCAATTGTGATTGGTTTCTTGATATCCTGGCAGTTTTTGCTTCGTTCGACGCAGTGCAGTTGCGAGATTATCGGGTTCTTGAAATTAACTTCCGTCGTAATTAGGTTGGTAATTTTTTAACCATCGACGGAAATGGGCAGCGAGGCCAGGGCACAGCCCCATCAGAGTTATCTCAGTGTCTCTCTTCCGCAAGTTGTTACGTGGCTGATACAACATGAATACGTGATGGATTTCGGTGGCCTTCCGAATTTAACAGAAGCTTTGATACATTTGGTGCGGTCATACTCGGTACAATAACGTGCCCAGGTGCCGCGAGATTGCCTCGAATTGAAGTTTTTTGGGCTACTTTTTCAAATACGTGTTTTCATACAAGTGAGTTGCGTAGGATAGTCCTCGAAAATCGATTAAGAAGGAAGAAATTGTTTAAGAATTGTTTAATTGATAAAGAGTGCTATTGATTAGGTTATTTCCTTTTTACATTATTAATCTTCTTAACATACATTGGGTGAAATCCCTACTTTAGCATTTACCAGAGTTTGTTTCTTTGTGCCCAGAAGAATAAACGAATAATTGTGTTATAATTTTTAAATACTAAGTAGGAATTTAGTTAATCTAATTCTTCGCGATTTGTTACTTTTTAAACGCCAATCATCTGGTATAATTCAGTATTTAATATTTTGTAAACAATGGACAAAGAGAAATATTGTATTTTTTCCTCATCGAGAATATGAGACGCACTAAGTATCCTACTCCTATTTTCGTCTTTTTACATTTTTGTTGGAGAGTCCAACATATTAAGTTCTGATATGTATATCTACAGAAAAATATATTCCGGAGGGTAGGAAAAAACTCCTTCTCCGAGGCTTGACCAACTTGTACATTTTGCCTGAGCGAAATAACAATTTTGAAGAAAACGAAATCGAAAATTACTCTGAAGAAAAGATATTAAAATGTAGGTATTTGTAGATTTGATATGGCTGTAACCGTTTAAACGTTGAACGTTACAGTGTCAGAAGCGCTGGCCTGGATTTGTTCTCACTGCTAAGGTTGAAGGACTGTAGCTACCTCGTCCTTGAAGGATTGCGGGTTCGAATCCCGCCTCGGGCATGGATGTTTCTGTGTGTCCATATAAGAGTATGCGAGTTCCGCTGTTTTACCGTTACACCTAAAGTTAGAAAATCAGCGACCTGAATTATATTTTAAAAAATGTTCGAAGCGTGATAAATTGCTCTTGGTGGATGTAGATTGACTTCCTTTCTTCCTAAGAAGAAAAGTTGCTACTGTATTGCTACACTGAAGCGCAGTTCAACATGTGCGTTCTATTTCAGTGGATTTATCGAATATTTTCCTGCATTGAAGTGATTCATACCTGAACACATTTTCCAAATAGTGAATAAGCCATTTGATGGGGTAGAATTACGTATTAGGCAGGGCAAGGAACGGAAGGAGAAGTCAGGAGCTTGAAGAAATATGCAAAAGAGAAAATAAAGAAAAACAAAAATTCCGGAAAGCACGGATTGATTGATTGTTAGTGACTCCGAGCACGTCAACTACTGTGGTCATTAGTCCCGCAAGTGTAGTGTGGGATTTTTGCTCGGAAGGTGGCAGTGGTCTTCCCCAGCTGAATAGCGAGATCCGGCGCCGACCTGCCGTCGGCTAGCGGGATTTTCCCCAACCAGGTATCACCACCAGCGGGGCACCGCCTCAGTCAGGACAAGCTCTAAGCTCCCGACCGGTTTCCTGGCATGTGTGGTAGTGTGGTGCATGTTACTGTGTGTATGTAAGGGCTGAGGATAGGACAAGGAAGAGGTAGGAAAGATCGCCATCGGTCCGTGGCCCGTTTGTTAGGGTACTGCTCCGGCATTCACCTGGTGTTGATCTGCAAAACCACGGAAAACTATCGATCAGAGCAGCCAGCCTCTAGAATTCTCCTCCAGACAGCGACTGAATTCGACCCAGCTGACAAGCTAGTGTCGAAAATCCTGCCACCGTCGGAACTCGAACCTAGAACCTCCGGGTCAGAGGCATTACAGTGACATCAGATGATGCCCTGAGCCATTTATCTCGGTGAAAAGAACGGAAAAAGGAGTAACACGTGAAATCGTAGGCCTCCGCCTCCAGAGTCGTGTAAAACCCCTAACTGTCGGGGTGACGCCGTGTCGAAGGCTGTGTTGCCAAAGAAATTATGTCGATAAATAACACATTCACAGAGTACATAGCGTTAAATATATATGCTGAATGAGTCAGACGCTGAAAGTTTACTATATACAAAGACTTTCCTGTGTAGTGATAACAGTACAGGAATATTCTAAAGGCATCTGTTTTCCACCTTTTTATTTTTTTCCTGTTGATAGATTACACATTATATTACAACTAATTATTATTATGTAAATTAGGGATTGTTTTAAAGTTATATTCAATATTATTTTATCTGAATTGTCAGTTTGTTTTGCCAAACTTGGGATTGAAAAGAAATTCTAAAATTCTAGTAATTTCTTAAATTCTGGTGTCCCTACTATCAAGAGTTCTCTTTAGCAAAAATAAATAAATTGAACGTTGGTTTAGCATTTGCCCTGGAGAATGGATAAAATAGGTATGTAATATTCTTTAGGAAATAAGTATCGCAAACCATCTTATTACAATGCGAGATAGGGGAATTTTTAAAAGAGGACGTTAGGCGGAGTTTCATAACCAATAGAGTATTGTAATAAAACGTCACAGCATTTTATTCACTTCGTAAAAAATCAGAGTGCTATAATTCTCGTAAATTCGTATATTTGCCCTGCAAAATGTGACAGATGGATGTTGATAGTACTCAATTTACTCTTGCGTCTTACATTGCGATTACAAATACCATTTACTTTTACGCTCTCTCAATGTTATAAGACTATTGTGTTGTAATATTACTTACATTAAGCTACTGATCACTGTTGTAAATGGTGAGTAATTAATTATTAAAACATTAATCAACTGATGCCACTGCAACGCCTCTGATCGGGAGGTCCTAGGTTCGAGTCCTGACGGTGGCAGGATTTTCGACACTAGCTTTTCAGCTAGGTCGAATTCAGTCGTTGTCTGGAGGAGAATTCTAGCGGCCGGCTGCTCTGATCGTTAATTTTCCGTGGTTTCTCCGATCTACACCAGGCGAATACCGGAGCAGTACCCTAACAAACGGGCCACGGACCGCGCGTGATCTTTCCTTCCCCTTCCTTGTCCTATCCTCTCCCCTTACACACTCACTTACACTAACATGCACTACACTACCACATATTCCGGGAGACCGGTCGGGAGTTTAGAGCTTGTCCCGCCATCTCCCGAGAAAAAAAACATGCACTACACTAACGGGACTAATGACCGAAGTTGACGCGCCCGGAAACACGAAAAAATCAATCAAGAAACTTATGTAATGCTGCGCGAAAAACCGGCGAATTTTCGGCAGAAGAAACTCCTATTACAGGGGGCTGGTATCGAAAAAGTGGATAAATCCTGTTGCTAAATTTAGAAAAAAAATCTTCTAGCACGTGGTGTACCCAAAATTCAAGTTTTGTGGGACCTTGATACCGAAAACTCGAATGACGGCAAAACGTATGTCTGTCCGCCTGTCCGTCTGTAAACAACGTTAGCGGCCGTTGAACCAATTTTCTCCAAAATTGATATTCCACGATCGATTTGGCTGATGTCGCGGCCCCTTGAATTTGAAACCCATATTATAATTTTAGGGGTACTTTACATGAAACCTTTGGAATATTTTCCAAATTTTCAAAAAACGGCTCCATGGTTTGTGATTATTTTTTTTGTTGGGTAGTGTGAAGGACGTTTAAGAGAATGGTGCAGTTCTCATGTTCTTTGAAAACTCTGGTTTTTCGAAAATCGCAAAAGTTCCTAAGTTTCCGAAGTCTTCTTACAACTAAAATATTGAAGTCAGAGAGAGCTGTTTTAACATCACTAGTTAGTAGTTCAGAAAGGTAATAGATTTACAAATCTACATTCTTTGACCCCGGTAAAAAAGTGTACTATTGAATTCTCCTAATCATTCTCTACATTTATGCATAATTAGTTGAGTTAAATTTCTTCTGCTTAGTGAGATCTGGCGCAAATTTATTTATGATCATGAACTTAATTTCACAATAGCATAAACCCTACCTACATACATCAAAACCTACATCGAAAACGGTGAGTTGCTTGTTTATTCTTTCTAGAATATTAGTTCTAGTAATCGCAGAATAGCAAGATACTTTGCTCTCGTGTACAATGTAGTTTTTATTAAGTTAACTGATAATTCACGGGGCCAAAGGTGAAATAAATACACTTTGCAAGCATATTCCTTGATACGACACAATATGTTGCCATTACGTTGAAAGAATGAAGTTACTTCATTACGTGTCGACGAACTTAGTATTAGTTTTTACGCTAGAATACCTAGCCATTCCCCTTCATAGTGATATAATTAGCGTGCTGATGCCACTTCTGTTTGTGAGATAGAGTACGCAAAGCGATTTTTGGTTTCTGATTGGAGTCTCATATACATGACGAGATCGTTTTCCCTGCTAATTAATATTTCTAATTAATTTTTGCTCATTATACTTGATAGTTACAGACTTGCGCTGCCCGAAAATGGAGGCAGTATAGGCAATGTACCGGTTTGCAATTTAAATGCAGTTCCCGTGTATCGCACATTAATTTGCTCAGAATAACGCGATACAGATAACCAGCCGTGGTACACGTGTGCACTGCTATAAAAACTGTAAAATTGTTGCGTGCCCAGAAATTCCTCCGGTAATTGTATGTCGTTCACCTAACAATGATTATAAACCAGTTTCTCTTCTCGTAAACAACTCTTAAAATATTACTGCTGGATTATTAGGAAGACTCATTTACATTTGCGTTAATTAAAATAAATTTTAGGCAACTAAATAAGGTTCTTCTGAACTAATATATATTTTTTGCAGTTCGATAATTATAGTCATGAATTTTTCGAATTTATTTTGACGTGGGAGTTTGAAAACTCTGCTGCGAAATAGTATTTTCGACTATATTGGGTAATATATTTGAGGTATACTTGAGACTCCAATTGGGTAAAGGTCGTATTTCCTTGCAATGAACTGTTTAGGAGATAAATATTTCATTAGATGTTACAATTTCGTCTAATAACTTTTGCATTGTGTAAGTGATTCGCAAACCTGCAAAGATTTTGCAATTCACCTGTTCCTTAACAGCATATTGTAACGTATTGTAGGGCTACAGCTAGCAACCGCCGGGCCGCCACAAAGGTGCGACGGCAAAGGGATTAAACGCCAGGGGCCAGGCAGGATGTGACACGCCGAGGTATTCTGAGAAATCCTAAGAGCTAGGGAAAGGGATGCCCAAAGTGCGGGACAGCGCATTTTTGCCGCGTGCCGCGTGACAAATTCTTGGAATCCATGGAAATGGATGTCCAAAAATGCCTGGCAAAGCGGCTAGCGCGGGCGTGTGCAAAACCCAGTGACGTCAGGTCACGTGGGTGGTAGCTATATAAGAGCGAACGCAGAGCGCGGGGGCGGGGTTTGTTGAGCTGAGTGGGAACCCTCGTGCGAACGCACAAAAACTTGCGCTCAGGGCGGTGCGGAGCCGAGCTAGGCTCGTGCGGCAACCCATGTGTTGGGACGCCGTTGTGGACCATATCCACGGGTGACAGAGGTCGCCGGAGCTGTCTGCTGTGTGCGGGAGGCTCGCTGAGGAGTGGCGCGGGCCACGAGTCAGTTATTCATTTTTAAGGATCACTCCTGCGATCAGGGAAGTAAAGATCTACCAGAGCTGAGTAACTTAAATTATTACTGTACATATTGTGAATAAACTTGTACATATTAATCATTGAAGCTCGTGTCTGTGATTATTGTGTATTCCCACGACGTCACAATATTGTAGTATATTAACAGTACTAACAGTATATTGTAATAGTATATTATAGTTATATTAACAGTATAACATTGCTGTATACTTGATTGTGTCAGTGTACAGCAGTGTACAGAGAAAATTGTTTCTTTCAGTGGGTCAGGTAAGACTTTTAAATCTCGCCTAGAATCCAGGCTTTTTTGATTTTGGAAGCATTGTCAAAGAATTTTAAAAAAATTCTCATTTGAGATAACAGATGCTGAAAAATATTTGTTTTGTGGAAGACGGCGCTGTATTAACCACCTCAGAGTATACTGAAAAATACAACACCTGATAGAAAGGGCTGCAAAAACACGAGACTGCTTTTGAAAAGGCGTTGAAGAAAATCATTATCATCATTGTCATCATCACTGTCAGTAATCGTAACTGCAAATAACTAGAAGTTATTGTAAGTTATTTTCATTATATCAGCTGATATAATTTCAAAACAAAACAAGTAAATTATTCAAACTAGTGGTGTTCAACAGCACATATTTTCTCGTATTATTTGCAACACCTATGCAATATTACAATAATAGTTGAACCTGACAAAATGTTTCCATCCAACAAAGAATTTTTTTTAGTGCTGAAATTCGAAACTGGACTCTGAAATGCAGAATGCCACTTACGCTACAAGACTCGTCGATAAAATAATTTTCCCAACCCTTTAGAAAGAATGTTGAAAATTTGAATTTGCAACTTCAGAAAATTCTGTTATTTCTCGTAATGTATCTCTCAATTTCACATCTTTAAATGATGCCGTGCACTTTTCTTCAAAAATAAAAGTAATTGTTAAGTAATTGCCAGTAACACAAGGTGGAGGAAATATCATGCATTCCTAGTACTCCTAGATTACAATGTCTTAATTTCCGTAAAGATTAAACGAAAACGTGACATATATTCGAAAATTTGTACTTGATCTTATTTACTGATTTAATTTTGAAGAACAGATCTTATCATAAACATTATAATTTTGCAATTTTAAACTTTTGTTATTTTCGAAAATGTACTGAGTTCCCAAAATATCTCACACGGACTATTTTTATAGCGTACTTTGCTCTCTTTGAGAAAAAAGAAAAAAATAGTAGTGCTAAAACAGAACCTACTTTCTCTCCCGCAAAATTTTGCAATTTTGCAATTTTTTAATAACCATGGTTTTCAACAAACAAGAAATCTGCGCCTTTCTTTTAAACATCCTTCACATTATTCGACAACAAAAGTTAACCAAAAACTTTTGAGCCCTTTTTTGAAAATTTTGAAAATGTCCCAGGGACTTCATGTAAAGTACCTCCAAAATAAAATATCGGTTTCAAATTCAAGGGATTACAACATCAGTCAGATAGATTGAGGAATATCAACTATAGAGAAAATCGACTGAACGTTTTAGCCGCTAGCGTTATTCATAGACAGACGAACAGACAGATGTTTTGCCGTCATTCCATTTTTCGGCATCAGGGACCCACAGAACATGCATTCTAGCTACACCACTTGTTAGAGATATTTCTTCTTGAAGTGTCCAAGTTACAAACACAAAGGTTCAATAAACAATTTATTGCCAGAAACAGGTACAGAGCTATAGTGCCGGATATCCGGGAGAATTGGTACAGAGACGAAGCCGTGTTGCCGTAAGTCCAGAAGATGTACCAATGTATGCCGAGTCCACCAAGTAACCAGAAAGAAGAGTCCGTTGTCGTAGCGCTGTTGTCGTAGTCTATCGCACTTCACCGTAACCACCACTTAAACACTGTCTCGACGCACTTTCACCGCTGCTCGCTCGCTCACTCACTGACTGCTGCCTCAGCTCCGCGTCGAGGTTTTATAGCCCCCCGGGCCGTAGGCCCGCCGACTGGCTGTGTAAAAGGGGCGGGGTCGAATCTCGCCCCGCTCGCTCAGGCGTGGCGGCCGCACTCAGCCGCGCACCGCTGGCCCGCGCTTGTTGCTGGCCGCTGCCGCCAGGGGCGGTAACGCCCCCCTGACGTGCTCCTGTGGCGGCACATTCAATCATGTGCGGCCGGTCACGACACCCTCCGCGCCCAATTGCGTCGTATACGGCGCAAAACGCACCCTCCTGGTGCTCCTCCGGGGGCGCAACTGCGCCCTGGGTGTCTCCACTGCGCCTTCTCCTCCTGGCTCGCTGACCTCCTCTGGTGGGGGTTCTGCTGTGTCCTGGCCGCTGGTCCCTGCGGCGGCTGTCTCCTGCGGGATGTAAATGGTTTCCCTCATCACTTTTTTATAGAACTCCTGTTGTGATACCTTGGGGAGTGAATCCACCCTGCTGGGGTTCACCCGGGGTCTCAACTGCCCCTGGTGGCGTGTCACTACCCTACCCTCTGTGCGGACTAGGTATGTCCTGTTCCCTTTTGCTGCCGTTACTATGCCCGGAAGCCAAGCTGGGCATTTTTTAAAAGAGGTACAATATACCATATCACCCACCTGGAATCTTGGTTGCGTTCCCACCGACCTGTAAGGATCCACCGGGCTTAGCAGTGACAACAACGTTCTCGGTTGTCTCCCGTGAAGTATCTCGGCAGGGCTCCTGCCGTCCGCGCCTGGCAAGGTGCGGAAGGTGACCAAGACCCGCAGCAGCGCTCTGGACCTGTGCGTACCTGCTGCGCGCGCTTTCGACATGGCTGTCTTGAACGTTCTCACGAACCTCTCCGCTTCCCCGTTCGATTGCGGGTGAAACGGCGGTGCACAGACATGCTGGATCCCATTGCTCGCGCAGAAATTCGCAAACTCTTGGGATGTGAATTGGGTTCCGTTGTCTGACACCAACGTGACCGGTAGCCCCTCGGTCACAAAAATTCTTTCTAGCGCATTGATGGTCTGAGTCGACGTGGTGTTAGCCATTTCCACTACGTATGGGTAATTAGACTTGGCGTCTACTACGACCAACCACATCTTGTCCCAAAATGGGCCCGCGAAGTCTACGTGTACCCGTTCCCACGGCTCACTAGGCTCAGGCCAGGGAACCAAATCCTTCCTCGGTGCGCTCTGATTTAACTGGCAGGCCTCACATCTCTTGAGCAACTGTACGATGTCGGAGTTCATCCCCTCCCAGAAGCAGTGACGACGCGCCAGCTGCTTCGTGCGGACCACCCCCCAGTGTCCCTCATGGAGGAGGTCCAGTACGGTCTTCCTTAGTACCTTCGGGATGACGACTCTCGTAAATTCTTCTCCGGCTAAGAGCAACACTCCTGCCTTGCAAGTTAACCTGTCTTTCTTGTTATACCAGGATGCATTGCTCCTCAAGCACCTAAGTGGCCAGCCTTCCCTAACATAATTCCTCACTGCCCGCAGCTCTGGATCCTTATCCGTCTCCTGCGCGATTCTTCTGGCTCCCAATGGGAACTCCGACAGTACCAGGCATTCTTCCGTATCAATCTGGAGGCACTCTTCCTCCAGCTTGTCGAACTCCAGGTCCGGACCTCCTGGCAACCTGGATAAAGCGTCCGCATTGGCGTGCTGTGTTGTGCTTCTGAAGTGGATCTGGTAATTGTAGTCTGACAAGAATAGCGCCCACCTTTGCAGTTTCTTCGCTGTGCTCTCCGGGATCCGTTTTCCAGGGTGAAATAGTTGCACTAGCGGCTTGTGATCAGTAATTATATGGAACTTACTGCCATATAAATAATCGTTGAACTTTCTCACCGCGAAGATTATTCCCAACGCCTCCTTTTCAATTTGCGAATAATTTCTTTGATGTTTGTTGAGGGATTTTGACGCAAACGCAATAGGCCTCTCCACACCATTGCTGTCCTTCTGCGATAATACCGCCCCTAGACCATACTCAGAGGCGTCCGCTGCTACCGTGGTGAGCCTACCCGGCACAAAATGATTTAACTTAACTGTTTTCACCAGTGCTTCTTTCAACTGGTTCAGAGCTCTTTCGCAGTCTTGGGACCATACAAATTTCACTCCTTTCTTCCTCAGCTTGTTTAGTGGAGCTGCGATAGTAGAAAAATTCCTAATGAACTTGTTATAATAGTTCACTTTTCCCAATAATGCTTGCAGCTGCTTCACGTCTGCCGGCGGTGGCAGCCGTAGGATGGCTTCTACGTGCTGGCTAGTGGGTGAAATGCCGGTGCTATCCAGCACGTGCCCCAAGAACACTACCTGGTCCTTAAAGAATTCACACTTGGCCTTGTTCACCCTCAAACCATTGTCTTGGAGCACCTTAAATAAACTCTTCAAGTTTTCCTCGTGTTCCTTTTCCGTGCTCCCCGTGACTATGATATCGTCCAGGTAGTTACAACAGCCCCTCAGCTCTGCTGTCAACTGTTCTAGACAGCGCTGGAACAGTGCGGCTGCGGAATTCACGCCGAATGGCAGCCTGTTATATCTGAAGAGTCCTAACGGGGTGTTAATCACCAAAACTTCCTTGGCTTCCTGGTCGAGTGGCAGCTGTAGGTATGCGTCCCGTAGGTCAATTTTTGAGAATTGTCGTCCACCAGACAATTTATAGAACAGATCTTCCGGCTTCGGGATTGGATATTGCTCTACTTCCACCTGTTGGTTCACAGTACTCTTGAAATCACCGCACAATCTAATCGAACCATTGGCTTTCTTTACCACGACCAAAGGTGTGGCCCACTGGCTTGTTGATACTGGAGTGATAACACCGTCCGCCTGCAGCCGTCTCAGCTCTTCGGCTACTTTTTCCCTGAGGGCCCACGGGACTGGTCTTGCTTTGAAGAAGCGTGGCTTGTGCCCCTCCTTCAACTGGATGCTTGCTCGGAAGTGTTTACATTCCCCGAGCCCGGGAGAGAACACTTCTGGAAACTCTTGTTCTAGCTTCCCGACGACCTGTGTTTCTTCGTTCTCCGCGACCTGGTTCACTGAGTCAATTACTCCAAACCCGAGCTTATCAAAGGAGTCGAGGCCCAAAATGTTCGTCACGTCGTAGCGGTCCACCACGATCACTTCAATATCAGCCTGCTTCTTCTTGTAAGCTGCCCTTAGCGACACTTTCCCCAACACCTTAATTGGGGTCCTGCCGAAAGCGTACAAACCTTTCTGCACCCTCTGACACCTGGGTGCCCCTAACCGCCGGTAGGTTTCTAAATTGATGAGTGTTACCGCGGCCCCTGTATCTAGCAGGAAATTCACCGGCACTTTTCCCAACTCAATTTTGACCATTAGTTTATCTTGCTTGCTGGTATCGAGCACTTGACTGATCATATCGATTTCCATGTCTTGCTCTTGTTTCTTGTACCGCTCCGCGTGCCTCTTTTTTCCGCATACTTCCCTAATGTGGCCCACTTTCTTGCACCAAAAACACTGCGCGTTTCTGAACCTACATTGTTCTCTTGCATGTAACCTCTCACAGTTTTTACACGACTTCTTTCTTTGCACACTGTCACTGTCACTTCCACTGCCACTGGCTCTCTTGAACACTGGTTTGCCGCTGGGTCGGGGTTACGCCTCCACTCACAGTGGTTGCCGCCTTTGTTGCGGTAACCTTTCCCGGCACTGTCACTATACTCACTGGAGTCACTGTCGGTCTCGTATTCTTTTGCCGTCTTTCCGCTGCGTACCGACCCACTGTTTTTGATGTGGTGCAAGTGCGATTCTGCTGCGATCTGGCGAGCTGTCTCACAAGTCATTTCGTACGTCTTACATAAGTTGTGTATTTCCTCTAACGAAGGGTTATCACTTTGTAAGGCTTGAAACCTAATTTTCTCTCTCTGGGAACAGTTTTTTCACTAGGTTGGTCACCCTGTTACCTACGCAGCTCAAAAAGAACGCCTTTTTCATTTTTGCGTCTCCTACCTTGTAACACAGTAGGTGCTGCTCCAACCTGTGTATGTACTCGGCCCATTCCTCTGCGTCCGGCCGGAAACCAGGGAACTGTGGAGGGGAGCGGGCACTGACCGCCTCCAACAATGCCGCCATCTGCCTATCAGCCTGTTGTTGTTGCAATTCGAGCTGCCTCTGCTGTTGTTGTATCTGTTGTTGCTGTTGCTGCATCTGTGCTTCCGCCAGCTGCCGCTGCTGCTGCATCTGTTGTTGCTGTTGCTGCATCTGTTGCTGCATCAGCGTAATTAAAGTTGTTATTTGTTCGGACTCCATGTCGTTGTTTTCTCCTCGTCGCCAATTTGAAGTGTCCAAGTTACAAACACAAAGGTTCAATAAACAATTTATTGCCAGAAACAGGTACAGAGCTATAGTGCCGGATATCCGGGAGAATTGGTACAGAGACGAAGCCGTGTTGTCGTAAGTCCAGAAGATGTACCAATGTATGCCGAGTCCACCAAGTAACCAGAAAGAAGAGTCCGTTGTCGTAGCGCTGCTGTCGTAGTCTATCGCACTTCACCGTAACCACCACTTAAACACTGTCTCGACGCACTTTCACCGCTGCTCGCTCGCTCACTCACTGACTGCTGCCTCAGCTCCGCGTCGAGGTTTTATAGCCCCCCGGGCCGTAGGCCCGCCGACTGGCTGTGTAAAAGGGGCGGGGTCGAATCTCGCCCCGCTCGCTCAGGCGTGGCGGCCGCACTCAGCCGCGCACCGCTGGCCCGCGCTTGCTGCTGGCCGCTGCCGCCAGGGGCGGTAACGCCCCCCTGACGTGCTCCTGTGGCGGCACATTCAATCATGTGCGGCCGGTCACGACACTTCTAAATGTAGCAATTGGACTTATCTACTTTTTCGTTACTAGGGCCTTGTAATAAGAATTTTTCTGCCCAAAATTCACCGTTTCTTCGCGCAATATTACATAACTTCCTCTCTACTGCGTAAGCGATAACGAGAAAGTAATTAGGAGCCGTTTTTGAGAAAATCTGTATGCATTTATTTCAAAGAAAATTACGCAAAAACGACTCATATTTTCGAAAAATTGTAAGTGATCTTACATACAGAGATTTGTTAGAAAACGCTTCGTTAGGAAAACACTCATGTCTTCAATATTGTAGTTATAGGAAGACGCCAATAGAAAAATTTTAACTTTTGTAATTTGTAAAATTTAGAGAGTTCGACAAAAATGCGACGTGCGCCTTTTTCAGCGTTTCCTGCTTCTTTCTAAAGAAAAAAATCATCAAATAATCTGGAAACAATTAGAAGATATTGTTCTTGTAAACTACCTCTAAATTAAAAATATCATTTTGAAATTCTCAGAGCCGCGTGTTTGGCTAGAACGATCGGAGAATTCCAATTTTGGAGAAAATCGCCTCAGGTACATGTGCGCCAACGGTGTGGGCGCACGTGTTTTGAATTGGCTGACTGGCATACGGACGGTCACACTGACAGACACACAGACAAATGGACAGACGGAAAAACAGACAAACGGACAGACTGAAGTTGAGCCCCAACTTGTAGCCTTAATTATGAGTATTGTGTTATGCTCAACCCAACGATTTTATAAGATACGTAGGTCTCAGTAAATAGAATGTTTAACTTTTGGGTTCAACTTTGAAAGAAAATAATTTATTGGCAGCAGGAAGAACTATTTATCTGTATTGAAACATAGAAATATACATGCTACTTTTTACAGGAATGGATCTTAATTCACTACACTAATACTCCTGGGTTAATATAAAAATTTAACATTTGATACAAAATGAAATGCCGGCGACTTTTTATTGGTTCATTCGAAAGAAGTTGAAAAAGAAGTTTAAATAAGTTTATAAGCAGTGCTGTTGCAGAAAGTAACAAGTACGCTTCAGTACCTCTTGGTACGTAAATAAACTACCAGAATCTTGAACCGCTCCTACAAAATATATTATAACAGCGGCTGGGTGATATGTGGAAATCTGGCGATTTTGTACGTGCCACTTGAACACTAGGCTGGGAAAACAAATGTTTCAAGGTTTCTTTGTGAATGAGAAGTCCGCGCGAGAATACAACGTTGGAACGAATCACAATGGCACCCAAGAACTACGTTTGCACCAGGGTGTAGAATCATTTTGAGAAAAGATCTTGTTGAGGCAAAGGAAATACTTCTACCACTTCTGCATAAAAATAGGATATACGATATGGTTTACTAAAAGCTTGCAAAAAACGGATTTTATTGTAAAAAATATCCTTAATAACTTAATAATACAAATTTGGAAAGGGTAAAAACATCAAAATCAGTTGTGAAAAAAATGGTACGCCACGGAATAAATTTGAAATCAGTTACGAAATCAGCACTTCAATTAACTATCCATTCTGTATACATTTTAAAAACGTTTTCATGAAACTTAAATTATAAGGCTTGTGTAACAGTATATCAGCTGCCCCAAGAGAATTCCATAAAAATTGAGTTTTGTAGTTGTGAAATTGTTTATATTTATCATGAAGTCATTATGTCTTTTAAATTTATCAATGAATTTATTTTTTGGGAAGAGAATTCTATTTGTAATTAATAGTAAGAGTTATTTTTATAGGAAAACGTTTCTGTTAAGCAAAACTGAGTGAACTGTCAATTTCTTTCATAATGATTTATTAGCTCATTGATTGTGTGTGTCTCAGATTTTATAGCTCAATACAAACATTTGTCTTTTATCGACTTATTTACACCTTACATTTTACAACGTTCTTAATATTAAAAATTTTCGTCTTATTTAAATATCTCTAGAACAATAAAAGTTAGGTCATTATAGACACTTTTGTTAAAGTTTCATCCACAAAACACCATCTCTATCTTGGAAATAGCACAATCTCAGAGCAGAGAAGTGATTCAGCAACTGCAGAAGAGCAGATAAATATGCATAGACTTGCAGTTTCTTCTTTTCTTCATTGCGTTGACCTATTGAACATAAGGTGCACCAGCACGGGAGATTGCAGGGACGATTTCGACGTTCAGTCGCGCCTGTTCATGGGAATTTGTCACTTTGAAGATGCATACTTGTATCTCTATTTTGGTGTGCTCAAGAGCACCTCATGTGACATCTTCCTTGGATCGAAGTGGCAGAACGCACGTCCACGTTCTCGCCTGCGCGTGTTAGCCCCTCTCCGTGACACGGGCAGTTCAGCTGGCGACGTGCTGGCGCTGCCCCTGGAGAGACGCAACCCGTGCGGCAGCTGGCGCAACCGGAAGCGCTCTGACGTGCGCATGACCGTGGGCACGAGTAATAAGGCTGGCGTGGGCGCGGGTACGAGCGTGGATGCGGGCGGAGCACGGGTGAGAACATAGGCGTGATGGTGAATGCGAGCGTGGACGTGAGCTTGGACGAGGGCGTGGAGGTGAGCTTGGGCGTGGACGTGAGCGTGAACGTGGTCGTGGTCGTGAGCTTGGGTGTGAACGTGGGCGTGAGCTTAGGCGTGAGCGTGGTCTTGAGATTGAACGTGGGCGTGAGCTTGGACGTGAGCGTGGTCGTGAGCTTGGGCGTGGGCGTGAACTTGATCGTGAGTGTGAACGTGAGGTTGGGCCCGGGCGTGAGCAAGGACGAGAACTTGGGAGTGGGCGTGGATGTGAGCGTGACCGTGGGTTGAGGCATGGGTACTTGAGTGTGACGTACCCATGGGCCAGAGCGAGGACATGAGCTTGGGCGGGAAAGTGTGCGAGTGTGGGCGAGGGCAAGGGCATAAGCGTGGACGTGCGAGTGGACGTATTCTATTCTGCGTATCTATTCTAAGACGAGGTGTCACAGAATAAAAAACAACATCCTATGGCGTATAGGAGTAGGAATGAAGATCATTTTAACGTTCTCGCATACTACTGGAGAAATTATTGTAGTTCTGCGGCAAAAAACGTCAATTTCTCGGCAGAAAATTCGTATTCTGGGACTCTGACGAAAACTTTTGTTTGGCAGCCCTCCTTTCCAAATCCCAAAATTGGTTGGCCACCCTTCTTCCTACTCAACAACGCTAGCGGCTAATCTATCAACAGGACTTCTACCAAAATTGATATTCCATATTCCACTATTCAAGATACAGACTTTTTTCTAATAAAATCTTTTCTACAAAGTTAGATCTTTAAATAACATCATCTACAATTTTTCCAAAGTCTCTAAAGATTTCGCGGAATTTTAATTCGAATATTGATAATTTTTTTAAAATTATTTTCTTAAATAATGGCTCTTTATTTCTGGAATAGAGCAAATAACGGTTATAAAAAGGGCTAGGTCCCATTTGCGCTGAACCCTCCATAGTTTCTAAAATTCTGGAAAATGAAAATAGCGACAATACAAGGATATAGAGATTTTTTACTTAATGAAATGTGTTCGTTAAATTAGATCTATCAACAAGGCAATGTACAATACATTTTTTTTGAAAATGTGAGTTGATTCGCCTAATTTTTGCATACTTTCGAAGATGGAAACTCGAATATCGCGCACTTTCGCTAGAATCTTTCAGGATTTATGTGATTGCAATTTGTTAATGGCTACGCCGCATCACGGAAGTTTGATATTCTCAGAATAACTTATTATTATTTATTATTTATTATTATTATTATTATTATTATTATTATTATTATTATTATTATTATTATTATTATTATTATTGGGTGGTGTTTGTGGTGTATGGAACACAGTTTTATTTTGTCGGATTTTAAACTAAGTTTTCGGGGCTAATACGCTACGTTTGGAAAATGAGTTTTACTAGTGGTGGCTGAGATACGTTAATATGGGCGGACATTACCCTATTAAAATTTTACGTAACCGTTACTAACGCAAGAATATAGGTGCTTTTCAAGCACCGCTAGATACTTTCTCACATACTACATACGTATTATGGAGTGAGATGATCATTGGAGCAGAAAACGATGGTTATTCAGCAGAAAATTTTGAATTGTAAGACTTTGACAGGGATAAAGTAGACAATTCTTCTTCCAATACGTTGTAAATTACTTCCATGTTTTGTGGATCTTTGGAACCGAAAACGTTTAAAAGGACATTTTCTTGTTTTTCAAAAATGGTTCCAAAGTTTTGGATTAAATTTTTTTATTGCAGAGAAAAATGAACGCATATAAAATTTGTGCAGATTTGATTTTCGTGAAATTATTTGTATTTTTGAAAATTGTAAAAGTTAAAATTAATCGTTTTCCTGCAACTACAATATCGAAAATTAAAATTTTTCTGCTGAATGAAATATTTTCTTGAAATTTAGATCTTCAAATGAAGTTACGTATATTTTTTTTCAAAATGAGTTGTTTTTGCGTAAATTTGCGCGAAGTTAGGGCAATTTGATGCAATCTTATGATTTTTCAAATTATATAAATGTATGTTTTAAAAATCCATGTAAAATCATTAATATTTACATATCTACTTATTTTTATACACAACTGCATTTGTGAACGGGAGTGCATAAAATAATTTCGTATACAATTTCTCGGAATGTCAAAAATTTTCTGAGAAAAAGAACTTAAAATTCGGCATTTTCAGAAGCGTTAAAACTAGGCTTTCTTAAACACGGCTCCAAATGTTTCAATGATAATTAGTAGGTAGAATCAGGTTTTACTCTTCTATAATATTCATAGAGACATATTTCAATTGAATGTCTTGAAGTCATATTTCAATTCTACTATAAAGGGAGCGAAAATAGAGAAATGTGAAAAATATTTTAGGCACCTATAGCAGGTGGGAAGGGAGTGCGGCATTGCCGAAAAAACTATCTTAGGCTAAAAAGATTAGAAAATTAACTAGCGTGAGGAAGTCTCTGTCATGTATTGTACCTCTAGGTCGCCACGTGGAAGGAAATTTCAAATAACTTCGTTATGTGGCATTGGCCCTTGATTGGTAGGTGACTCACTTTACATCAGTGTCTGGCAGATAGTAGAGATCCCTTTGCTTTAGAACGTGTACATTTGTAATTTATCAATCCATCATCTTCATGCCGACCTGGATGGCCGAGGTGGCTAAGAGCGAGTACCGACTCAGCGCTTTGGTCCGAAGGGTCGCGGGTTCGAGTCCCGCCTTGAGCATGGTTGTTTGTCCATTGACTTTGTATGTGTGGTCGTGGAAGGCCTCACGTTTTGCTGAACCCAGATCAGAGGAGCCTGCAAGTGTGTTAGTCTAGTGTAAGGTCGAATATGCGTCCCATCGGGACGTAAAGGGTAACCGCCTGTTGGCTGGATAAAAGCCCTAGAAAAAAATCATCTTCGTGAATGCAAAAAATAATGTTATCATTAAATCGCTCAAAGAAATGTGTTATTCTTACAATATGCAAATTAATGATCTTAAGGCATCACCAAGAATCAGAATAGGTTGAAGAAGCGAATTTGTTTTTTTTAATTATGAAGTAATATTAATAATAAAGCGATTTTATTCACACAAAGTGCACGTGGCACAAATTTATCATTAACAACAAATTAGAAATGGAATAAATAGTCATTGGACTACGTATTGAAAGATACGTGCTTGTTGCTATAGAAAATATTCAATAAATCAGTAAACAACTGTAACAAATTGGTGTAAAATTAGTACATTTAAATACCTATTTTGTTATCTAATATGAATTAATAAAATAACAAATTGAAGTTATTGATAGAAACTGTATGATAATCATAGGTAAAAAAGTTTCTTATGCAAATGCAATTCAAATTGTAAAATAGCAATAACAATACTATTCTTGATTTGATGATTTGCGGTAACAAATTTGAGTCTTAGAGAAAAAGAAGAAAAAAAAATAAAAGGAAAACGCAAAAAGTTGTTTAAGGCGTTAAGAATTATACATTGTTGAACAAAAATTACCTTCAAACAAAATTGAACCTGAACAGTATATAAAAAAACCTACGAGTCACCGAAGAAAACAAAAGAGCAATACACAAATCGATCAAGATTATTAGGTAACTCTAAGAACAGATAGCAAATGCGAGATTTTGTAAGGCAGGTACGCCAAACCGCGCCCGCACGAGCTACTTGCCCGCCTGGCGTTCGCATGGGCACGGGCAATTTCCCTTGACTCCGAACTCATTTCGCCTTAAAATCCAGAAAGGGGTGTACATTCAGGCTGAAGTGGCGCGAGGCGGTGAATAGTGGCTTCGTACGAAAATATGTTTGCCAGATTTTTTTCTATCAAATAACCTAGAATTGTATTATGTTTATATTATTAACTACTTATTACTATTTGATGTCTATTTTCTTACTAATTTTTCCTTATATAAATATATTTGCTAAGCGACAGTAATATGTTTGAATGGCGAATTATTTCCTTGTTTTCGTTTTGTGTGTTATTAAATCATTCAGTTATTTATTGTATTTAGAAATAATGTGAAATAAATTAACAAGTCTGTATAATTTAACAATTCTGGCTTACAGACGGACAGGGCTTTTAACAGACAAAAATATTTGTCGCTTAAACCTTTCTAATCTGAACGTAGAAAGTTCATGCTTTTATATCACTCTTAAGCAAACGGAATTAGAAAATCAAGATTACTTTCATTCAATTTTTTTAAATTTTACTCTTAATTGAGAATTTAAAATCGGACTAATGTATTATTTCATTGTAATGGATCATTTCTTTGCCTTGAAGATAAAATGGGAATTAATATAGCTAAACTTGTAAAAATAACTGTCAAATAACCTTTCCCAAAGACTGTCATGGGCCAGGTATCCAGTGACGTATCGCCACTCTGGAGGATTTTGTGCAACCCATACTTTTAAATCTCGCGCCAATTTCTCTGGCCGCAGTGCCCGTAGCTCCGTGAGCTGTTGTAAGATTGTTACCTTGCCCGCAACCTTGCCTTGCCTGTTGTAAGGAGACCGAATGCATCCGGTGAATCCCTGATGATGATGATGATCATCATCATCATCATCATGGTGGTGATTATAGACAACATCTTGACAACACGCTCCGGTTTCCTCTGAAAATTATGTATTCTTATTTATTCTTTATTGTGATTCCTGTGTACCTGAACCTGGAGGGATCAGACATTCCACGTATGCTTGAACTTACATGGATGGTCATTTATGAATGGAACTTAATGGATATGTTGTTCCAAATGGGTCGGCTGTGATTTGAACCGCAATTCCAAGAGCTGGTTCCTTGGCCGAACGCTAGGGTTTGCCACTTACGTGAGTAGTAAATGAGAAGCGATTACAGGGGCATTAATCAAGATTACTATTGTCAATTGATGTTCCCGCGACTTCAGTTCCACGCGCTTGCTCTCGATACGATATTAATTTATGGTATTGGTAACCGTTGCGGTGACAAGATTAGAACTGGCTCTGCAGAAGGCCATGTCAAGCTAGCACAACCACTATAGCACAATCACATCAAACCAAGTGGAATATTTAGTACTCATTTATTACTAATTTATTACCCAAAAATTAAATTTATTACTCCTCCCGTTTCTGAAATAAAGGTGGTTGTGCTAGCGTGACAGTCACGCTAGCACAACCCAAATTAAAAAATGAGCTAAATCGATCAAAACTAATACGAATGTTTAGAGCATATTTATTACTAATTTATTACTCTAAAATTAAATTTATTACTCATGCGGTTTACGAAAAAAAAAAAAAAATTGTCAAACACAATTAGTTATGCAACCCGCACGACATTGGCGTATATTATTGAAGATTCCCAGCGACATAAAAACACTTAGTCCAATTACAAAAATACAATTACAATCAATAGTACACATTCAGCTCTAACTTTTAACACCAAAAAAAAATTAAATGTGAAAACGACTTAAAGAAATATTGTAAAGACTGAATCGTATTGTAAAGACTGAATCGTAAACAACACGAGTAATAAATTTATAATTAGTTTTAAATAGCAGTGTGAAACGTCTGTTAATATTGTGTTTGGTTAAATGCGATTGTGCTCGTTAGTTCTCTTTATTTTTGAATTTGAATCACTTGCATGTTTTGACCATTACGATGGAGTTTATACAATATTTATTTCATGAGATTGCACGTTTATATTTTTTCCTAGGATTCAAAAACCAAAAGCAAATGTCTAATTTTGTACTGAATAGGTTTTATTTGCTTGTGCGTTACTATACTCTATAAATTACTTTTGGGGTCATCGGAGTTTAAAATGTTTTTTAAACTGTTTTGTTAATATGTTTAAATTAAAATGTTCTTTAAAATGTTTTTTGGGGCCATCGGAGAAGCATAAGCGTGGGCCAGTCTCCCGTGACCTGTACAAGGTCAAGCAGGCGCCACGGCAGGCAGTCTTGGAAACGGAACTGTTCGTGGAGAAGTACGTCCATAGTGAAGTATACGTACACCTTTACACCAGATTATGTCACACCCCTAGACTGTGTTCTCTGGACATTGTGCTGACTTCCCTTGGTTTGGAATATCTACTGGATTGAGCACTTTGGAACTGGACTTGGCTTTTTCACTTGGTGAACGTAGAGTATTAGTACTTCTTGGTAAAGTAATTTGAACGAATACGGAGAGACAAAAATTGTAATTATGTGAACAATAAACTGTTGTTGGTGTTAAGTTTGTGTACCTGTTAATTGATACACTTCATAAAATAAAAATAAAAATATTGTGAGAGAACTTTAGCACCTACAAGGTTGCGAATTTACGCAATCAATTAATTATTAACAAATATAACGGAGAAAATAGTCAATTTTATGGAAGTTTTACATTGATTTTCTTTAGTAATTGATACATTGAAGCAATGCAAATATGAAGTTCTTCAGCTGGCAATTCATTTCACTCTTTCTTGATTACAGTTAACATTATTCATAACATAAATACTCTGTGGTCCCACACATTCAGGGGAAACGGTTTTCTCTCAATGCAGTGCTTTTTCACCTTTTTGATAGGTTTTGGAAAAAACTTGTTTTCTCGAACTCAAAGACACTTGTAGCAGTTGACTCTAAGAGGCCATTTGTAGAGCATTATTATTACAAAAGTAAAGATCCAGATTTTAATGTTTCAGGGCGTAGAAATATATTTTTGGAGAAGATTTCAAGTAAGTGCCTCCTGGACATACAAAGTCTATTTGCAGAATCCTGAATTCAATGTAGAAAGATTTGGAATTGCCTATCAATTTTCATTTGATAGAAAAATTGACCAAATTACAATGAAAAAACATTTTCTAGGTAATTACATGAAACACTTACATCTAATACTAACAATATATTACTTAATATTATTTAAATTTCTAACAAACTTACAAAACTCTGGTTTTGTTTATTTTGACGGCTACAGCGCTCTTAGAAGTATTTATTCTTTTTAATTTCATCTATTTTCGTTATTCCATTATTTAAAGTGTCCCACAATACATAAGCAAAGTTTGCTGCTAGCCACCATCAGTTTTTTTATCAAGAAATATAACTGTTATAATCCTTTTCTTTATTACTCGTCGTTTGAGGCTTTATTTAGAATATCGTAAATCGTACTTTTTGAATACATAATATCTTACCTACTTTCTACTTAATAAGAAGCACTAGTTTCCCCTCCCTACTTGAATCAAGTTTGAAACAAGTCCTCCTTCTGTTCCAGTCGACGTTCCTTCAGTTGCTAGTTTCGAAAGAGCAATCGGAATACAACAATTAACTGCAAGAACAGATAAAGGAAGTAGAGATAGAAAGCGATGGAAAATAAGAGGCACCCGCGAAACGGAAAGGGAATGGAAGAGAAAAATAGTTATAGTACTTTCCTTGAGTTTCCTTCGAACAAAGTTTGAAAATTATTTTTTGTTAACTACTTTATAACGCATAACAAATTGAAATATTCACAATATGACTTAAGTACCTTTTAAATAAGTACTTAATTTATATTATTTCCACTTATTTTAATACATTTTGTTAGTGCGTAGTACGCTAGATAACGTTGATGAGAGCTGTACGAGAGCGAAGTAAAAGTAAATTGCAGATTCCAGATGATAATAGGATATTAGGAACAGGAAATTCTCATATTTGTAATTATTTCTATACAGAATAGAACTTTAGTTATTAGGTAATTTTAAACCATCTTCATTCTTCAATCTGACACACTTCAATACATTATAATGCCTTCTGCATTTTTTAAACTGCATGCAATGGTTGCATTGAATCTCCCTTTGTGCCTTTTCCGTTGCGACATGTTCCAATAAATTTTATTCTATATATATATATATATATATATATATATATATATATATATATATATATATAGATAGATAGATAGATAGATAGATAGATAGATAGAGAGAGAGAGAGAGAGAGAGAGAGAGAGAGAGAGAATAAAGTCGTATTGATTTGATTAAAAAAGTTAAATAAATCTGTCTTGAAGTTTGTTAGAACGTACAACTATTACCAGTATCGAGTACCAGTGCCTAAAGCTGGTTGCCTAACCCACCCTGTGAGGGTGCGTTATGCCCTGGATTTAATGTTGTATTAATTATATTATATTATGTTCGTGTATTAGAGGAATCATCCATTGCCTTCTCCGATATACACACAAATGCAGTTAATTCAGATGCCTGCCAACGACCAACATGTTTAGCTTAACAGACGGTGTGGAAGCCTTTATCGAATGGTGGCGACGTCTTTATGTGTTCCCAGAATTTGTTCTCTCCTGTTTAGATTGTAAATTAGGTTTTTTAGTCTTATAAAACGTCATCATTAATGTTTTCTGATTGTCGTACATCCTACCTGTTCTTTCTTATTTGACTTACCTGTAAGTAATAATGATGCACATTGTTATCGTACTAAAACATTATTTAGAATAAAACAAAAGTGTTGTTACACATAAACTATGAGCGAATTATTTTTATGAAGATAGAATTTACAAAAATACTAGATTCCTAGTATGACGTTTGAGCTTCTAATGGTCATGGAATAGTGAATCATGGTCTTCAAACGTTTAAAGATAATATTTTGGTGACGTGTTATTGCAATAAAAGTGTAAAAATTGGGTGTTGTAAACTTTTAACAGAGGAATGCAAATGACAAAGCTACCTGGAAATGCAATAATTTCAATTTTCTATTAGAGTCAATTTATTTTTCCTGAAAAGTTTATTAAGCTTTTTTAAATGTGTAAAAATGTTGTGTTGCACTTAATGTAAGTTATTAAAGTATTTTTTCATTACCTCAACCTTTTAGGGTTTCGGTTTTTGTCTTGATATTACAAAGCCCCACGGCATGCTCAAGGTTATTTTACAAAAAGAATCACAAAAGATGGCATATTGGAGAGTTGCCTTTCTCGAAATATTTTCGAAAAAATAACTACGCAAAAAGAACGTCCACACTTTAACAGACGTTTCCGTTATTGATTTTTGTTGTTCACATTGTTCGCTGACATTTTCATATAAAACCAGGTACAATGTAAACATCTGGAAAATAGCTATTGATAAACCTTTTATGATTTCGATTTAATATTTTGAGATACATTGCAGATAACAGAACAAAACATCTCAATTTACAAAAAAAAGCTCCGGGAGTACCATGGGCGTCTATCGCGACTGGGCTGTTCTTGGCAATCTTTTCATCGGATTTTTGTCTATGGCGCGCACGCCCTTTTGTTGCAGCTGATGCTGTCGGTGATAACTTTCGGCATAAAACGCGTTCTTTCGACGCGAAACCGCGCGCGAATGGAGTTTTAATTATTCCCTGATCAAAAGGGGAAGGCCTCTGGGGAAGAATTCCAAAGGTACGGACCTGTGCTGCTTTTGATGGCCGCGTATCGGATTTGTGTCTTGTGTAATTGTGTGCTAATGCTACTTGCAGGGACTGCTGCTTCGTCTGGGCGCTAATCCTGTGCAGGGGGGGAGTGAAGTGAGTGCCTGCCTTCTCGGTCGATTGTTGCTGCTAACTGCGAATTCAGAAGTTCAGTGAACCTGACCCGTTGTTAATGAAGAGGCCAGTGATGCCTACGAATCTATGAATTTTATTTAACATAAGTACTTTTCGATTGCGAGGCGTTTTCAGAGATGACTACACGGAAAGGCAAAACTTTTTTCTCTCTCTGAAGATGTTCTCTATGTGATCGAAAAGTGATTGTGTTAAATACAATATCTTGTCAATTGTCGGTTCCTTATTGATTGTATCAAAGGTATCGATCTTGCCAATAATGTTTTACTGAGTTGATGTGTATATCTTGCGAGCCGAATGGTTCTTTTCGAAAAGATGAGGGTGTCCTGAATTAAATATTCAAATTTGATTCTACTTTCGCTCCACGGAACTCCAACTAACCGAAGTACATGTTTCCTTCTTCAATAAGAACATTAAGACTAATTGATCATTCAAAAGTTCATTGTTTCCTCTGTCTTCCTCGAAGCTATTGGTATTATCAGTACCAACAATTCTAGGAACAAATTAACAATATTAATTCAAAAAGTTTACCCCGATGTAACTGAATTTAAAAAAAACTCTTGTTTTCTGTGGATCCGACTCCCTCAAAGACATTTCTGATTACAAAGGACTACTCCCGATGAAGAAATGACTGTAACTGCCACAGATGTACTAGTGTTTTCAAACACTTTCGAGGACCACTGGAACAATATATTCAATAAAATGTCGTTATATATACATGAAAAATACCTGGTAGTAATGATAAAAATCAATGAAGATAAGTGAAAATCACAAAAAAAAGTATTCAAAGCTAGGTGGGCAAAAACTTCTCAGAGTTCATTGAACTCAGAGTTCAATGCTATAATCAGGTAATCGCTACTAGATTAATAACTGAACACTGTAATTATCTCATGGACGTTTAATGGATGAGAAATCCCATCCTAAATGTGATTATTGTCAAGTTCTTCTAAATACATGACCTATCTTAACGTATTGCCCTACATACACCCAGACAAACGTGAAAACAATCTAAATGACAAGGATTGCCAAAGAAAAATTAATGATTTAGCTAAAGAAACGAACATTTACAATAACATTCAGATGCAACTACTTTATTTTTTCTTTTATTGTTGTTTTTTCTTTTCTCAATAGTACTTATTTTCTTACTTTTGGTGCCTCTATTATTATGAATTGATTTGTAATATTCTTGTATGTGTATTCATCTGTAATACGTATTAATGATTTCTGTGTATCATGATATATGCTGTAAAATTAATTTAATTAATAATGATATATGCTGTAAAATGTATTGAATTGCATAGTTACCAATAACCTTGCAGCTGATAAAAGTATATATAATTTTCTTTTAAATATTGCTAATCGGCAGATACATTTATCTCATTCTTCAGCCAGACACTCCAATAACTACTCTCTTATTATATTTTCAATGCATAAAATGTATTGGAATAGAATGTTTTCAACGAGATATATTGTCATTTATTTTGAAATCGTGGGCAAACAAGATTCTAGTGACCAGTCCCCCAAAGATGTGGTTTCTTGAGTCTTATTAAAATATTGATTCAGTGGTGAGTTGTAGTTGACATTTAAATAATTGAAATGATTGAAGGCGTAGTCATTGTCAACAATTTTTTTATTTATTTTACGTCAAAAAACAGTTAAAAACTGCGTATGACGTGCAATGGGGAAAAGTGAAATGTGTGCACATTTTCAAAATTCTGTGATCCCTACACTAAGTCATATACTACTTAAATTTTGAATTTTGAAAGGGAGAAAAAAAACAAAAAAAACTCCCATGTAATAAAATCTATTTTCAAGGATAAATAAGCAATAAATTTTGAATTTTGAAAGGGAGAAAAAACAAACAAAAAAAACTCCCATGTAATAAAATCTATTTTCAAGGATAAATAAGCAATAAATTTTGGCTCTTATTACTTCCTGCCGCGACAACATGGAAACGATAATTTGAATAATTGTATTTCCCACTGAATTCTAGAAGACGTGCACAGAAAATGAAGTTACATTTATGTCCAGAAGCAAAACAAGGGGCCATCTCAGCATTTGCTCAATGGATCAGGGAAACTGGACGAAAAACCTGATCGAGATGGGGGTCATTGACCCGGAAGCTGTGTTACAATAGTTGTTACAGGTTGTTTATACTCATTTATACAGTCCAAATGGTAATTAATGCATTATGTATCATTGTTAAAATTAATGTTACTTTTCTTGTGATGCTCAGTATAGTCTCTAATTGTATAGAAACAGTTATGCAGCAGAAACGATTTCACTCGGGATTTAAACTTTTCTATTGAATTTAATCGTTTAATGTCATCTGGCAAAGTGTTGTAAAATAATGTACATGTATTGTATGTGAATTTTTTGTAATGAGCTGTTGATACTGTCACCTGATGAATATGATTTCTACGTCGAGTGTTATAGTAATAGACTTCGGCATTTTCTGAAAAAATATTCCCGCCCTTGAGCAAGTCATTTTTTACAAAAACCACTGATTCGTAAATAAAAAGACACGGTAATGGTAGAATTCCTAGATTAATGAAGAGAGGCTTACATGAATCACGTGGGTGGGATTTGGTTATTATTCGTACAATTCGTTTTTGTAATCTAAAAGTCTGGGAGCTATAAGATGTATTTCCCCAGAATATTATGCCATATCTCAGGCGGGAATGAACATTCGCGAAGTATACACAACGAGCAGTATGAAGGCTGACTGAATTTGCAAGAATTCTGAACGCGTAGCATAATGAACTTAATTTTGTGTTCAATTCATTTAAATGGACGTTCCATTTAAGGTTTGACTGAATTGAGAGACCTAAAAATTTTGTTGCCTTAACATCAGTCAATGGTACACCGTTCATTTTCAATGGAGCACAGAATTGTTTATTTGAAATGGAAAACTGCATTAAAACCGTTTTCTTTTCGTTTACTATTAATTTGTTATTTCGGAACCAATTTGAAACATCTGATATTGTACTATTTACGGTTTCTTTATTGCAAAGGATGTTCGTATCATCCGCAAAGAGAACCGTTCTTCCGTTTCGAATCGTCGAGGGCATATCGTTTACGTAAAGTAGGAACAGAATAGGGCCTAAAATCGATCCTTGAGGAACTCCACATGCAACAGGCAAAGAGTCGCAAAGGTGCGTACGTAAAGTTCCATCGTTCCAGTAAGGTATTTCAACTTTCTGAGATCGTTGTTTAAGGTACGAACATAACCAATCTAGAGCAATACCACGGATTCCATATGAAGGTAATTTTGAAAGTAAAATGTCATGATCAATGATGTCAAAAGCTTTTGAGAGATCTAAAAATAATCCAATAGGTGCCTCGTTTTGATCTAATGATGAGGCGACATCTTTAAGAAAAGAAAATATAGCTGTTTCCGTTGATTTTGATTTTCTAAATCCATGTTGGCAATCTGAAAGCGCGTCGTGTTTACTGAGAAACGTTTCCATTCGTACGTAAAAAAGTCTCTCTAATATTTTTGAAAAAACTGATAGAAGAGAAATGGGCCGATAATTTTGAATTTCATTTTTGTTGCCTTTTTTGAAGAGCGGCTTAATTTTAGCTGTTTTGAAAATATCTGGAAACGTTCCAGTGCATAAAGATGCATTAAATATGTGAGTTAACGGGTGTATCATGGCATACGCACAAGTCTTTAACAAATAATCTGGGAATTCATCTAAACCGGACGAATATTTATTTTTTAGTTTACCGATTATTTTGAGAACTTCATAGGAAGAAGTTTCGGAAACGAACATTGTGTCTAAAATTTTGGGTGAACTGTCTGTTTTTGAATTTTGTGGCTGAAGACCCTGAGTGAGATCGGCAGCAATTCTCGAAAAGTATTGGTTAAAGAGACTAGCCACTGTTGCCGGATCGTTTACATTTATATCGTTATATTTTAAAACAACATTCTCTATGGGTTTTCTAGTTGATTTGGTAGTATTTTTTATTATATTCCACATTGCTTTTGTTTTATTATTTGAGTTCAAAATATCCTGATCGTTTTTCATGATTTTAGCCTGCCTTATGACTTTTCGTAACAATGTTTTGTATTTTTTAAAGTAGATAAGGAAATCTTGAGATACGTCATGACGTTTAGAAATGAAAGAAAGAATTCGCTTGTTTTTACAAGATGTCCTAATTCCTTGTGTTATCGAAGAATTGCTTTTCTGTGAAATATTTAATTTTCGTTTTTGAAGAGGAAAGCAAGTGTTAAAATGAATTGAAAGAGTTGAAAAAAAAGAATTATATTTGTCGTTTGTATCAACAGTATTATAAACCGCTTCCCATGACTCCTGCATCAAGTAATCAATGAATAATTTAATTTTACTTTTAGTAAACAATCTAGTCATACGTGTATTATTTATTGTGTCAGTGATCGCATTTCTTATAATGGTAAGAATTTGTGCATCGTGGTCACTGTATCCTAAATTTTTGGTTTCAACTTCATATCGAGTAGTAGTTTTGTTAATTATAATTTGATCAATTGCCTTCATCGAATGTTAGGTGATCCGTGTAGGTATATTAATTGTAATGTCTAAATTGAAGGAATTAATTAAATTGAGAAACTTTTCTTTCTCGCAAGATTCGACCAGAAAATCAATGTTAAAATCTCCGCATACAACAATGGATTCAAAAGAGCGATTGCTGACTTTGTTAAGTGTTATCTCCAGGTTTTCTAAGAACAAAATATAATCTGCAGTTCTCTTTGTTGGAGGTCTGTAAATGCAAAGTATTATCACTTTTAGTGAAGTAAGATGTACAACAGAAATTTCGAAAATATTTTCAATGGAATACACATTTAATTCCACCAAGGGGATAGAATCAATATTACTTCTAACGTAAATACAGGAACCCCCATACGTAGGACCTTTATGAGATTCTCTCTCTCTGCAATAAAAGCCTGCGAGGTAAAAGTTTGGAATTTGGAAAATGCTTAGTTCATTAGGAGATAACCAATGTTCTGTAAAGCAAAGAACATCCATTTGATTTTGATCGCTCTGTAGAGCTGCCTCGATAAACTCAGTTTTATTTGAAAGGGATTGAACATTATGGTGAAGAATGTTTATTTTTTGCAAGTACCTACGCGAATGTTTTTTTGCTGCATCTGACTGTAGTTACTATATATTTACTCCATTTTTACCTCGAGTGCGTGGTCGAAGGTTGTAGTGTGTCCCGGCAGTGACAGGTTGTGAGGAAGATGGGGCATCAGGTGTAGATGAATTGGTAGTGGGAATAGGAGAAACGGGAGTAGGTTCAGAGGAAGAGGCAACAGGGCTCGAAACAAGGCTGGGAGGTGGAGAACGTAAGGAAGGTGGAAGGGATGTTTTTTTGGCAGGAGACAGACAATAGTATTTATTTCAAAAATAGCAGCTTTCGACGGCTTAGCCATCATCATCATCATCATCATCATCATCATCAGTTTTCTGCTGTCTGGGAGCCACAAAAGCGACTATTTAAATTATTATTATTATTATAGATTTATTAAAATAGTCGAATATATAGTATTATAAGATAGTATAACGTATTTGTTGAGTTAGAACTATCCACAAAAGTTTTGGTTTAGAAAATGTATCACGATTAAATAACAAATATAATCTATTTAGAAGCCTACAATTCCTTTAATATGAAGATTTTAACGGTTTTTTACATTATTTCAAATTTGTAATGTGCTTCAAAATTTATATTCCTTTTTTAAACTGAAAATTGAAAAACCCCTCTCTCATCTCATTGAACAAAGCTTCATCCTTCATTTCCTTTCCACATCCTTTAATGGTTGTAGATCAGCATCGTCAGCAAACATTTCCTGAGAATGGTTGTCGTCGCGGCATGTGTTTGTAGAAGAGTTCGTTGATAGTAACTGCAATAAAGCAGTGTAAACATTGGGTTTTAATTCCCAATGTGGACTGGAATGTTTTGCTTATTTTTTGCGCTGGCAGCGCTCAAATGAGAACTGCATAAATTTGTGATGCTGTGCTCACGATATTGCTCAGTAACTGTGAGAGAAATTTAACAATGCATTGTAATGAGAGACGTAGGAGTATTGTAATAAATATAACTACTTTCATTCATCCCATAACCAGCTATTGTGAAAATGGTATCATATATTTGAGTTGCTACCACGCAAATGAATTTAATTGGAAAGGAATTTATTATAGATACAATTTAAATAGAAACATTTCATGATATATTTTAAGATATTGCAACTATCTACAAAGTAGTACATAAACACAACATTTATAGATTACTTGCGTGAACAATATTAATAGTTTATTATATATAATATTTATAATGAGTTGGTAAATTATTGCTCTACAATAGAAAAACGTAAACCAGAGAAATAAATAATAATGACCTAGTTTGTGATATTTATTTATTTGATAAATAAAGTAAATACGATACAAAACTCTTGCTATGATTAATTAATATGTAATTGAATTGTAGTTGAAAACAGTTCTGTAAAAAGTAATTTTCATAATTAATATATTAAATCACAGAATTTGGTTGGCATACAAAGGTGAACATTGAAGTGTAATCTCTCTGTAAATTAAGCTAACTTATGCAGATATATTTTGTAGGTTTCAAGTACATTATTCTTTTAATAGAATATCACAAGGGGAATTATGCGCAAATGCAGATATTATTTTTTCAAATTGGTTGCAAACCGCCAAATCTCATGTCTTCACTAATTTCCCATTTGGTAGAAGAATCCCATTTCTTCCTCAGAAGCAAAAACCATGGAGCCTCTTGTCACCATTCAGTTTTATCTCCTCTAATTCCCGTTTGAGATTGGTCAGTTTGTCTTTTAAGGTCTCAATGGAAAGTCTTTCCTTCCATCAAGCTCTTTGCCAAAGAATAACCTGAAAAAAACGTGAAATGGAATTATTAGACAAAATTGAGCTAGGAATCGAGTTGCTGTAAGGTGACATTTCTTGAAATGGCAGAATGTTTGAATACAGTTACCCAGTTCAGTCATCAACCACAAATAGAGATATTTGAAACAAAAGGTTCATGTGCTATTATTTTTATAATATATTTTTGTTTCTGAATTTAAAAAAATTGATTTGTTTTAGAGGCACTTTAAAGGCACGGTACTTCATTGTTTTATTTATATATATATATATATATATATATATATATATATTTATATATATATATTATAAATTCAATCACCGTTACTTCATCAGTGCCCTTCAAATGATGTTTAACGCAATTTACTTTGCTGTGTTATTAAATCATGTGTTCGTTTTATGCGTTCCCTTTGAAATTTGTCAAATCCAAAATATCCAGCTGTAAATATTGCAAATAGCGGAAATAAATTGCTTTCCGAAACGCGTTCCTTAAACAATTGACAAAGAAAACGAAATATTTGCATCGAGAATGTCTGTCCTCGAGCGTCAGAGGAGGTGCGGCTTTTGAAGGTCCAATATATCTGAGATTGAAGGAGTTTCGGTTGCTATTTGATTGTTATCTATTTTTCCATACTTTTGTATATAAAAATGTAATATTAAAAACCCATTCATGCTGGAAGCTGAATCAAAAATTTTAATGAGTTAAAGTCATGAACTTCTTGAAATATCAGATCCAAAACTTTCGGTTATCCGTTAACGTAGAATATTCAAAAGCTAATCGAACTAAAATTAAAATCTTTCAGTTACTTTGACTATTTTCGAAAGTCAAAAATAGCAATCTGAGAGATGAAAATATTAACTAAACGTTGAAAAAAAGTTGATGGAATGTTTAAAAACGAATTCGCTAATACTATTTTTCCCAACAAAGGATTGCGGTAAACCCTCGCAGTTTTGATGGTCCCCGAAGATGAGGGATTGTCATTGCTTCTTTCATGAAATTAATTAACTTTAAGAATAGGTATTGTCTTCTGATCAGAAATATTGCGTTCAAAATATCGGTCACAGCTGTTTTAGCCCATGAAGCAAAAGGGTTTGTGTTACTTCATTGGATACATATTCAACATTAGCTGTACAGCTATGTCGAATTCAGACGCGATCTGAATCGGCTACTCTAATCGCTATTTTTCCATGGTTTCTGCGATCAGTACTAGGTGACTGACAGAAATGCACCCAAAGAAACAGGATCGCGCATCTCGCGCAATATTTCCTTCCTCTACCCTTGTCCTATCCTCACCCCCTTAATTACACTTGTTTCATACACTATAACGTATGTCGGGAGACAAGTCGGCTGTTCAGAGCTCGTTCCGGTTGGGGCAGTGATCTTCGTAGGGGAGATATCTGGGGAGGAAAAATCTCCCGCAAGCAAAGTGAAGGTCTGTGCCGAATCTCGTCACTCTTGAGGAGAAACAGCGCCATCTCCCGGGATAAACATGTACTTCACGATTGGGAATAGTGACTATAGACGTTATCATGTCAGGAAATATCATTGAAAATAGATTTATATTACTTTTCAGTAGTGTAGTTTTTTACCAGTATTAAATAACACTTCTCGAAAATTATTGAGAATTTCAAAATATTTTGTCTCTAAAATGCATTTAAAAATGAAAATTTCCCCACTTTTTCTTTTGGAAAAACACATTTTGGCGCCAAATGTGAATGTATTAGTTAAGAATAATAATTCAGAATTTTCACAAATTACTTGAGTATGCTGGGCACGTAGTTATTAAATCCAGATCCCTTTTTTAAAGCTTTCTACACGTAAGAATAAACGACGGTAAGTTAGAAGGTAAGTTTCTCAATTTTGGAAGCGTAACGAGTAAATATAGTAATTTAAAATAAACACACATCTTTTTATTTGCCAAAATAAACACCTAATTTATAAAAGCATATGATATAACGTGGAAGAGGTTTTGCACACTTTCACGATAACAACCTCCTCATTCAGTGACTCCTATTTAGAGTGGAAATTCATTGGTTTCTTGACCACCTAGTTCTAATGCTGGAATAATACGTTGAAGCTATACAATCAGAGAATTTGCAAAACATTTCTTTCTTTACTTAGAGGTCAAGGAGTCAAGGAGCCTATACGCGTACTATGCTCGCACTTTTTCTTGGTCCTCGAGCTCCCTAGTCCTCGCTCAGCCCGGCATAGAACGGCCCGGTAGAAAATATGAGCTCCACTCGGAACGTCACGGCTCAGTTTGCAGTGCTGCCCACCTCCTTCCTTTCCAATGCAGACTTCCTAGATTTAAGTCTCTATTTCTATCGACCTGTGCGTACCATGTTCCTTCTTGTTACTCAATTATTTCTATAACTATTAATTATTTCTTCAGAATTTAAAAAAAATCTTCCGTTGTTTCTTATAGCTACCTGGTCCAAGTCGAATTATTATGCCGAGTTTTCTATCAATAAAGTTGACAGCCTTGCACTGCCTGTGATGTATTCTTACCCAGATGGTTCACTTGTATCTGTTTGGTTTGACAGCTTCTCGTGCCACACATGATCTAGTTTTAGATTTACAGGTCAGTTTCACGCGCAATGTCAAGGTACGGTCACGATCTTGTCTAGTGAAGAAAATAAGAGACATTGTTTATGACAATTTTCGTCACAAGAATGTGACTTCAGATTCTTGTGTTTTCCTGTACGGGTAAAAAGGTACGGATAAGACTCCGACGAACCTCGAACGTGGGTGGGGTCTTGGTCGGCAAGGCATTTCTTCGCAAAACCTAAGCACTACTTTAAATAATACTCAAGAATTCTAAGAAGCTGGAGCATTGACATTTTGAATATTTTGAAAAATAAATAACATACCTAAATCATTTTGGATTACGATTAATTGTACCATCACGTATAATACGACCATCTAGACAATTAAAAAAAATTCCGTTACGTGAGGATTGAGAGTTGAAATTGGCAATAATAGCTAAGTCGTAGGCTTCCGCGGCCGGAGTCATGTGAATGAACTTGGCTGTCCGGGTGACGCCGCGTCGAAGGCTGTGTTGCCGACGTATCGACCATCTTTTCGTGGTCTTCCTCAGACCAGCCCTGAGGAAGTCCACGAAAAGATGGTCGAAACATAGGCAACACAGCCTTCGACGCGGTGTCACCCGGACAGCCAAGTTCATCCAGACAATAATAGTTGTCGATTTTTTTTCGTGTCATTTATGTTTTCAGGAATTGAATTCTCGGAATTATATAAAACTACAAAAATTCCATTTTCAAATGGTACTAAGGGCATGAACATTTTTCTGAATGTTACGTATGAGGGATTTGAAATGGGAGACGTTAAATATTTAAGATTATATCTATTAATGAAAAAGTGAAGAAATGACCGTATCATTTAAAAAATCTGAAATAAATTAGTTTAAAAACATAAAATTCATTCTATTAGTTTCGTAATAATGTCACTGATTCATTAGTAACGCTTGTAACAACCGTATGCTTGAATGTATATTGTTCTCTTCCAAAAAGTCTATAGGCTTGTAACATACATTACATTGAAACATTATCTTAGTACTACAATTTCTTCCATTTATCTTCATGAAAAAACGTAAATTGCTTAAAGACAAGCTACCACTAAAACTTACTACCATAGATTTAAATTATGTTCAGAAAATTCTTGATCATGACATTCATCTCAAACGTTATCATGGGTAAAAATGACTCTTACTGCCATTATAAATCAACATAAAAATAAATTCCTCATTAAGTTTGAGAACAATGTTTAGCGAACTTTTTTTCAATTAACAGAATTGTTTAGATTTCGTAATAATGATAACACTAGTAAACCAATTTTTTTCATACGTCCAGAACGAAAGAAAGTGATTTTAAAGGAAACGATCACGCTGATTTCGAAAATCATTATAAAAAGTTTCTATCACGCAAGGTTCAAAAGATATGAGCATATTTATTATTTGAAATTATCAAAAGCCTAGATTAATTTCCACATTGTCACACCGGTTATATTACTACAAAATTTTATGAACATGTTTTATATGAGGTAAGAACAAGTTAAAAATTGAATAGTGCAATAATATGCAGACATTGAAATGTTTTTGTTTGTTTGTTTTCTTTGGTATTTTCCACAATATTGGTGGCGCGAATGACAATGATTTGTTTTTCGTACATCCACTATCTAAGGTTCGTTGTACAGATGACACAACACGAATGAGCAGCCCATGGTTTGTCCTGATCATAAACACGACAACCAAAGTATAGAGAATACGCAAGTTTTGTAATTTCATTTATTTTTTCCTTTTTAAGTTTGAGTGTAAGTCTTAACAAACGTAACAGAATTTATCGGGTTGATTCGTACACATGCGATGTGAAATGACGATTTGCATTTTATCTAACCGATTAAATTCTGCAGATCATGTGACGAATTTTACTTAGTAAAAATACAGCATTGTAATGTATTAATATTTTTGAGACACACGCAAACCAGAGAAGAACTTCATGCGCACTGTGAGTACAGTTCCACACGACACCGTTCTTACTCAGAATCTACCACCCGAACAGAAATACACTTGCGATAAGGTAAGGGGCTAAAATTATTCCTTTCGGTTACGGATGCGCAGTAGGAAATATAAGGGTGCACGTGACTTGTTTTCAAAAGATCCACAAAGACTTACTAAGACAACTAAGACCTACTCGTAATTGAGCGTGACTACCAGACGCGAGAATAAAGACGGCAATCTTCGAATTCTGAAGGTAAAAAAAAACACGAAAGCCAAATGTTGTTGGTATCTCATGAAAGTGGTATAGATGAAATGAACAAATACTTTATATTTAAATATATTTTATGCGAATTGATTCTACATATCTTACAGGTGCAATTTAAATGTATTTGCATTAATAGCAAAACATGGTATGACACGGTATATTTAAAAACTGTGACATGATATGACGCTTTTATTGCAATATTCGTAATCTACTACAAAATTGAGTGTGCTGTGTACTTTTCCTCCCTGGAGGTAAAAATCTTATTCCTTAGTGTAATGTATATAATTTTGGGACAATGGATAATATATATTTCTTGTATTTTCTTTTTACATGCTCTGTACTATGCTAATAAGAATTAAAAGGGTGAAATGACTCCGAATTGTTAATGATATATTTTCACATTTTCTAATATATTGTTTCATTTTGTCTATTAACGCTACTAACATAAGTTTATTCCTCAATGAAATAAATCAAGTTTAATACAAACATTTTTGAAGTAATGAAGAAGCCGTAAAGCTTAGATTAAGGGTCCTTGTTGTAAATGTATAATATGTTACCGACTTTTGCCTCTAACTGCACTCACTGGCATGCTAATGAGTATTTACTACGTATAATGCCTTAAATGCAGCTTGTGTAATTCGATAAAATGACTGCAGTTTGCTAATTAAGAAATCTTATCTCTCCAAAACCTACTCTCATTTGGTTTCCCACCCTTTCACTACTTGAATGATGAATAAAGGTACCAACAAAGCGTGTTTAGAAACATTTAAAAATAGAAAGTTTCAGATCCGGTCAATAGAAAAACTATTTACATCTGTACACTAACTAAAGATTTTCTAGTATTGTTAACAAAGTAACTCCTCCTCACCCTTCTTCTTCCACAACTAGCAAAAAATAATTATTGAGAAAATCCATTTTCTGAGTCTTTGGGGGAGAGAAATACTTATGGGTTTAGGTAGAGAACAATATGGGAAAGCATTGAGATTATTCGGTACATTTCCGTACACAAACAACGTGGTTCATAATGCAGATTTGAATAGCGTAATTAGGTTTCTGAAATGACAGAGAATAATTTGTTTAATTTGTGAAAATTAATGCGACATGTCAACGCAACTCTTTAGTTTAATAAATTACTCATGATTGCCACTGAATTGAACAAAATCATGCCGTTGCAAATTACAAATTATTCAATTACGTCACAAGAAAATAGTTTCTAATTATCTATAAATGACAGAAGTTATAAATGGTCTTGGACATTTATTTTCTCTAATTAATAAGTTTATCCCTGAACAGGGCCCTCCGTAGATTTCGTAGGTCTCTGGACGAACTTTTTGGGATCCCCACCCTCAACTTTTTCAGCCTGTATGATTTTTTCATATTATTTCATTTTTCGTATTTCATTTTATCCATGGTCCTCCAGAACGGCCCCGTCACCGCGAAATTTGTCGGGATTGCCTCCAGTTTTGGAGGACCCTAAATCGAAAATATATTGTTATTTCTCAAATAACCTCAAATTAACCGAAAACATTTTGCAAATAACTGCATATTCATTCGATTCAGAATGTGCTCTATTTGTGTAAATTTGTAATTTCAGGCCTCTAAGAAAATTTTTCTCTAATGTTGTAACCTTCAGTTAGTGAAAATAGTTATACCTTAGGATTTGATTAGTGTTATTTAAGAGTTATTTAATGTTGTTTCTTTCTTTCAATATAAAGTGTTAGTAGATAAGTGTTAATGATGGTGAATCAATTTAATGGCCTTGCATTTCAGAGGCAATCACTTCTTTTGAATCCTGCAGTCATTATTTAACATGATGGAAAAAGTGATTTGTTGACGTGGTAAAATTTGATGTAAGTAAATTGCTCTAAGTAAGTGGATATATAATGATTCATATACATCTAGCTCACTACAATAAAGAAGAAATATTCCCACTAATTCATTTTTCTTACAAATTCAGAGTATTTTATAACGAAATATGATATCAAGAAACTACCTAAAAACAAGATAATGGAAAACAACAGTCGAAAACGTAATAAAAATATTGCGCTTAACATGAACTGAACGAGGTAGCTCTGATACACTCAGGGCACTCTCTACATCAGGGATCTTCATCATGCTGTAGCAAGAGCAAAGAGCGCATGTCTTCGGCAGGAGCAACCGGGAAGAGCGAAACCAACTGCGAAAGCTACAGTTCGACTCAGGAGAGATGGGGATATGAAAAGACTAAATGATTTGCATACCGTTCACTCCCTGGGATACTCATTTTTGAAATTTTGGGTAATGGTTTATCGGAATACGCAATATTTTTTCACAACAGATGTGTCTTACGAATTCTGGTTTTCTCCAGTTGTGAGTAAAGAATGTTACTTTCAGTTTGCGTATTAAACTCAATTTCAACTAAACAAGAATAAAATCGTCCACGTTAAATTTTTAGAAAATTCTTAACTGCCGATACACGAAGACATTCCTGATCGTTCCACAATAAGATTTCGTTTTTGCAAACCTTCTCAGAACGTACTTAGCACTTGAATTGCAGTTTCGATGTGCAAAAAAAAAGTGGGCTAAAGGATGACTTCCTCTTCATTTGCCTATTTCCAATTTCCTGCTGCACTTACCTGCGTAACAAATATAACCAGGAGGCATCAACTTGCCTCTGCATTTAGGGTCTATTGTTGATAGACCAGACATTAAAAGTAAGATTAAAGAGGCAGGAAAGTGCCTTTGAATTGAGGGTGCGTAGAAGAGTCAAATTATCTGGCATATCGCCAGAAAACCTGACCTTGTACGTGACTGTATAAGGTACCGCGGAGTGTGAGGGGAGGGGTGGAGGTAGGCTTGTGATGCAATGACTAGCACATTCGCCTTCCAGCGCTGGAGCCAGAGTTCGATCTTTGGCCAATCCATGTGGAAATTGTGGTGGACAAATCGATTTCTCGTCTGCTTTTCTAAAGCTTCTCCCATTTCCCCCAACATTCCCCCATTGCTCCTTCACCATGGATATCGCCACTCCCCCTATCATCTACTTCATCATGGTCACTTACGGGGCCTCAAACTTCTTAGTAGTTGAAATAAATAAATATATAGATAAATAAATATATAAATAAATACATAAAGTTTCATTACAAAACGTGCCAAACATGTACCTGCACGTGAAAATACTAGTAAATACTATTGAAGACGCCGTGTAAAAGTTGTGAAGGGAGAGCCGAAGACGCGAGGGAGCAAAGCGGAAGCGGAAGCGATGCTGGAAAGAGAGCGGGCGCCAACCGGTTTGCACCCCTTGCGAGCCCTCAGTCCCAGCCCCGGCCTCGGCCCCAGCGCACACCCCGGCGCAGGCCTCGGCTTCGACCACCGCCCAGTCGGAAGCGAATGGCGCCCCCCTGTCACCCATCGCACGCGCGCTCTGGGAGGGTGTCCTTTGCGGGACGATGTGTTGCGTCGGTGGAGGTGGCGGCGACCCTGGAAGTGCAGGCGATGCAGGAGGCGGAGTCAGGGGAGGAGGCGGTTGAGGCAGCAAAAGAGGTGGCGAAGGAGATGGAGGTTTCAATAGAGGACCGGCCGACTTTAACTCAGAGCCAGCACTGCCGCTGTCTCCGCAGGGGCTCTGTTCGGAAGGTCCAGGGTTCAAATCCCGACGCTGGCGGATTTTCGGCATTAACTATGTATGTGTAACTATGTAACATATGTTCGTGTCGGAGGAGTTCATCCGCTTTCTGTAGGAGAATTCTAGCGACCGGCTGCTCTGGTCGGTAGTTTTGTGTGGTTTCTTCGATCAATACGAGGCGAATGCCGGAGCAGGACCCTAAGAAACGTGTCACGGACTGCGCGAGTTCTTTCCTTCCGTTTCCTTCTCTTATCTTCTTCCCTTACACACATCTACACTTACATGCCCTCCACTACCACACATGTTAGGAGATCGTAGAGGAGCTTAGAGCTTGGCCCGGATGGGCGGTGCCCCGATAGGTGGCACGCCTGGAATAGGAAATCTCTCTTCAATCCGACGTATATGTTCGTGTCAGGTCTAACCATCGTACGGGGGTGCAACACCACTACCACCCGGGATAAAATATTCACGACACTAACAGGTCTAAAGCAACAACACTTCATGACACTAACGGGTCGTGATACTATCGTCTCACGACACTTACTGTCGACACTAAGATCAACCAATCACTCAGTAGAGGAGGCGATAAGTGTTGGTGTCGGAGGTGGCCCAGGCGCTGCAGCTAGCGGAAGCAATCTAGGCGGCGGCGCGGGCGGTTGGTGGGTATGGCAGAGCCGGGGGAAGAGCAGCAAAGGAGGCGGTGTTGATAATGGCATTGAGCAGAGGGTGCTGCTCGAGGAGGCGATGTAGAAGGCGAAGGAAGCAGGGAAGGAGACAGCATAGAAGGTGGAGGTAGATGAGTCGGTGAAAGGTGACGGCGGAGGCGGCAGAGACGGGAGCAAAGGAGGTGTCGGAGGAGTTCGCGGCAAGGTGTAGACGAAGGGCATTGAAGCAATTCGAAAAGGGAGGAATGGAGGGCGAGACGAGGCTGAGGATGGAGATGAAGGCCGTAAAGGAGGTGATGGAGGCAGCGGTGGCGAAGGAGGCGGAGGCGACACGCAGACGAAGCGCGACGCCGCTCGTGAACCCATGTTCCTCAGACTGCTCACCACGCGCACATGGCGTGTTTCGCAGCCCCACGCCATACGTGTCGCCTCTTGTCCGCCGCTCCCAGGCCCTGGGCCAGGACCCTTCGACAGACACCGCGCATGATCTCTTGGCTAGTGGCTCAGATTCCAGGGCTCCTTCGTTAATTGAATTGTTTCATTGCATGCTGCTTGTAACAATATTGCAGAATTGCATTATGCATTGTTTGTTGGTTCATGATATTACAAACAATAATAACTGCAATAATAACAAACACTGAAATGCAACAATTGTATTATTGTATATTGTATATGAGTAAATAGAACCTATAAATTTATAAAGTAAATGAGAGTAAAATGTGAAATAAAACCGAATGAATGAAAATGATATGTAAAACGATTGTCATTTAATTACTATTATGAATAAAATGTTTCGTATTGATTGTAGGTGCTTTGTTTTTATTCTTTTTTTTTTTTTTTTTTATTTCCACAGACCAGCATAACTGCTTTACAGGGATTGTTTACATTTAAATCTCAAATCAAAACACTTACAAAAATAAATAAACAACAAATAGATTAACTTCATTCAGCACTGACACAAAAGGTAGCATTCATAAAATACATTCATTCTTTTATAAATAGAAATAAGGGAAGCCCAACAGGTTCCTCATTATTGTATGTTGTTCTAAGTAAAGTCGAATTTTGTTTCTTGTATTGTTTATTTTAATTCATAGGATTTATGGGGGGTCAGCAAATTGGATTAGATATTTGTCATATGGAAATCTATTTCTGATTCGGGATGTTGTTGCTGATGACCCAAGGTTGTAATGGTCACTTGTAGGTATTTTATGTAGATTTGTGAAGAAGGAATGTGAACGTTTAAGCATTATTTGATGGATAGTTTCTATTTTTAATTCTGAATGTAGTTGAGTGTTTCTAATAAACCAGGGAGCATTTACTGCTATCCGTAGGATTTTATTTTGGAAGGTTTGTATTTTCTTTATGTTAGTAGCAGAGGTGTTGTACCATATTGGGCATGCGTACATTATAATGGGAAGAACTATTGCTTTATAAAGCACTAGAGTACATTCTGTTTTGAGGGCGGATTTTCTGTTGATTAATGGATACAATTTATGTAGTCTTCTGTTTGCTTGTATAAGTTTTTCATTTATATGATTAGTCCATGTTAGTCTTGTATCTATTAATACTCCAAGATATTTAATTGGTTTGTTTTTTGGTAACCAGTCAAGTGTTTTATTAAATAGCTTTAGAGGTTTGGGAGTAGTGTTTATTGGGCATAGTGTGAATATCTTTGCTACACATTTGTTGGGGTTTAATTTTATCTTCCATTTGTCTGCCCATAGTGATACTTTGTTTAGTTCTTCTTGTAGATTTTCTGTAGCTGTATTTAAACATTTGTTAGAGGTTAGTATTGCACTATCGTCAGCAAATAACGCTATTGTAGTGTTTTGGGTTGTTGGGAAATCTGCTGTAAATATGTTGAACAAAGTTGCTGATAACGGGCTGCCTTGTGGTACACCTGCTGTGATTCCTTTTTGTGTGGAGTAGGTTGAGTTTATTCTTACTGAAAAGACTCTTTCTTTTAAGAAGCTTTGTATTATTTTTACTAGGTAAAGAGGTAGGCCTGATTCCTGTAATTTAAATATCAATCCTTCGTGCCAAACTCTGTCAAATGCTTGGCTTACGTCCAAGAATACTGCTAGAGAGTGCTGTTTTTCTTCAAAATTTTTATATATTAGTTCTGTTATTCTTAAAAGTTGATGTGTTGTGGAGTGTTTTTCTTTGAAACCAAATTGGAAAAGTGGTATGTATGATGTTTCATTTATGTATTTTAGAAGTCGTTTTAGTATTAGTTTCTCCATTACTTTGGCTATGATGGGGATCAAACTTATAGGTCTATAGTTTTCTGTGAATGTTGGGTTTTTACCTGGTTTTGGTATTGGTATTACTATGGAGTGTTTCCATTTCGTGGGATAGTATCCAATTCTTAACATTGAGTTGAATATTGCAGTTAAGTAGCTAATTGCTTTCCTATTTAGTTTTTGTAATAGAATAGTTGGTATTTGGTCTATTCCAGCTGATTTTTTCCTATTTAGGTTTTTAATTGTTTGATAGGTTTCATTTGGTGATATATATTTTACTGGATGTGGAACTGTTGTTAGTTCACAATTATTGATTTGATTTGTAGTGATATTATTTGAATTTGTGTTTAGGGCAAAAGTTTCTTGAAAGTGTTCAGCCAATATTTCACATTTTTCTTTTGTTGTTGCAGCTGTTTTATCTAATTTCTTTAGTTCTGGTATGACTGTTGGTTCTTTTAATATTTGTTTTGTAGCCTGCCATAAGTTGCTGTCTTTAGGATTTATCTTTTTAATGTAATTTTTATATTGTTGGATTCTGTGTTCGTCTAATGCTGTTTTTACTTGGTGAGTTAGTTTATTTAGAATTTTCTTTAAATCTGAGCTTCTCGATTGTTGCCATTGGCGTCGAATTTTGTGTTTCTTTTGAATTAATTTTTCAATGTAAGTAGGTATAGTTTGCTGTGATAATTTTGGTTTATGATTAGGGTTGGTATTTGCTTCTTTTGCTGCTTTTCGTATAATTTTAGTGATAGAGTCTACGGCAGAATCAATTTCTTCTTTATTTCTCATGAACCGGTCTGTGGGAAGAGTGTTATCTATATTTGTTTGGAATTTTATCCAATCTATGTTTTTTGTGTCTATGCCATAAGGCAATTCTGTTTTAATATAGTTTATGTCTGATGTGATTATTACGGGACAGTGGTCAGAGTCCAATTCAGGTAATGAGTGAGCATAGAGGGTATGTGTTAAATTTTTAATGATGGCAATGTCAAGGATATCTGGTTGAGCATTACGGTTTTTGGGGTAGTGAGTAGGATTTGTTGGTGCTAAGATTTGAAAGTTTAAAGTTGTTGATGCTTTCAGTAATTTCCTCCCGTTAGGAGTATTCACTTTGCAGCCCCAATTGATATGTTTGCTATTCAGGTCTCCCATTATAATGGTAGGTTCTGTACTGTGTAATATTTGTTTTAAATCATTTATATTAATTTGATTTTTAGGTGGTTTATATGCTGTTATGATATTTAAGAATAAATTTTTTAATGTTATTTTTACTGCAATCAGTTCAAGATCATTCGATTTTGCAATAGAAATTAATGAGTGCTCCAGTTTCTTTTTGATTAGGATAGCTACTCCTCCTGCTGCATGTTGGCATATTCTATCTTCTCTATGGCAGATATATCCAGGTATTTTAAGTGTTTGTCCGGGTACAAGGTGTGTCTCTGTTATGCATGCAATCGTTATTGCGTGATTTTTTAGGAAGTAGATGAGTGTGTTTCTTTTATTTAGTAATCCATTAGCATTCCAGTTTAAGAATGTTATTGATTTTAAGTTGGGATTTTTATCCATTTCTTATTATATTTGATATTTGGTTTGATATCATGTTTTGTATTTGTGGAATTATTGTTGATATTGTTTGATTGATTATTGTTGGTAACATCTGCATTATAATGTGTGTAATGTTTGACTGTATGTTGTTTTGTGTAGCTGTTTGTGCATATGTGGGTTTGGGTATGTTTTGTTTGTTATTAAATGCCATTTGTCTATATAATGGGTTGTGATTTATATTTGTTTGTTGTGAGTTTATTTGTGTGTGAGATTCATTTCCATATATGTTTTGTGTTTGTGAGGTTTGGTAAGAGTTATTGTGTTGGTTTGATTCTTGAATTCTCTTACTTTTTGGAAAGTATTTACATTGTCTAGAAGTCGCCATATGATTTTCTTTACATAGAGTACAAATTGGGGGTGGAGGGTTTGTTGTCTGCAATAATTCACAGTCTTTAGTCCAATGTTGTTCCGCACAATATCCACATTTTGGGGTCATTGTGCAATAATTTTTTGTGTGGCCATAAATAAAACATTTTTTACATTGAGGTGGGCCTTGTGGTTTCCTTCTTAATTCTACTTTTACAATACAGTGCAGTAGTTTGTCCAATTTAAATATTTCTCTACCTTCAATTGAGTTAGTTAATTCTAGTGCAACTACTCTAAAGGGTAATTGTTCTCTGTTAGTCAATCTAGTTACTTTTTTTATCGGATAATTTAGACTTTCTAATTCATTATAAATCTCTTCCTCTGTGAATATTATGGGAACGTTTTTTATTACTACTGATAAGTTTTTTCTGATTGTACACAGTATGTATAATAAGGGACATTTTTCTCTTCACAATATTTTCTGACTTTTCGGTAGTCGGTAACATTTTTCAGTAATATTTTTACCGAATCCCCTGTTGTTTTAAGAGAAAACCCATTTCCTATTAATTGCGATAGGTCTTTAGATAGGAGTGTTACGTTTCCTGCGTTTCTAATGCATATGGGAGGTATTTTTATGTTTTCTGGTTGTACTTCTATATTGTTTACATTTTCATCTGATTCTTCTACTGTTTCTAAAATTGAATATCTATTTAGTAAATTATAGTCTTTTACTACACTATTGTTTAGCATTCTGCGCTTTGCGTCACTATAATCACTTACTTTTGTAGGTCCTCTTTTTTTGTCATTTGTTGATGTGAACTTGTTTGGTGATGGTCACTGGTGCTTTCTGCTGATCTATCTTCTGTGGGCTGATGGTTTCCGGGTGGCTGGCCAAGTTCCGGATGTGTTTGAGGAGCATGTTGTGCTGCTGCCTCCGTGCTGCTTGTTGGGTCGAACCGTGATTGTTGAAGCTGTTGTTGTAGTAATTGGTTTTGTTGCTCTAATTTTTGAAGATGTTCTTGTAGAAGGTGATTTTGATGTAAGAGATGTTGGTATTGCTGTTGTAGATTTTCCATTTGATTTTCGTGTGTGAATTGTGAATTGATTAGTGTCGTGTAAGTGTCACTAGATTCTTCATTGTTCAGTAGTTCCATGGATCTGCTGAGATGTCCCCCTAGGGGGACATCTTCTGATAACATTTTTGATACTTTATAGCACTATTAATTGTCATTCACTTTTGCACTTACTGGTTTCAACACTGTATTGCCACAATTGTAGTTAAATGCACTTGTCCATGTGGCGTTGCACCAATGTTGATATACAATTGTTCGTATTGTAGTTTTGCCGCAATGCGGCAAAACGGTCGTGAGCTACGCCTATGCAAAAGAATTTATCGATCGCACCGGCACTGTAAAATTTGGACTTTGGCACTGATAACGGCGCAAGCGATTCGGAGCCAAGGTACGTCCGTCCCGCTCGGCGGTTGAGAGCAACTATTTTTTTATTCTTGAAATTTCCTACACGGTACATTGTGAACACCCTGAGTTTCCTGCAAAAATTGTCCGCGAGTTAGTCCGCAACTGCAGATCCTGCTGTTTACTCCATGCATAATTATTTTCAGTCGAAGTGCATTTAGAGAAAATTGAGCGAAATACACATGCATGAATGAAAACGCTTCTCTCTAGAGTTATTTCGTTTTATTGTTCACACACTATAAGATTCCACACACATGCCCAATGAAATAAAATGAGTTGTTTCGCCAATATATTTTCTGAAACTGCATGAACAATGTAGTACATGGGCTAGTGAATACATGGGAATGATGAATTCCAACATTAGGGAGCCTTCTCTGCCCAACGTACACTTGTGTACATACTACTTCAATGACAAAATATATTTTTCTACATTGCAGCGTGTCAGGAATGTGCTTGGTATTTTCGAAAATAATTTCTATCTTACTTTGGGGAGGACAAATACGTACTAACAAATAGGCGTGACATAATTTTCGTAAATCCAAGGAATTTCCTGTGAGAAAGATGCACATTTTTAACTCTTCCGCGAACATTTATTGGTAATAAATTTCCCCACGTTTTACATAGAACTTATCTGAGTGTTATATGAAACTTTGATTCTTTATAAATGTATTATCAATGCAAAATTATGTCTTCTGAATTGAATTTTCTTGATTCAAAAGACCCACAATAATAATTCTACTTATATACTAATAGAAACAAAAAGTGTAAGAAAGTACAACTTAAAATAAAGGAATTGTTTAAATAATTATTTGAAATTTAATCTATTTTCACATTTATAACATGTTATTTTACTTGATTTTTACAAATCCATTTTTGCATTACACATTGAACGGGAAGTAAAGATTTTCTCCAATAATGGTTGTTCAAAGTGTGTTTTGTGTCTCCTACAAGTTATTGTTTAAGATACTTGAGTGCCGTTGATGAGTGGGAAAATATTTATCTTTACAAGATTTAAATAAAATTATCTTTGAAGGCACAGTTTAATTTCCTATAAATGTATTGCCAATGCAAAATTATGCCTTCTGAATTTTATTTTCTGGCTGCAAAAAACAAACACAAAGAAATCTACGTATACTTGAAATTTATAATACGTCTCATTAATAAGACAATCTCTTACATGATATTTACGAATGCATTTATTGCGTTACATATTGAACTTTATATTTAAATTTTCTGCCATGAGAGCCATTTAGTGAGTTGTTGCTCCTCCAAATTAACGTTTAAGATGCTGTATATGCGGAGTGTCGTTGAGGAGTGGTAAAAGATACTGCTTTAGGAGCTCCTGCTGTTAAAAAGAACGTTGAGTCTTTTTTTCGTTCTGGTTTAGCATTTTCTATTGATAATAAGGTCATTGTTTCTTGATTACTGATGTATCCAACTTTATAACTTACGTAACTGCTTTTGTTTATAGGGTATACCTTTAGTTCTGTCGTAGTAATCAGTTAATTTCGTGTTATGGCAGTTAATCACTGTAGAGTTACAGAGTTAAATTATAAAATACTCATTTTTCGATTTGTTATATATTTACTTATTTATCGTCAAAAATAGTAAAACCTGTATACGGCGTGTGAAGAAGTTTAATCTGGCAGGGTTTCTTGAGCTTCAGAACCCTGACTTCACCCTTTTACTGCTTGTTGGTGAACGAGGAATACAATGCCTCGTTAGAAACATTTGGAAATTATAAATTTTTGCTCTCAATTAATATGAAATTATTTGCATCGTGTAGAACATATTTCATTGAAACTGGAAGTGAAAGAAGAAAATAATTCTAGTGTCACTGAGAAAGTCCATGAGGATATCCTTCTTGGTTTTCATCAGTTTGACTTTTATAATAAATCCGATATACAAGTAAACATCTACAAGAACTACATCCCTGACCTGTAGACCACCAAATAAGTTACAAATCATTATATTTCTCCCTTTTCATATTACGCCAGATTATGGTTGCCAGGTTAACATAAGTTTAATAATAAATTATTAATGATAATTCGCATTAAATAATATTATATAACTAATAATTCCCAGCTGCTGAATCCTATTCATTCACACTATATTTGCTACATTCGCTTTCACGTAGACTTCTAATGGAATTTTTGCTTATTTCAGGACACTGGAATTGGATAATATCCCAGGAAATGGGACAAGGAAGTGAATCATTTGAACAACTTTAATTAATAGAAGAAAATCCGAATTTATTGATAGCTGAGGGTCATTTTGTAGAGAGTATAATAAATAAGCAATGCAAAATTAACGTTTACACCTATTATATACGTAATTGTAGGTCTCTCTGTATGTTTTGACAAAATGTTGCGGTATTAAACCCATCTATAATATATTTTTGTAAAATAAAACATTGTTCATACCACAAGGAGATATCCTCATATCCTGAAACAAAGGAAAAAAGACCGAGGTTGTTCTGAAGGAAGTGAAGAATAGGTGGTGTGTTTGAGGCGTTGAACAGAAGGCAAGAACAGCTATTGGGATAGTAATTTCGATAAAGATGTTTATGGAGTTTTAGAGGACAAGAGGAAGAAGGAATGACCACAATTGTCTTAAATCTTGTGCAAGATTGTGAATTGATATACAATGCATATGCGGAAATGAAAACATTGTCCATCCACAGAGAGATACAGTTGCAGCAACAAAACATGCCGGGTCATGACATTGCTCAGCCTCTAGAAAATGTGGTTTGTAACATTGCTACTTAACACACCACAGAAAATGGTGTTCCAAAAAGTAGCATGCACACTGCTCAAGAACAGCAAATAAGAAACCCTCATATATAACACTGTAATAAATTAAATATTTTGAGAAAATCATTATTCACGAGTACTCCATTAACGTAATTTAGTCCAAACAGTAGAAAAAGTAGCAAAATACAGAAGAAATACTTAATGACGGTGGGTCTTTTTCTTGGAATCTTGCTGTCGCATGACGTCAGCTATATCGTAAAACACAGACGCACTGAGAAGAAATCAAACAGTATGTGCAATTTTAAAATATGCGAAATAACATCAAAAAATGTTTGCATTTTTCAGTTAAAATCATAACTGTACCTTTGTACATTTTTTTCGCGAGTTTGCTGGGTGTATATCGAAGCCATCGACGCCTTCTCATGGCCAGAGACTGCTTAGTTTTCTTTCAATTTCCGGGTGCATTATAAATGAGTAAGATGTCTGATATGTCCCTTGTTTTGGATAGCTACAATTTCTTCATTTATGAGATAATGTTTTTACAGCCAAATCTGAAAGAAAGAGAAGTCCTTGAGGTTTTGTTTGCTATGTTTATTCTTACATTTCAGCTGAAAAATGCCTCCTGGGTTGAGTGTCGAAGAGCGGACCAGATATAGCAGCTCGTTATGAGGTCTGGGCGTCTGTAGTGCAAGTACAAAGGTGATGGAGGGATGAACGAGGGATCCATGCAACACTGGATGCAAAAACAGTTAAAAACTGCCATTCCATATTTCTAACAAGGAGGAATATTGCCGACGCAAGGAGATCAAGACGACCATCAACTTCGAGGAAAGAAGAGAATGCTAACAAAATTCGTGATATGTTCTTGCGGAGCCGTAACAAATCACTGCACGGCGTGTAATTTCACTGTGGAACAACTCACAGCTTCACTTGATGCAGGACAGAGAACCTACACATTTTGCAAATGATGTCCTCGAATGGCTGCATGATCATTTCCCAGGACGTTGGATTGGCAGACATGGTGCACATAAATGGCCTGCTCGCAGCCCTGATTTCACGACTTGCATTTTTTTTCCGAGGGTGGAGGGCTAAGGAGAGGGTTTACAAAAGAAAACCAAAGAACATGGATGAATTTGAAGCAGCAATGTCTTGTGTGTTATTTAATGTTCCACAAATCTTGCTGCGACATAGCAACATCGAACGAACCAGTTCGTTTAAAAAAATACATTGAGAATGCTGGAGGTCATGTAGAGATTTTAAAATAGTGTTAAACTAAACCTCAAGAATCACTGTTTCCAACAAAATTGTTGTAAAAACATTGGCTCATAAATACATAAATTACAACTATTCAAAAATAGGGAGTGACTTATCAGACCTTCTATAAATAATGATATATACTCGTACCAGTTTTTTCTGGTTGAGAAATCAAAGATATTTTGTGAAAGAGAAATAGTACAATCACCAACATACAGTCTGAGGACACTTTCCCTTACAATGAATCCTTTGACAAATTTGAATAACTTAGATATGATTTTCAGATTGAAAAGATTTTCATGATAAGAAGAATTAACAATAATTATCTTTACGCACATTGTAACTCAAAATATTATTTTAGAATTGTAGCATTCATGAATTCGTACTTATTAATTTTAAAGTTTTAAACTATGAATTTAAAAAAATTGAGAAGAATTCAGAAAACGAAATGAATAAATGATTTCTGTCATCTCAATCTACATCATCAAATTAGAATATATAAATGAGTGGACACAAGTGAATGACTGTAGGTTCTTGAGGATAAGTGGCAAATGCAGAATGATGGAAGAAAGGAAATACACTTCCTTCACTTCGATGGTTGTCGTTTAAAAGTAGCATGATAACTTTTTTGCATGATGTTCATTATTAAGCATTGTATACAAATTTTGGAATGAAAAAGAAAATTGAAAGAATAATAGTTTCCTAGAGTTTCATAAATATGTGATTTTTCTTCAATATGGAAGTGTGATATTCCTGTTCTTCTGAATAAAATGTTTTTTTTACTATCATCTAATGAAAATGAATACAATTTAATTAATTCAGAATTTTCATAAAGAAAGCATAATGTTCGAATATACATGGAGTTTAATCTACAATCAAGTAATGTTTTCTGTTTTGGTGAGGAAGAAGGGAACTAGTACGAGAATTATATGTCTACGTCGAAGTTTAGTAGCTTATTGAAATCATTCATGCTGTTTGACACACCAGGAACTAAATGTAAAGTTATAGATTGTGAAAATGAAGAGCTTTTACTTTCCTGGAAAAGTCAGAGAATTGTAGAGACAACTTCATATTGAAGATTATTGTCATCGTCCAGTGCAGTTCATGAAGGGAAACACAATAAAAAAGATGGTCTCAATGCAGACAAAAAACTACTTTACTAAAAATAAAATCGCTTTATATAAAATAAATGTTATTAAAACATTTTGTAATAGTGATATTTTTTTACTTCACGTCAACTATTAGTGTAGCATTAACAAATATGTGAGATTTATGGTTTCTCATTACCTTACAAGAAATACATTGAATTGATGGCGAAATAATTTCATTCGCGCTTGTAGATTTTTATTTCTTATTGATAAAGTTTAACATTTTGTTCATTACAATAGTTTTCGTCAACTATGAAAATATTTTTTATGTGCAGTTTGGAAATATGATAGAAGTAAATAAAGTGGTTATACCTACATTTTCAATGTTTTTTTTGAGAAATGTATTCAACAATACACCTCTTCTCTTCGTCCTCTGTGCACCTAATTCTTTGATTCCATTGTAAACATAAGCGATTTCTGTCGTATTGGGACAATGCTTAAGAACAATAGAAACCATGAGTGCCATGGAGAGTTGTCAGAGAGTATTAAGGGACTAGGTGAACCTAAAAAGAACAAAAACAAAAATTATGAAAAAATAACAAAAATATGAAAAATAAAATGGATCTTTTTGGAAATCATATGTTACAATAAAATACATTCTAGAGACCCAAAAGGGTTCAAAATGAAATTTTGGTGTAAAAGGAAGGTCAATTATTAATACGTCGAAATTTGTCTACTTCTTCTGCTGTTAAGAACACAACAATATATTTGATTTCCAGAGGAGAAACACGAAGTCACTGTGTATTGTAATTGGTTTGCTCAATGAAAAAGAGAATCCTTATGAAGAATCTTACCCAAACGCAAGAATCTGTGTTTGAATACATCTAGAATCCAACCTTGCACTTCATTCTGCGTTCAAATTAGGTCGATTGGTATTACTTTCTAGCATTCAATAATAGTTATATATTGTTAAATATTTGTTACTCAAGTGTATTATCATTAAAAGACACTTTGAGGATACGGAAATACTCAAACTTGCACATATTATCTGTTCAAAAGAAATCACTTTGGTTGCATAAAATTCAGTAGAACAACTTGAGACGTGTGTATTTCATTCTAGAAATTAAGCGGATGCAATATGATCTGAAATTTTGTTTGGTGCCTGTGCTGTTTCGTTTGCTCAGAAGAGCTTGTCCTGTCTTACGGGCGCACTCTTCAAAAGCCTCGACTGTCTGTGCCCAAGGCAGTGTTGCCAACATTTCGATCGTCATAGTGACCGACGCATTATGCGACCGTTTTCATGGCACTAGCCGCAGCGTCACTAGGGCAGCAAGGATCCCATAGTTTGATTCGCCCCCCCCCCTGACGCCGCCCGTGCAATTCTTTGCCCGTGCAATTCTTTGCACAGGGGGGCCCGAACGGGCCATCAGGGGGGTATGTGTTGGAGACTGCGTCGCCGCTGACTGTGCATTGTCTCTGTCCGGGAGGTCCTAGGGATCGAGTCCCAATGGTGGGTGGATTTTCGACGCTAGCTTGTCAGCTAGTCAAATTCAGCCGCTGTCTGGAGGAGAATTCTTGAGGTCGGCTGCACTGATCGGCAATATTCCGTGGTATCTCGTATCAATCCCAGGCGAATGTCGGAGCAATACCTTACCAAACTGGCCACGTGCGATCATTTCTTCCGCTTCCTTGTCCTGTTAACTCCTCTAACCTACACACATTCTTATGTACCAGACATGACTGGAGACTAGTCGGAAGTTTGGAACTTACATCCTACTGGGGTGGTGCCCTCCTAGAGGAGATATTTGTAGGAGGTATTGTAACCGCAATTACTCAAGTAAATCTTTCATTTACTTATTTCGTGACGTGTGATTAAACCGTCACGCAAACCTGGGAATATCTCAATTTATGGATAAACTTCCCTATCGATAGTGGGTTCGTCTTTGCTAAACTAATGATAAAATAACAAGCAAACACAATTTTATAGTTTTAAATAACAGATAACATGTATTCTAACGAATGAAATTCTCTGTACAATGGAGTTCACATATCCTCCTATGTTCTCACTTTTATGTTAAACTATGGTAGTTAGTTCCCTACCTAAACTGCAGTTTTCACTAAAGCGACAATAACTTTGATCCCCGTTTACAAGAAACAAGCAATAAATACATATGCACACTTCACAAAAATATCACTCATGAGACACACAAATCACAGTTCAAATACTCATCCTGTAAAAAAAATACATACAAACAATACTCAAAATTCTCTAATACCTTTTAAATCACTAATTACGTTACACTTAATATTCACATTTAACATTCGGCTTCTACGTAGCCTTTCAGTACGAAATTTTGTTTTATAACGTCTGTTAACTGTCTATGGAGTAACACCTTAAAAGAAATACTTGAACGGCTTCCACTCCTGTTCAAAATTTCACACAGGCAATTTCTCTTAAATGATTTGAAACAGTATTAAATCAATTACATATGAATCTAGATAAATGATTATGTACAAAAACAACTTTTATCATAAACATAAGAATTACTCTAATCTGATTCCTCTTACGACTGTCGAAAAGAAATGAATTTACTGGCTAGCAAGACCAATGTTCTATGAAACTTGCCCGATCAACGTCTGTTATTGAGGGAAGCTCACATTGCAACGTTTTAGCTAGTACAATTATAATTCTATCTTAAAAGTTTTCCAGACTGAAATTTAGTGAATGTTCTCTCTGCTTTTATGTGACTCACGACCGGCGAATTCCTTAAGCTGGTCTCGCGCTGTGTAGCTGGCTATCGCGCGACGCTCGCGCCTCAAGGTCGTCGTTCTTCTGCAAGGTCCGTGCGTTGCCTGTTGCGTCGAAATTGGAATATTTCCGTGCGCCGTCTCCTAGTTGTTCAGCGAAGTTTTACCACAGCTTTCGCAGAGGCGATGGTCACATCAGAATGCGAGTCCGCAACTCCAAGTTATGACTTCGTAATAGCAAAAGTCAAGCTAGTTGTTGGATAATCCGTACTTCTAATAAATCTCAAAATTCCATAATAGGATTTCCAAAGTGAAATTCCAAAAATAAAATGAAATAAGGTGAAAAATAAAATAAAATAAAATAAAAGCTTTTATTAAAGCTTTTGCATTCCGGTATCTTCCGCGTGTCCCTCGTAGACTGTGTGGTGTACTTGTAGCCAACCGTTCACCTAGGCGACTCGAACAAGAAAGAGAACGAACTCTTCTGACACAAGTTCACGCCACGTCCGTATTTGCACAAAAGTTTCTGATTGGCTATAGTCTGAGTGCGTTCAGAAATCTTTTTCTGGCTGACGCCATCTCTTCGCCACTATCGAAACTACGTGTAGGGCGTCATGTCGGGTATTATTGCTTCTATTTTTTGTTGGTCAATGAATGTAGCCGACGACAAGCGGTTACAGTATTTCCCCGAAATTTCTTTGACTACGACGTGGGATCATAGGGGAAGACAATCTCACCATCCAGCGGGGAGGGGGGCACCTCCATCTCCAATCTTAAAATACTTACAGCAAATTAACTGGACTAATAATAGCAGTTTACGATCCCAGAAACATCAAACAATTGGTTAAGCGGCAGTTGTTCCAGTTCCATTCCACCCGTTTGGGCAAATACGAGTGTCTGTGTACACGGAGGGGAAGACGACACCCCCCTCCAGATCTCCTGATTTTCCTCGGTTCACATGACCTTTAGGTCATTGTTACCAGTGACCTCAAGGTCTGTGCGCGTAACCCTGTCACGAGTACAGTCCGCTCGAGGGCAGGTAGCGATGCGCCCTCGCCGCGAAGCAACAAAAGCGAGCCTCGCCCGAACGACGGCGCGCAGCAGATGGGCCGTGGGGCAGGTGCGGTGACGAGGACCCTCTCTCGGCGCCCGGTGTAACGTAGTAGTAGTTTGTTCCTGTCTAGCATCAGAAGTTCTTGGGGAACGAGAAAATAATCTGAATAATCTTTGAGGGGTCGAAGAAAGAAGACCTGCTTATCAGATCCACGAAGCTATAGTAGATGGGCTGTGGATAGTTTGTAAATTTCTATAAGTGTTGAATGTACTGGAGCATAAATAATAAAAGTGTTTTGTTCTGAAAGATTTAATTTCTGGGGAAGAGCTGACTGGTGGTCAGCTAGCCCGTGACTGACCTTGGCAACGCTGACGATTGCGACGCAACATCGGGTAGAAACCGGGCGAGCCTAACTGCGTGTCTGTTGCACGCCTTCGTAATACGGTTGACCCCGAGACGCGCGGATTCGAACGGGCGAAACAATCACGTTTCCAGAGTGCGTACAAGCGCCTGCTAAGAGACCGCTGCCATTTTTGTCGACCTTTTCCATCAGCCGGTGGAGCGGCAGTAGCGACTGTAGATCAAGGGCCGCGTTTCCACACCTGTCATCGGCAGGGGGCTCGACGCAACGCAGTCGCCCTACGCGTCGGCCTCGCCCGCACTCAACCCTTCGCGTCGCGAGCGCTTTGCTTGGGCCTTTGCGGCGGCGGCGGCAGCGGCCCGGTGACAGGCGGGGGCAGGGAGTCGAACCGCGCGCCCGTTGACACAGCGATGGGCGATGGCGCGTTCCTCGATCAGCGGCGCGACCGTTCCGATGCAGCGCCCCCGCCCCCCGGCCCCGCCCCCGCCGCGGAACTTCAAAGGACGCGCGGCGCGGCGCGGCACGGCGCGGGGCGGCGGTCGCGCGCGGGCGCGTGTCCCGGCCCCGGCCCCGACGCCGGCGCCAGCGCCGCGCGCCGCTCCCTAAACACGCGCGGCGGGCGTGATTCATATCCGGTTTGGCTCGCGAGCCGTAATACGCGGAGGAGGCGGGGGCGGGTGCGGTTGCGGGGGCTGCCAAAAGTATTATAAACACACATTTCCGATTTTGTATTTTTACCGTAAAAGCCAATATATCAAAGACCGCAGAGAGCGCCCGCGCGTCGCTGCTGCACGGTGCACGGTGCGACCCGCCGGGTGGATGCAGGCGGGCCCGGGGCGGGGCTGGCGGGTGACACGGCCCGGCGAACGGTTCGGCTGGTTGCCGGGTGGCCGTGCATCCGAGTGAGGTGGTTGGGCTGGTGCAGCGATGGTAGTAGGCGTGGTGAATGCCGGTAGCCGGGCCGAAGTGTGAGGGAATCGGTGCCAGCATGCCAAGGATGGCGCTACTTTGGCCACTTCTCACGATAGATGGCGCTTTGTATGTGATTGTGAGTCGGTGAGGAGGTTCCTTTCTCCGTTACATACCATGTTGTCAGTGGAGGCTTCTGACGTTTTGTAGAACGTTCATCGGGTTAGGGTAGAATTTGGTAGGTTGGGCGTACAAGAATTGGCAGAGTTGGTCGTCCCTCGTGTGATCCCAATGCGATATTGACGTATTAATTTGATATATGACATATTAACATAATATGACGTATAAATTGGAATCAACTGATGACAGTAAACGCGAGTGGGTGAGTGAAAATGAGCGGTCGGGGGTGATTCCGCGCGTAGCGGCGGTGCGGGCTGCCGGGGCCAGCGGCGGTGTCGGTGGTTGCGGTCGGTGGTGCCCGGCGGGTGCGGGGTGCAGGTGGCGGGGGCAGGGCGCGGGCCCACGGCAGCGCATGGCTTTCGAAACTGCAGTGGCGCCGCCGTCGCCGCCACCGTCGCCGCTCGGAATCACGAGGCGAACATGGCGGCGCGCTCATAACCAAAGCCTCTGATCGCCCACCCGCCCAGCGCCGCGCCGCGCCGCATCGCGCCGGCTGCCGAGAGGGGATAACGCTCCCATTATGCGGCGGCCGGGGGCCAACACCCGGGCCAGCCCTCCAGCCCCCTCCCCCCTCCTCCTCCACCTCCTAGACCTTGTGGAACGTGTTGCGCGTTTGTTTCATGGGCGCGGGCGCGCGACCGGGGGGCCCCGGGGTTTTGTTCCCCGGGAGCTGGTCAGAGAGCGGGGATTTTTGGCTGTTTTTCGGGGGTTGAGGGGGAGGGAAGGGCATAATTCATAGAATGGCTGTAGTATCATAGACATGCGAGCACTTTAAAGAATATTTCGTGCGGATGAACTGCACATTGAATAAGGGATTTGGGGATATGTGCTGATGTCGCTCGTACTTTTCCTGAGAAGATTTGTCCAGGGACAATAGATGTCTGATGAAAACAACATATTGGCTTTTGGGATATTTATTTTTGCTCCCTAAAGTCTTTTCTATGTAACTAAGTAGGAGGTTACTTGGATGAGAAGAATATATTCGTGTTTATCAGAAGTTAAATGTGAATAAATATAATTACATTTGTATCTTTTAAATTGAAAGAGTTACGAAAGTTGTGTTAATCTGGGTCATGCGCCAGTTGGGGCTCATTCATGTACATTTTCTCTATCACTTTCGCTTTTCGCGTGAATGTGTCTCTTAACTTCTCTCAAAACCTTTGGCTCCAATTTCTACACCGCTGCCTTAACCGTACCCCGTAATGAATCACTCAGGCCGGTTTAGTCATGTCTCCCAAGCGTTAAAGTCCTTTGAGAGACCCCTGTTCCACTCGGCCGCTGACCTTTCTGGGCCGTCTTCTTCGCGGTCGAAAAGGGCTTGTCCTCATCCTCATCGTCGTTCCCGTCCTCGTCCGGGACCACGCGCTTTTTCGCGCCCTTTTTTGATTTATTTTTACGCAGGCGCCCGTCCACCACCGTTACCGGCTCACGCAGGCGTGTTTCGGCTCGTATACCTCTCGCCTCCCCTCTCTCACTGTCTGCCTGTAAGATGGCGGAGATCTCCCAATCTAGCGGCGGCTGCGGCAGCGGGTTTCCAGTCCATTGCGCATCGGACGTCGAAATCTGCTTCCATCGCGGACGCGGCGACGCCGTGCCGTCCAGTGAACGAAAAACAATGGCCATCAGAATTGAGGTTCGATGATAACGGCCTGTGACGGACTGCTGAAAAACTGATTTTGATCGCTTTGGTGCAAAGTACCGTAAGGAATAGCACGGGCACTCGATATTTTTGGATAGGTTTTTTTTATCCAGTGATTGTCCTTTTATCTCCTTAATTTCCACAGCTTCACAGCGTCACTCTTTCGCTCCTGCCCGCGCCGCCCCCGTCCCCGGCCCCGCCCGCTCAGGCCCCCGCGCTTTGCACCGGCCGGCCGGGACGCGACTTCTAGAAAAGCGCGGGGCCGGTTCATCAGTAGATAAAGGGCATTGTCCGCGGCAGCGCCGGCGGCCGACGCTGTTCCGGCTACGGCGTCAAGTAGAACCCGTGTTTACCCAAGGAAACACTTTCTCATTTTCAGGAGTCCTGGCCTGTTGCGCGGCCCTGCAACGGCCAATTACTTTCCGCGCTGGACGCACGATTTTGTGTAACAAGCGCGTGTCACCTTCTGGCCGTATTCATTATGTTATAGAATCCCGGCAGGGTAATTGTAAATATAATGTTTTAATAAATTGCTCCTGCAATAATTATGTTAATGCCTGCAGTTTACCGTGAATTTCTCCTCTCCTTCGATGATATTCGCCAGTTGAAAATTCAGCATGAATTAAATGCACGTGCATTTTGTTAATTTCTACACAGCCAATAAAATTCGCTAGGGATTGTTTGGGGGTTATTTTAAATAATTCAAAATGTTACACAGAAAAATATACTTTATTTCTTTCTAAAAATACTGCTTTGGCGTTAAACTTAAACTAATCTTGAAATCCTTGAAGTAATTTTTCGAAGATTTCTGTCAAAACTGGCCATTAAATGTATTTCTTTTGTGAAAAGACATTTTTTATAAAATTAAAAACACTGATAGTGGAAAAACATATTTCGCAATTTTCTGAGTAATGTTTTTTTGCAAAATAGAAAGAATAGAACAAAAAGTGCACGTGCACAAGTTTCCACCTTTGAGAAAGTCCAATAAATTTTTTTTTCTGTGTGTTGCAATCCATGTCGAATTAAAGCCGTTGATTACTTTAATCTCTGAAGAAATTATATATTTGTATCTAATTTAGGCGAGCATGGTTCTACTAAAAGCATATTACCTGTTTTATTGAATCTCGCCACAGGGATTTAAATGTTTGAGGTGACTTGATTCTTCTTCATCTCTGTAAATTTTACTGTTATATTTATGCAATAACAGTAAAATTAACTCAGTATATTGTCTCGGATACGTCTCCTACGTTTAGAATGTAAGTTTAAGTCATATTTTATTTACCATTATTTCGTTTTACAACAGGTATTATTAATCTTGGTAACAAAAAAGCGCGTTTTCAGTGTATTAATCTTCGTTTGTAAAGGCTAATAAGTTGAGCTGAAGGACCAAGTTTCAGACGCATAGGTCATTTGTGATTGAACTTTTAGTATTTTCAGAATCTTTTTTTTTCAATGTGCTTAGTATAGCTCTAGTGAGTTGCTGAAATGGCCGCCATTTATTTTCGACATCGCTGCCTGTTGTGTATTACATCTCAGATAACTAAATGTTTCTTCAAGTTCTACAAAACTTGTGGGGGAAACTCTTGTACTTAGGGACAGATGTATCTAGGGATAAAACATGTTTTCGCGTTTGAGAGAAATTTGGAATTGTTATTTTCCCTAATCTGCTATTGCCTTCTGTGTTTATCCAAGTGAACGATTTTGTAGTGTGAGCTGTTTCCGTAATTTTATGATAGTTTAATAGATTTGACGTGTGAAAAGCATTTCTGCGTTTATATTTGATCAATTTTGTAATAATTACTATTACCTTACGAAAAGGGAAGTAGGCCAACACTTATGAGCATAGAATGTAATTAATTCAAGGTGTATACCGTAATAAATAAATATAATATAATAATAAAATAATAAAACAAAAGCAATGTGGAATATAATAAAAAATACTACCAAATCAACTAAAAAACCCGTAGAGAATGTTGTTTTAAAATATAGCGATATAAATGTAAACGATCCGGCAACAGTGGCTAGTCTCTTTCACCAATACTTTTCGAGAATTGCTGCCGATCTCACTAAGGGTCTTCAGGCACAAAATTCAAAAACAGGCAGTTCACCCAAAATTTTAGACACAATGTTCGTTTCCGAAACTTCTTCCTATGAAATTCTCAAAATAATCAGTAAACTAAAAAATAAATATTCGTCCGGTTTAGATGAATTCCCGGATTCTTTGTTAAAGACTTGTGCGTATGCCATTATACACCCGTTAACTCACATATTTAATGCATCTTTATGCACTGGAACATTTCCAGATATTTTCAAAACAGCTAAAATTAAGCCGCTTTTCAAAAAAGGCAACAAAAATGAAATTCAAAATTATCGGCCCATTTCTCTTCTATCAGTTTTTTCCAAAATATTAGAGAGACTTTTTTACGTACGAATGGAAACCTTTCTCACTAAACACGACGCGCTTTCAGATTGCCAACATGGATTTAGAAAATCAAAATCAACGGAAACAGCTATATTTTCTTTTCTTAAAGATGTCGCCTCATCATTAGATCAAAACGAGGCACCTATTGGATTATTTTTAGATCTCTCAAAAGCTTTTGACATCATTGATCATGACATTTTACTTTCAAAATTACCTTAATATGGAATCCGTGGTATTGCTCTAGATTGGTTATGTTCGTACCTTAAACAACGATCTCAGAAAGTTGAAATACCTTACTGGAATGATGGAACATTACGTACGGACCTTTCCGACTCTTTGCCTGTTGCATGTGGAGTTCCTCAAGGATCGATTTTAGGCCCTATTCTGTTCCTACTTTACGTAAACGATATGCCCTCGACGATTCGAAACGGAAGAACGGTTCTCTTTGCGGATGATACGAACATCCTTTGCAATAAAGAAACCGTAAATAGTAAAATATCAGATGTTTCAAATTGGTTCCAAAATAACAAATTAATAGTAAACGAAAAGAAAACGGTTTTAATGCAGTTTTCCATTTCAAATAAACAATTCTGTGAAGTATTGAAAATGAACGGTGTACCATTGACTGATGTTAAGGCAACAAATTTTTAAGTCTCTCAATTCAGTGAAACCTTAAATGAAACGTCCATTTAAATGAATTGAACACAAAATTAAGTTCATTATGCTATGCGTTCAGAATTCTTGCAAATTCAGTCAGCCTTCATACTGCTCGTTGTGTATACTTCGCGAATGTTCATTCCCGCCTGAGATATGGCATAATATTCTGGGGAAATACATCTTATAGCTCCCAGACTTTAGATTACAAAAACGAATTGTACGAATAATAACCAAATCCCACCCACGTGATTCATGTAAGCCTCTCTTCATTAATCTAGGAATTCTACCATTACCGTGTCTTTTTATTTACGAATCAGTGGTTTTTGTAAAAAATGACTTGCTTAAGGGCGGGAATATATTTTCAGAAAATGCCGATGTCTATTACTATAACACTCGACGTAGAAATCATATTCATCAGGTGACAGTATCAACAGCTCATTACAAAAAATTCACATACAATACATGTACATTATTTTACAACACTTTGCCAGATGACATTAAACGATTAAATTCAATAGAAAAATTTAAATCCCAAGTGAAATCGTTTCTGCTGCATAACTGTTTCTATACAATTAGAGACTATACTGAGCATCACAAGAAAAGTAACATTAATTTTAACAATAATACATAATGCATTATTTACCATTTGGACTGTATAAATGAGTATAAACAACCTGTAACAACTAACACAGCTTCTGGGTCAATGACCCCCATCTCGATCATGTTTTTCGTCCAGTTTCCCTGATCCATTGAGCAAATGCTGAGATGGCCCCTTGTTTTGCTTCTCTGACATAAATGTAATCCATTTTCTGTGCACGTCTTTTAGAATTCAGTGGGAAATACAATTATTCAAATTATCGTTTCCACGTTGTCGCGGCAGGAAGTAATAAGCAGCTCTCAAAATTTATTGCTTATTTATCCTTGAAAATAGATTTTTATTACATGGGAGTTTTTTGTTTTTTTTTTCTCCCTTTCAAAATTCAAAATTTATTGTTTATCCTTGAAAATCGATTTTATTACATGGGAGTTTTTTTTTTTTTTTTTTTTTTTTTTCTCCCTTTCAAAATTCAAAATTTATTGCTTATTTACCCTTGAAAATAGATTTTCTTACAATGGAGTTTTTTTTTTCTCTCTTTCAAAAATTCAAAATTTAAGTAGTATATGACTTAGTGTAGGGATCACAGAATTTTGAAAATGTGCACACAATTCACTTTTCCCCATAGCACGTCATACGCAGTTTCTAACTGTTTTTTTGACGTAAAATAAATAAATAAATAAATAAATAAATAAAAAGACAGACTCCAATGGGGAGCTGCAACGACACTACAGCTCTGACTTTCACGGCTCCCTATTGGAGTCTGCCTTCCCACTCCCTCTTTCACGCGTGACCTCGAGACGCCACTTAAAAAAACGAAGTATAATTCAGACCCTGAAAGTTAATTCATGATCATATCTGCTTTAATGCTCATTTCAGTAGTGTCTTCAGATCTAACACGGCATGTTACTACGTATCTCTACTATTTCTATCTCTAAGGCATATTACTTGCCTCATGATTCCGTTTTGTTGAGCGAAAACTGCATTTCGATATCGTGAACCGTTTAGAAGTAATGGGAGTGACGTCAGGGATGGCTAAATCTTCAGCTTCATTGTTTGATATAGAAAACACGAACGAAAATCACACTAACGGTTCACAAACAACTCACTCTACTTTTCCACAACGTCAGGTGATGAGGTGAATTTGCCTGGCCGGGACGTGGACGTGCGTCGTGGTACAAGCCTGTGCATGTTGGGATCCTATACTTGTTTTTTTCTAATGTGGCGGCTGAGGGTAGTATCTCCAAGATGGAATTCGGCACGACTTTTTGAGACATTCTCAGTCCTGCCGCTAGACTCGCTTGATGTGCAGCGCTGCTTGATGCGGTCGCGATCATGCGACATCTTGCGGCAGAACCAAGAAAGACGCAAAAAGTCAGGCCGAATTCCATCATGGAGATACTATCCTCAGCCGCCACGTTAGAAAAAACCAAGTATAGGCTCTCTGCCCAGTAAGTGCGAGAGAGTTGGTAGTGCGCGCCCTCTTGTGCGCATGCGCGGCAACGCCAGCGCCAACCGATGTATATCCATTGGCAGGCTCCCCGCTCAGCTACAGGTCTTACTAATTCCTTCGCACGTAAGCGGGCAAAAGGAGTCAAAAATATTTAATTTTCTTTAATGATCCAGTAAAAAAATAATGATAGATAGCACACATAACGACACATTTTGTTGAAAAATATTTTGGGTTATCTAAGGCTCCTAGATTACCCTTCAGCTTTGCCCCTGTGAAGCACAGTCTTAACTTTGCCGAAGACAATGTATGGTTTGACTGAAGCCTTAAGTAAAAAGTTTATCGGTCACCATAAAATCTCACGAATTATGTGAAATTTTACGCCATTACTGCGATAGAAAACACATTAATTCTGTTGCTGCGACACGTTAGTACGATATTGTGGTGTGTTGCTTTTGAGATATTTATATAAATAATGTTCTATACCGTGGTTCGAGAAAGATGCAACCTGTACCTAAAGATGCCTAAAGAAACGACGTTCGATTATGAAATTGGCGCGTTGTCTCCCAGTGGCGACACCTTCACATCGTCAGTAAATACAATTACGGAATAGTTTCATTTGGTAGAATGCGAGGAAAATGAGGTTAATTTACCTAATATACATTTTTCTAATTGTACTAGTAATAATATTACAGTTAAAAATAATTATTCCTCAAACCAATGTGAATTGCTTCTGATTTGTCTGAATCTGATTTATTTTGTACATCGCCGTGTTTTCCCTTAACAAACATTTGACTTGCAATGAATAGACGGTTGTTTACCTTGCGAAGGATGTTTAATTTCTTAACATATAGGTAGGTACAAGTGCACTTCACAAACCTGCAGGGTTGTATATTAGTAGGGGTTAAAGATGCATTTGACCGATAAAAAAGTAAACGGGTAACGACGTAACGAAATCTGCCGTTCGAAGAACTGCCGAAGGTAGTGGTGTCTTGTTAAAGAGGAGTATCAAGAAGGAGCTGGGTTGAGAGAGGGACTTATGTGCTCGTCGGCAGAGTTTTGCTTTTGAGACTGTGCTTTGGGGACGTAGCAGAATATTTTGAGGTCGAGACTACTTCGTCGGCCGCGCCGTCATCCCGGTGGGGTGGAGGTTGCGACGCGCAAGTGAAAGGGCTTGGGTCATCCCCTGAAAGTGGGGTGACGTGACGACGCCCAGTCATAATTTTTGGACAGGACGGGACGGAATATTCATTTCATAAAAATCCTGCAAATGGTCTAAATGCTTGTGTTGTTCACAGAGATCGACCGGTGGACATTAAAAAAACATTTTTTCGGTTTCAGGGGACCCCAAAACGTGTATTTCCATTAAAATCTCGACATCGGTTTTCAAAGCAATAAGCCACTTGTGCCTACAATACATGAATTACTTCGCACACACCTAGGTATACGAGAAACCAAAAATATCTCATTTATTTGATTCCCCCGCTATCGTATCACATCCTTCGCTGACTTTAACTTGCACATATTATCTCAATTTTTACCTTCCCGCCTAACTTTTCCGGACTAAAGAGAAAATATTGTAAAAACTGTGGCGGAAATTGCAAATGTTTCGACAGAAAAACTCATATTTTAGGGCGCTGCTAACGAAAAAGTGAATAAATGTTCATATGTTTCGTAAATGACTTCGAGAAGACAGTTCCGACATGAGTATTGTAGACAACATATTCTTTTTCACAAGAGGGATGGGAGACTGGGATTCCTGCAGCTCGCCCAACACATTCCTAGGACAACACTAAACCGAGATTTACGATGAGAAAACGTGCAGATTTTATTTTAAGATGTTTGAGCTTCTGTCCGGATTTCTACGAAAGGACAATAAAGATCACCATTTCAGGCTCAACTGGCTCCATGAAACTCCGCTGGAGAACGGTAAAGGTGCATTTAAACGATTGATTGAGAATGGATAGACTATAGTCTTCTGAAACCGATATTTTTATCACGGCACCCCAATTGAAATCGAATACCGTTGTCAGTTAAGCTACCCAAAGTAGGGGGAAGCCGAGAGAAAATGTGTACGAAATATTTCAGAGAGTGCAGTACAGCGTAGTAACCATGAACCACACTCTTCGCCAGTACTCGTTTATTAAGCCTTCAAGAACAAAGCGTCATGAGAACAAAAACTTCGTAGAGGGGAAGATTTTCCAAAAGTCGGGCACCTTATTGTTCACGGAAGCCACTTTCTCTGTTGCCGAAGGGGTGAGATAAATCTGATGTGTATAAAGCCGGGAAGGAGTCCGTGTGTTCGACGTCGCTGACCGTCAGAAGGGTGGTACCAGCTTTCTGAGAGCTGGGGAGGAAAATACTAAAATACCAACCAGTCATTCCCCTTGCGGCCCAACTTCATGGAGTGGCCAACTTCAAATCCTACCAGTGGTGATTGGCTCTTCTGGGTCTATGCCAAGATCCACAGTCTATACATCAAGACGTTGGTGATCACATTTAGAGGCGGTCTACTCGTCCTATCTAGTTAATTTCTCTGAGTTCTATTAGGCTCTTTAGTAAATTCGAAAATTACGATGGAGCAATTTGACATTGTTGATGGCAATTGCAGAAAAGGAACCTCTTAGTCCTCTGTGGAAGTTTAGGGATCCCAGTTGGAAGGGGATTCTCAAATGCCTCTTTAAGTGGAAAGTGTATGCTGTTTAATGAGGTATATAGAAAATTGGGTAGAATCACCATTTTGGGGTTTCTTTAAAACCGAAAAATTGATTGACGGTATAACGCCCATCTGTCCGTCCGTCCGTTTCCAGATCCGTGTTCAACGCTAAATCCTAGGCCTCTCAAATGATTTTCTCTAAAATTTATATTCCCTGATCGATCTAAACAAACTCGAGATTGATTAAAGTTTGTTTGTGTTTGATTAAATGATAGAGAAACCTTAAAAAATGGCTCAGGTCTATTTCGTTGAAATCTCTGAATTTTTTAATATTGCAAAATTTGTTGTTGTGGCGTCTTCTTACAACTACAACATTGAAGAAATTTTATCTGAATAAAATCGTTTGTTCAAAGATATCTTATAATAAGCTCACGTACAATTTTTTGAAAATATAAATAGTTTTTGCGTAATTTTATGTGAAATTTAGGCAAGCTCTATACAATTACTTTCTCAAAAAGAAGCTTCAAATTTCTTTCTTCGGGATTTTCCTCGAATATATTAAAGGACGCATAAAACAATGAGCAAATGTCATTATCGTTAGACTGAATTTTTCGAAAATTACGTAAGTCAAAAGTAAAGCGAGGAAGCATTTTTAATGAGAAAAGCTGAGTATATCCATGCAAATGGTAATGTAGCGGTAACATGATTGGCTTCTGGGCTCTGAGGATCTGAACTCCAATCTCGGCGAGGAAAAAAATATGTTTGGAAACAATTTTGCAGGTACATGTAATAATATAATATAGCGTAACGGTTAAATATAATGCGAGAAAGTAAGCACTATTACAACTTAACTAGTTGATTATAATTTCCCCATGAGGGACAGTTTGGCGAAAGCGGAAGCTTTTCGATATAAAATAAAACTAGTAGGCAAATTTTATATTGTCTGCGTTATCACTTCTGCATTCGTTTCTTGTTTTAGAATTTCACCGAGAAAATGATGCTCGGAAAAGGTGCAGTTCTTACTCTCTAAGGCTTGTATTTTTCATTCATATTATCTCCTGGAAACTGCTTACGTTCCACATTTGAACAAGACGATCTCTTCTCCAATAGTTCGGCTTATTATTTTCATATTACGAGCATAATGCTACTCACAGACACGATTGGGAACCGAGCGAGTTCTTCGCATCAGACTGTGCAGTAGTTTCAGTCGTGGTGGCTTCGGCGGGGGGGGGGGGCAACGCCACCACGGATGGGGCTTATAACGGCCAGATTAAGTTGGGCGACCGCCGTGAATATTTCAGGGGGCGGAGAGTGGAGCAGCCGCTGCCCACAGTGCCCCGCCCACCCACCGCCCGCGCCGCGCTGGCTCCCGCTGCCCGCGGGCGGGCGCGCCGCTGACGTCACCACGTCCCGAGGCGGCTGTGCGCCGTGACTGCAATGCGGACTGACCCCCGGGGGCCCCGGCCCCGGCCCCCGCCCCGCGCGCTCCGCTTAACGCACTCGTTGATTTCGAGACTCTGTGCTGATTGTCATGAATATTCATGCCGTTTAGAATATTCAAATTAGTTTCGTAGCGATTTTAGTGCCTTCCTTGTTCTTTCTCTTTAGATTCATTACAAGAAAAGCCGTTACATCATAGCTTTTGTTTATTCCATTTTGCCAGTGATTATTGCTTATGGAAAGCATTTTTTGAAGCGGAGGAAAGACGAAATAGGTTCAGATGTAAATTGAAAGATATATACTGATTGATGGTTTTTTACGGGCGTGTCTCATGCTGAGGTCATTAGTCCCGTACGTGTTGTGCATTTTTTTTATCCCGGGAGGTGGCGGTGTTCCTACTCACTTGGAAGGAGATCCGTACTCGGCAACCTGCGATGTTTACTCTTCGGTATCTTCTCCTAGTGGGGCACCGCCCCAGCCGAGGCCAGCTCTTAAACGCCCGGCTGGTCCCTCGACAAATGAGATATTCTGCTCGTGTGTGTTAAAGGGTAGAGGCGAGGAAGAAAGGAACGCGCGCGGTCCTTGGTACCATTCTGGAATTCGCATATTGTTGATCGGAGAAACTACAGAAAACTATCGATCAGAGCAGCCGGCCGCCAGAATTCTCCTCTAGATAGCTGCTGAATTCGACCTACCCACGGTGTCAAAAATTCCACTACTGTTAGGACACGAACCCTAGGACATCCCGGTAAGAGAAACTGTAGCGTCAACAGTAATAATAATTCATAATAAAAAATGTAATTTCGCTAGTCTCGAAGGTGTGTCTTAGACACACTAAATTTTTCAACTTGCTCGTCGAAAAATAATTTAAATGGCACCGCTACGTTGACCTAGATTCCGGACATAAAGGTAAGCACGTCGGAATGGTACTTGTAGGGAGCTCACTCGAGTAAGATTGTACGTTTGCACACATATTATAATATTTCTATTTCAATAAACATATTTATTGGTATAAGACGGAAATCACAATGAAGTACAAAAGTACAAACGATTTTTGTACAATAACAATACATCTTGTTTCAAGATCAATCGGTTTATTATCGTTGCCGGACAGATTACGTTCTATTTCTCTTTTGTCTCGGGAGTGTTGGCATTTTGTTTCTGCTACATTTCGTCTACTGTCGACATTAATTCTTCCGCGAGCGTGGGCGTGCACAGCCTAAACAAGAGGGGCCAACTACATTTATAGGTTCCTCTGGCCCCCTTTTCAATTGCTATTTTTAATTTACTTAAATTTTTTAAGGCATTAGTAAATAAAAAATACTTCAAAGAGAATGAAAATATACATTTCATGATACAATATTAATAATATAAATTAATTAATATCAATTATTAATTTTATGTTGAACCATTTACAGGGTTGCCGGATAGTTTGGAGAGATTCTTCCTCAATTAATGAGTACCTATTCTCCAAATTATCAGCTTGTGTTCGAAATAAGCAATTGATCATACTTACGGAAATAAAATACGAATCGTTATTTACGAAAAATACGAAACCTCGTTATTTATTACGTAGAACTACGAAGCCCCTTTCGAATGTTTCAAGGGGGTAACAGTCAATGCAATGTGGAAAACTTTTATGATTCAGTCGTTTAATAGGATACAATCCAATTTGCAGCCGTCGATATTCACTAATAAGGGCTTGCAGACGTGTGAAGTCCGTAACATCTCATTAGAAACACTGCGCGTGGACTCGAATATATATTGTATGGTAATGTTTTCTGAAGACCTCGACATATGAAAACATGCAAATAAGATTGTAAATATTGAAAGGCAAAATATTTATTCTTGTTGTGACAGCGTAGTGTATTAGACATTAAATTGCTCACCTGACCGCGTAGAGCTTGAAAAATATTTTGTCCGTGTCGTTGCTATTTGAGACAGATAATGAGAACTCTAAAAAATACGAGTATGCATGAAGATTGACAAACTCAGTCTACGATACTTTCTACTATGTACGTACGTTACCGAAGAAATATTAAGGTTATTTTACCTGACCAAAAAATTGAAGGTTTGCTTCGTAATCACTTTTCGTTGATCGGTGTCAGCGTTCCACCGTGCCAAGGTTCCTCTGTGTTGAATTCCAATTATTTAAGTTTCAAAAGAAAATGAACTCAAATCGACAATGGTTTCAGGCTTCGCCAAAAACAATGACCTAAAGTGAAACTGAACGATGTGCACTGTAATCTTTTGCCCTCTTACCTCGAGGGATGGCTGCTTGCCCGGCTGCCAAGTCAGTGGTGAGCACTCACCTGTGTGGCTACATGTATAGATCGGGCAAGGATTAAGGAGGCATGCATGCATGCATGCATGGGTTTCCTGGTCTTTCCACAATTGAAAGCATTTACTTTACATTCGTATTTCTTTAATTCAATTACAGAAAAACCCACCCGTAATAATCATTCGCTATACAAATTTCGATTACGCCTACTGCGCCCTTATGATCTATGGTGCATTTCAGTACTCTCCCTATCCCCGTTCATGAATAGTCTGTCCATTTGGCGATCTCACGCAGTGTATAGTTTCGCTGGCTGGTGCTGGTAGGTGGCGGGCTCCAGAAGGGTGGCAGGGATCGGTAGGTCATCCGCGCGGTACAGGTTGATCGGAGCCGCCCGGCGTCAAGGCGCGTGTGTGTGGCGGCCACTCCTCCTTCGGCGGTGGAGTGGCGTGGCGGGAGCGATGTCCCAGGGTGACGCCTCGTCTTCCGCGGCCTCGCCTCAATTGCGGCGACCGCTCTCACGAATCACCTCGCCAATGTTTGGTCACCATTTCGAGCATGAGCTCGGTGAAGTTGACAATGTCTCGGTGACAATGTCTCGGCGAACTCTTTGAACGAATTCGGCGGCAATGAAGCTGATCAACCGTACGGTGAAACTTGGAGGAGCCGAAGCAGAAGCTCGGTGCACACTTATAGAACTGCTCCACGAATTTGTTTGAGAAGACCGGAGAAAGTCCGGTCTCCGGTATTTATCATTGGCGGGCCCTCTCCCACGCCGTTGACGCGGTTTCCCCCCGCCAAAGACTTGCTTGTTTGGAGGTCCCGTGACTTGTCTCACATCCGTTCGCTGGCGCCACCTGAAAGCGCATTTTCTAGATGCCCCGAGCCGCATGGCTCTACCGCGCTAATCTCTGCCGCCCGATCTACTGACGTCACGGTGCTCCACCCGTCCCTCGGCAGGGAGAATAGCAAGTCGCACCCCTCGCCGGATTAGATACCTGTCGACACATGTATTTCTCCCGTTGGTGCACTATTCCTGACTACTTTGAGTAGCGAAATTCACTGCGTTTTGCATAGCAAGACGCGATTCTGTATATTACGTTATATTCTCCGCTGTTGAACGGCTTTTAATTAGAAAAATAATGCATTTTTAATAGGTCACAGCTCTGTGTTGTTACAGTACCTTCAAGAAAAACCTGAGAATCCACCTTGACCAAGGTCTGACATGGAAACAGCATATCGCAACAAAAAAGAAAGAAGCAAAATTAAAATTTCATCTGTTTGCATGGTTAATCAATCGCCGTTCAAATTTGTTCCTTCAACACGAAGGAACTCCCCTCTACAAACAAACAGTCCGATCAGTATGAAGCTACGGAATCCTCTTATGGGGTTCTGTAAGTAAATCGAAAGTCTGGATTCTCCGCAGATTGGAATCAAAATGTTTCTGTCAGATAGTCAATACATTCTCGTACGCATCTATCAACACCATACAGAAGATCTACAAATTCTACTAACATACGAAATAATACAACTCAGAATCAAATACTAAGCACGCCTGAACAAACATCCAAACGCCCTGGCCATCAATCTTCTAGACAACAGTGAAAACCTTGAATGACTCAAGAGACATGTCATCCTAGACTTGTCATTCCGATCAAACTAAGTATGTACCCCCTACAATGTTTAATGTCCTTATGTTTATCATCAAGAACCAATTTACTGAATGTTCAAATGAAAAATATTGTAAATAAGTAATAAATAAAACATTTAAAAAACCACTGATCAGTGTTTACAGATGGAGGAACATCGACTCGCGCCATCCAGTTTGCTAAAAGGCAGAATCACCTTGTCATCTTTACCGGCCGACCTTCGTATTAGTATATGTCTTCAAAAGCTCTCTCAACTATCATGCTATTCAAAGCCTTAACATAGAAGTTAATTTTTCACAGGGCTCTCTCATAGTTGGATGATTCAGGCAACCGTAAAAACAGATCAGCTATAGTTATAAATTATTTTAAATCCTTGCAAAGGAGGAAAGGGACTGACTCTTAAGAACATGGTCGAAACGTTGAGTCAACGTAAGAATATGTTAGAAACTTTAAAAACCTTGAAATCGTACAAATATCTATCGGTAAATATATTACATATTATTTTGAGGATTACTGAACATGTTGAAGATAAGACGTTTGTTAAAAGACAAAAAGGCAAATAGCAGCATCAGTGTATAGCTGTAAAAGATGATATCCTTCTTGAATGGCAATGTCATTCATTACTTCACATCTTCCGAGTTAAAATAGAAATTTCATTTAAATTACACCAGCATATTCTCGTGTTTAATCCAAGTGTCACCTTCCTATGAAAAAAGACAAATTATAACAAAATAATAATGGTAATTATGTTTCTTAGTCATTTTTGGGAGATTTATGTCATCAATATATTGATATCTATAATATTAAATTTTCGAATTTTAAATTTGGAGTTTCAACAACTGCCAACGACATTAGTGACTAATTACTACATTAAGAGCGCTTGTTGCATTACATTTAAAAGAAATGAAATATGAAGAAAAATGTTTTATACTTCTTCCACATTTAGAGGAGTAAACTACAAAGTAAAGTGTTGTCATTCGAGACAATGTTTTCAAAAATGTTCGTCGAGAAAAAAAAAAAACAAAAAAAAAACACGTTTTAAATCAATTACTTTGTGAATATATTTCTACATCTCTCGGAGAATAAATTTATCAGGAATAGTTTTAATGTGACATTTGTTTAACATTAATAATTAACAAAACGTTTTCTTTGATCTCTGTTCTCAGAATTTTTTTTTTTACGAGTATTCACATATTATGGACACCGGTGAAAATTTGTTGAACATAATGCGAAAACCTGAAGAAATATGAATGTGATAGTGTAATATTTTATATGAAGAATACGATAAATCAAGTCTCGACGAACCCATCCACTTGAATTCCAGCGACGAGCTTTGTCTTGGCAAATATAAAGATTTCTCGGAGACGCCTGCGACATCGGAGAAGGCCGCCGCAAGCAGCCGTTCTTTCCCCCCACACACCTGCACCTTCCCTCGAGTGCCGAAACCGTACCTCCGAATAACTTCATTTCCTTATCTCCAATACCTCGGCGAGCGCCGGAGGGGACCTCGGCAAGGGGCTGCCGTCGGGATGAAAGACGGCGCTCGGAGGAAACCAGGCAGAATTTAGGACGCGCGGAGATTCCAAGCGTGGCGTTTGTGCTTCCTGGCGGCAGCGGTTAATGGAAGCGGCGGCGGCAGTGGGGGCGGCGGCAACGGAGCGTCCCTTCAGACGAGGAACGCCTATGCAATCTCGGGCCACGTAGTCGCGGTGCGGCGCGGCGCCTGCTTCAATATCGCGAAGTGCGTCGCAGAAAGGCCCCTTTGAGGAGCATGACTGGCTAGGTACTGTTTGGTCTCACTGCAGACTGTCTTTAGAATGGGGAATACCCCGCTAGCGCTTTGATGACAAATTTACATAAGGGCAACAATGTTTGATAAATAAGTCAGGCTGATGGGAATAAGCCTATATTTTCCTCTCGAAAAGAGCTTCTGATTCCATGTTAAGAAATATATATTAAAAAGTTTAGATACAATATTGGAACGTCTTCGATTCAAGATTTCATTTTATTTCTCCCGAAATTTCCGAATCGTCATCATCCTAACGGCAAAAAGTACTTTCTGGCTGTCGCCAAGACATTCTCCACTGTACTCCTTATCTCTTTACATTTTCTGAAGGGTAGTTTGTTTTGGAGTTCTAACATTTTCGTTCTAGGTCTCGCTCTTCCTCTTTTCCCAACTATTTTGCAGTCCGAATTATACTTAAGAATTGATTATGTCTGAAAAAGTCTCCGAATAATTTTTCTTTTCTGTTCAAATTGGTTTTTGGCAGGGCTCTCTTCTCCTTCATTTTCTCTAAAATTACATTATTAGAAAAAAGTGTTCTGTCCAGGAAACCTTCAATATTTTTCACCACAACCACCTCTCACAAACTTCTAAATGACTCCTCCGTTTGTAAAATGTCCATCCTTCACATCCGTACAATAGTACACTCCAGATGTAACTTTTCAGAAATTTGTCGACATGTCATGAGATGATAATTTCCGAATACGCCACCGTATATCTAGCTGATTCAACTTAATTTTTATATCGAATTTTTCTTTTTGCAATTCTGTAAAGAATGCATAAAAGTTGGGATGATGACGCTTAATTACAATATAAAATACAATTGTTTTGGCACTCTTCTGACAAATCGTTTGTTCATTGAAGCCCACGTAGAAAGCCCGCGTACTCATTCCATATGTGGGAAGGAAAGCATAGGTGAGTTGCCCGTCTACTCCCTCGCGCAGCGCTTCCTCACATGTAATTTTGTTGAGTTATTGGATATGTGTGAGAAGTAGCCCGCTACCGATATAAAACCTTCAGATGTGTTCTCAACCAGATCATTAATTTGATCCAGCACCTCATCTAGTGGCACAGAAGCTAATGCACATAGGGCCAGATCAAATGATTTGATTTCATGATTTTCAATATTATTATTCTTTTCTTGCAGTACTTCTGCTTGAGTTCTCCGATATACATTTTTGTGAAGGTGTGAGGGTCACGTACTAAATCGGCCCATAAACGTTCGGGCGGCCATTATAATTGCCAACTCAAATACACATATGACAGCCTGGGACATGGTATGCATGCGTATATCCAGAACATTGAACACATTCGTGTAGATACGAGAGGGGTGGCTGGGAACGTGCACTTGACCTTGGCTCCAAAGTATCCCATAATTAAATTCCCCCTTAAAGTTCTCTGCTCTGAAAGTTTCTTCTCGCTCAAAATTTTCTCACAACACTCATCGTTTGTTTGTGATTTCCTGACACAGAAATGATTTTATTTCACACAGTAGTTTCGTGCAATGGGGATGAATCCTCTCCTTGTGATCCGTTGCAGAAATGATCTGCCGGCTCTCCTCTTCAGAATTGTAGACTGTGGCAGTACAACATTCCAACAATTCTCCCAACCTTAATAAGCAATGTTATTAGGGTTGGGAAGAACAGTGCAATAGTGGGATATTACACTTACACATATACATTTAATCAAAGCTGAAAATAATAACTTTTTCTGTACATTACAAGTTTAATGAATTTCGCAACACGTAGACACTCTTTTCATGTTCAATTCTATTGGCTCTTACCTCTAAATGGCTCTAACTCTAATGCCTCTATTGGCTCTAACCTTCGTTAGTTCCGCTAGCGGCCTTTCTAGTCAGCTGCTTTGACTGATACAACGGAAATTCGTGGCCCTTCGACTCGGTCGACGCAAACATCCGTTCGTTGTTCCATCCGTGCATAGTATAGAACGTTGACTCGGTGCATAATAATTGACCGTTGGTTGTGCCGCACGTTTTTGAAAAGTCGATGTGCATTTAATGTGTCACCTGCCTTTCAAAGGGAAAGGGGGTGGTCATGGTATATACGGAAAAATAAAATGAAGAGCCAACATCACTCTTGTATCATTCAGTAGAATTTTGGGTTCAATATTTTAAACATTTTGCAATCTCCTCTTCTCTCAACTATCAGATCGCTGACCAGTCCCGGGTTTGAGAAAGAGAACCCTATCATCTAAACGATGGTTATCACCCAAATTTTTACTGGATTTAAAAAGTCCAGTATGATCCAGGTAGACCTCATCCACTGATAAAATCTAATGAAAAAACTATCTATAATCTCAGGGATTGAGACCTATGGCACGGAAAACTCTTTAAATATCACTGACTAAAATTAAAAGACAAATCACCACTCATCTGTTAAAATGTCATAAATTACACTGAAAACACACTAATAAACACTTTATGCAATACAAAAAAATTATATTATTTTTTGTACAAGAAAAAAACAGGCTAGTTTTGTGCCACAAACAATACCAACTTCACTCACAAAATCAAATACTTCATCTTCATTGCTACAATCCTGTTTGAATTTTTAATATGAGATGTAACTACACTGTAATTATCCTGATTTAAATACAATGGATTACTCAAACTTTTATCATTTAAAAACATGAGATACACTTCACTATTGTTACCTATAGACATTAAGATGTTTTTTATACAAAAATTAAATTACCCTAAAATAACTATACAATAATTTGAAAAAAATATTGAACTTCTAAACTATACAATTATTTAGAAACACATGAACACAAAACTATCTTGTCGTATTTGTGCACAAGATAGTTTCGAATGTTTGTATTGTACATTGGCACAACATCTCCTTATGGACCAAGGCCTACCAGCGACACATGATAGTTTCACAACACCTAATTAACACTTTGAAGAACGAGACTTTAAATTTTCTTATTTTTTCATACTTTCATTTTTATAAAAGAGAAACTCAAAGAAAGTAACTCAAGAAAGCGTGCGCAGATGATTTTCTCCCCCATACATCACATACAGTTTTTGACTGTTTTTTGACTAAATAAATAAATAACAGATAGGTGGTTTCACAATGCAACCGCTGTGCAACCTCGTTACTTGTTCTGAAAATATATTTTTTTCGTTCACTGCAAGGGAAACATATTGAGACATATTATAAAACAAGAATAAATTGTCGAGGTTAATTACGAGGTCGTAACGGTTAGTTATGTGGTATCAACTGAGTGAGAGTGAGGTATTTCATAATGTTTCCTTGAAAGTTCTGCTGCAGAGATAATTCAATGGGATAGCGTTCCCTTCACGAAGTTCAGCACCTGATGATGTAACAAAATGAGTTACGAAACGTTGTGCAATTGTTGAAATAAATGATTGTCATAAAAAACTTGAACTCTATAACTAAGCAATAGATTTATAGGCAGGTGGATGTGTACTTTACGAGTAAATTACTAAATATTACAATTTTTTATTGAACCCTCAGAAACAGTTCTTGTCTGTAAAGGCACAATGCCTCATCACACGCTTTTAACATCCAGCGGGATCGATGTGGTTTTTTCTTTGTGTTGCAGTTAGTACGTCTACGAAGAGTGCCATGTACGGGAAGTTGCATGTGTATTCTGTGCTCCGGAAATATTTGTTGTAATGAAATCTTCAACCTGAACTTTTTTATCATTTTTCCCACCTTCCGACCTTTTTCTCTGTTTTGGCGTCAACCTCTTTTTCGAGAATAGACCTTTTGCAACCGACAAATTCTGTGCCACTTTTGGCTCTTTCTATCAATTTCATACGTAGTTTTCAACCATGCGAGCTTTGTCTACAAATCCCATAGATTTATTGTAGTCACTTAGCAGCTGAAGGCAGGGGACAGCTTCTCTTGTTCCATATTTGTAGCGTCGCAACGCTGTTGTTTCTTTGGGTGGATCGTGGATGTCGGAAACGAACAAGATACCTTCTGGTCCTTCCATTTGAGAGCTGTAAGACCATTTGAAATCTCCATTCTGACTGATCCATTTTTAAAATATAATCTGCAGAAAAGGGAAGTATTTTGGGAAGCTTTTCCTGTCATTTCTTAGTGTTTTACAGGCATATATTTCACAGTTAAGTACAAGGTTTACAGATGTAAAATGTTTGTCAAAGTACAACTCATAGCCTTTTCCTTTCAAGACCTTGGACAGATCCTTTACAACACGACCCCCAAGATCATTTTCAGTAGTTGTTTCTACCTTGCATACATGTATTTGAAATTTTACAACGTAACTTGTAGAATCAAATCTCATCCAAACCTTGTAATCTCGCTTTGATGATTTTGCTGGCATATATTGTTTGAATGATGATCTGCCTTTGAAGCGAATCATTGATTAATCTATTGACTGCTGTTGTTCACGCATATATTTCTCTCTAAACGTTCTAGAGAGAGCGCAAAGGACGGAGCTTGAACAGTTCATCTTATCCCTCTTCATCTTTTTTTGGATGCTCTGAATTATTGTTCAGATGAAAATGACTCAGAAGACATTAGGTTTTCTGGAACTTAATCTCGCAATACATTGTCATTCGACTAATAATCCTTATAACTAAGCAGTTTTTTAATTTCCATGAGTATATTTATTGCCGGAAACTTTTTTACTTCTTCGCTAGTGGTGCGCTCCACAATCCTTTTGTGTCGCGTAAAGGTTAGACTGATATACAATGTGCTGTATCAGCTCTTCAGGGAAGAGTCCGCAAAAAAACTCCTTTGGCACACCAGAAACAATAGGTCCAGTTTCTTTCATGTACGTAGCTTCAGGTGCATTGATATTCAGACGACAATTCAAAGTTGTAGCATGTAGATTTGTTTCATGGTCACTGCCCTCACTGTCAATGTCACCATCTTTATTATCATTTCGTCACTACATACACTAGGATATGAAACGTGATTTTCGGAATGACACGTTCGCATTTTCTTCTTGTTCTCCTTCAGATTCTGAAGAATCAGTCACATAGAAGAAGAAAATGCAGAGGAGGTGATAGCGAGTCATTCTGGAACTCACGTATCCTAGTGTATTGTAATCATATCCTTGTTCATAATCCTATAAACATAATTAGAATTCTCACAGCACGCTGGGGCAAGAAGGCGGCATTAATCTGAATTATATATATATATATATATATATATATATATATATATATATATATATATATATATATATATATATATATATATATATATGAATACGCAGTTATAAATAAAACAACGAATAACTTAAAGTTTTATTTTATTGAGGGGAAGTAAAGTACGTAAGGTTTTACCAATTATATAAATTATAAACAAACAAAGGCAGTAAAATGAAATTAAATCCAGAGAAAATCGTTGTCACTTTCGCTGTCAATATTTAGTACAGTGTCATCGTAATCATCATCAATCGTGCGAGCCTCATAATTTCAGAATAATTTTCAGAAGAAAATCTTTTGGTGATTAAATCATTAGTTCTTGAATTTCTTTGGGAAGGCTTTGCACATTTTTTTCGAGTAATTTTTTGTTGCTAGTGATAAGTGTATCTGGTCGTAAGAGGACAACATTTTCATTATCTGTATTACTTTTTTGATTGGCAGATTTTCGGAAGTACTGTTATGTATTTCTTGAAATCTTTGCTGAGTGCGTTTTGGACTTATTTTGTTAATTGCCCTATTGGAATAAATGTTGATGTGATAATCTTAGGTTCATTTATAAAATACTTGTGCAGTGTCAGCGGCATTTTGTACGATGGATGTTCTTCAATAAAATACCGGGTAGTGTCATGGGAGAAAGTCCTAAAATTTTCAACATCATTTTCACAACCATAATTACAAAATGCACAATTGATGCAGCAATCATAATTATTTGCATCATCCTGATTAAATTTAAATAATTGTAATTTCAGCAGAGATTTTTCGTTCTGAATGAACCGTCTATCTGCACTTCCGGTATTTGTATTACCGAATTCCGGTTTTGACTGATCTATATAATCAAACCACAGCGATCTTGAAACTCTCTCTAAATACGTGCATCACTTTTAGTCACAATGATTTTGTCATTTCCTCGAGCTTGCCACATATATTGGCAACATATAAGCCAAATGCAATAGTCACTAAAAAATGTGAATCCATATAGGATTGAATCGGATATCAAATTTTCTCTGTTTATTTTCCTGACAATGATTTGACTCACTAATTGTTTTGAAGTGGCATTACATATGTAACAATTTTGAATTTAAGTTGATTCAGTCAGAGGATTACCTATTTTTTCGTCAACCATGATATCGTCAACCATATCGTATTGATTTCTAATTCTAATTCTCTCTTCTAAGTCTCCCTCTAATCATGATTTAGTTTTATTTATTTTTATTTCATCTTCAACTTTGTTTTTATTTAATGCACCCTTCTTTTTTTGCAAATCTTATGTTTACAGATCGATTCAGGACGTGGATTTTGCCCAACAGTATATTAACTGGTCGATGCAGGGTGTGAATTCTGCCAAACAGTATTTTCACCACAACCAGATGTTGAATACTTGTAATGAAAACAGAATCATTTCAATTATGGAATGCCTGCTTCTGTGACCCGAAGGGCCATCAATTATCAATTTCGTTATCAGAATGAGTAAAAGGAGAATTCATTCGGTAGTGATTCAATCACAGATTCCACAGACATCACAAAGAGATTCACTGGGCGATCGAGCCAAGCTTACAGAGAAATGAAGGCAAACTTTTCAGTAACGTATATACTTGTTAGGTAACACAGTCTTTTTTCAACCTTAACTATTTTGTATGACGGAAACTTGTCAGAAGCACTTGTCCTTATGATGTCATATTGGCATTTAGACATTTTATATTTCTCGAAAACAAATAGAGCATCTTCATCTTTCATCTGATTGGTTCTTGTGATAAGCTCTTATGTATTTCTGAGTACGTGTCGAGTTTCAAGTCATTTTTATGTGTAATTTCGTAGCATACGGCTGCCCTTCAGCTCTCATTTTCAGCGAAAGTGAAAATATTAGTTGACGTAGAATCTTGTAACTATTAACTTATTTTGAATTTTATTCTCAGAGAACTGAATTCAAAAGAAAGTTCCAGGCGCCCAGATTTCTTCTCTGAATATTGAATAAACGAAACGTAAGAATGAAGCTAATCTTCATTATGTTTTAAAAATGTTAATTTATTTTGCAAGTTTTCATCCATCACAACTTAAATTGTAACTTCAGATAACGTACTTGTTGCTTTAGGTCTCCAATTTTTTCTGGACCACACTACGCCCTCCTCTTGAGTTTTTTTGTCAAGAAATATTTTTTGTCTGTATCTCTCAACTTAGAACACATTTCAGAATCCTCTTGATCACAACAGTTTTTGAATTCGTTCCTGCAATAGAAACAACTAGTTATTTCACTTTTCGTCTTTTCCGTAAAAATTCACTTCGGTGAAGAAAGTAGCAAGAAAAAAGTCTGCATTACATATTTGGTTCTCAACTGAATAGCGAAAAACAAAAATTGAAGCCTGATTCAATTTCACACAACTGAAAAGTTGTGTTTCACAAAATGAGTTCATAGTTCGAAATATTATATGCTATTTCTGGGTGTTTATTTCATGTTAATATTAAGTTCTGAATTGTTTGTTACTTTGTAAAATAATATTACATACGTGAACTCGAAGCTTCCATACCACAAACGTGCTATTCTTTACACACACTAACTGATTAATACCACGAATATATAACTAACTTTTCAGCAATGAGAAGTACTTGTCATCAGTAGAATACTTCATTAACTGAAAGCTTTATTGTGAATATGGACATTATAGGTATTACGTAGCGTGTAATTATTGTCATTTGTCTCCACCTAGCAACGAGGTATCATGTTAGAAGATCCTCGATAAACAAGCAAAACGCTTCGTGAGGTCTGAATAGTATAACTAGAGCTTCTCGTATCCTCGGAATGGGGGTTTTATGCATGATTTGATAAAGATATTAGGAGTGATAACTTTATAGTATTTGCAGAAGTTAAAGGCTTGGATGTAACTTGTAATTAAATTGTTATTTTTGTTGTTGAGAAAGACATAGAAGCGATCAACGGAAAGTCGATGACGTGTCTGTGACACTCTGACAATTAAGTTATATATGACTTGCTGTACAGGTTCACCTTTGCACGAACATACATTTTCACCTCAGTTCATTTTGTTTTCTTTAATTTCTCCCAGGTTATGCTGCAATTTGTTCCTCGGTGCAACGCTTTTGGGAAACTAATTTTCTAACTCTGTGAAACTAATTTTCTTAGTTTGCTATTTTCCCTTTTGGAATAAACTTAAGGTTCTTCCGTTTCCTTTCTGTTATTTAAACAGTTTCGCCCAGCGTGTGAGAGATGCACTTATATTTTTGGACGTTACTCGGAGCAGCTGAGCTTGCTAACTCACCCTTTATAACTTTGAAATATTTAACTCCTGGAATATTTGAAAACCTTTTGATGTAAAAGAGCTCATAATGAAGTAAACGAATCTATTCATATATTAGTATGTGGCCACGCCGTCCTTCTGGTACGCATACTTGCTTTTAAGGAGAAAATGAGCGCCTTTCAACTTTTATTACTCCAATACGGTGACTTATCATATAACGATTTATTCTCGTCACCTCGTGCCGTTTCCCACGACACTGTAGCATTTCTTCAAATACCATGCCTCCATCCTCCTTTTCTGTTCTCGTCGTATTATCAGATAGTTTCCAGACAAGCAAGTAACGTCGATGCTTTTTATTGTAGTTTTAATATTAATTACATAAGACATTCTGCCACTCCATGAAGTATTTCATAAATTATTTCAGAAAGATAAAAGAAGACACATTTCTTTTATTACCACGTGCTCCTTTCATAACTCGGACATGGATTTCATTGCACGTCCCCATTTCTATTTTAGATTTCTCTAATCAATTAAATCACTAATTATACTTCACATTATGTTTAATAAAAATTACCTCATTTTGAGCGACATACAATGGATCTTTGCTGGAACGATTTGCTTCCTTGGTCACGTAAATGCCGCACCGGGCACTAATCCGTGGATGTTTTGTTCTATCAAGGTCCGGGAAACGAATAACTTCTCCCGCAATCGACCTCTCTTCATAGCAATTCTCACTCTTCCTCAAATCTTATTGGTTTCCTAATCTTGGTCGAGAGTGCGTCATTTTCGATTATTTACCTGAGTTGACGAGTCATTTGAAGAAGTAAAGCTGATCGTTCCCTCTCGTCTCACTCACTTTAATGTGTGATTTATCACAATGCGTGTATATATTTGTATTTCATTAATCTGCTCTGTTCAATAGTGGTAACATATCTGTTAGCTATTATTATTAGAAATTACAGTGAAATAATTTGGTGAACAATGAGTTTATTAGTAACGTGTAAGTCAATTTATTTAATATTTAGCGTTAAATATTCAAAAACGTTCAGGAATTTTACTTCAAAATGTATGTCGAGTTGAAAACGAAAATACACTAAAAACTAAAAAGGCATAGAATATTACATTAAAGATAATTTCAACATTTAATTAACTCTATAACTGCTTAAAAGTGGAAAAAGTAAATAAACATCGACCAACTATTTTAATCAAGCCTTTTTGAATTGCAAACAATATTAAAATAGTATATACAAATATAGATTTAACTTAGGCGAATATTTTACAATTCTAAAGCTACGTTTTGAAGAAACTGAAAAAAAAGAGTATATTAATTACACGAGATACCACTGTTTTTATTCGGTTCTTTGCAAAAACAATTTCTTTAAAAATCATTATGATTCTAATCAAATGACAGTTTGAAAAAATGTACGTAATGAAAATTGCCTGTAAAATTGAACGTTTCTTTCTTCATCACCAATACTTCCATTTTCTTATGAAAACGATAAATAAAATTGTCTATGACACTTCAGTATTTGCAGTTTGACTCCCTTAAACGTTTCTGCGTATGAAATATTTTGATGTCACTTTAAATACCTCAATTATTGTACATTACTTCAATCGTTTTTAATTATCTTTGAAAGCGATTACGCATGTGAAAAATCAAGCAAAATCTACGCGTATCTCGGAGGAAAAAGAAGTTGCCAAGACTGTCATTATTGGAGGAAGATGTAGCGAGCGACCTATGCAGTGCGCAGCGTAGGAAAGGCGCAGCAGGGAGCGGGGGTTGGGTGGGTGAGGATAGGCCCCAGGCGGCGCGCCGCAGCGAGCTACTCTCAGAAGGAGAGGGCGATCGAAGATCACAAAGAGCGCGCCGCGACCCCTTGGGGCACCTGCCAAGGCCGCCTCCCGCCCACGCCACCTCCCGACCACGGCAACCTCCGCACCACGACCCTGCGCCTCCACCAATACCAGGGTCGCTTCGACCCATGACGAGACGTTTGTGCCAATATTCTGTGCGTAGGACACCCCTTTCTTCAATAGAACGAAACCTGAGCAGTATATAATTCTATGTACTATAAAAAATATAGTTTGATGCTGGATATTTTGCTGGGTGTGTCTACCCAATGTTAAAGGATACAGTCGGAGGTAAAGAGTGTCTTATTTGATATTGGTTGCTTGACATCGTGGCAAGTCTTATTCAAAACCATCCCAGAAATATTTCATTCCGATGACTTACCATTATAATGACCGAAATGGGCTCTTCATACGATGTTGTCAACACCTGAAATGATGGTGGGGGAGAGAAAGTCAAGTGAATTATCTACCTTCTCTCTCGTCTTTCATATTTCCTAATCATATTCCCTTTGTCAAATCATATTTCCCTATCCTCTTGGGACTCAGAGAAAATTACTTTTTACAAAAAGTAACCAATGTATCATAGAAAGATCTATCTAAATAGCGTTTTTTCTTGTTCAGATTCAATTTTGAGCTGTGTGCGCTATTGCACACGCATTACGCAAATTACGTCAGCCGACCACGGCAACCTTCGCACCCCGACCTTCGGGGTTCCACCGATACCAGGGTCGCTTCGACCCAGGACGAGATGTTTGTGCCAATATTCTGTGCTTAGGACATCCCTTTCTTCAATAGGACTAAACCTGAGCAGTATATAATTCTATATACTACAAAAAATATAGTTTGATGCTGGATATTTTGCTGGATGAGTGTCCACCCAATTTTAAAGGATACAGTTGGGGTGAAGAGAGGCGTGGCCTTATTTTATATTGGTTGCTTGACACCCTGGCAAGTCTTATTCGAAACCTTCCCAGAAATATTTCATTACGATGACTTGCCATTACAATGACCGAAATGGGTTCTTCATACGATGTTTTCAACACATGAAATGATGGTGAGGAAGGAAAGTGAAGTGAATTATCTACCTTCTCTCTCGTCTTTGAAATCATATTTCCCTACCCTCTTGGGATTCGTCGAAAATGACTTTTTACCAAAAGTAACCAATGTATCATAGAAACATCTATCTAAATAGCGTACTTTTATGTCCAAATTCAATTTTGAGCGGTGTGCTCTACTGCCATTTTGTCGGGAATCTGATGCTTACGCACACTAAGATTGGTAAAATAGTGGACCGTACTGTGAGGTGACAATTGCGGATCCCAGAACCAACGTGTCTGGTTTTGTTATAAATATATTTTAATATATTTTTTCGGTAAACAATTATGGAACAATTTAGAACTTTCCGGAAAAAAGTTTCTAAATGATGCAGTATCCTCAAGTGTACATTTTGGGAACTAAAATAAAATGATAGTACCAGCTAATAAAAAATGTCTGAGACTGAGCATGTAAATGAAAATGTTTCAGTCTTCACCGCGAACCCTGTTTGTCTTTTATTGACGTGGATTCTCAGAATTTATGTAATAATGATAAGCAAGCGTTGCATTAATTATCTCCAAGACTGTATACCTAAACCTTATAAATGATTTAGGAAAATGAATATAAATTAATTGTGTGCATCTAAGAACTGTTTCTAGAAAAATGTAAATTGTAGCACACAGCTGTGCAGAACATACGAATCTCCCTTAAAAGCTGATCGGAGACGTTTCAACAAATTTAAACAAGAATGCTTCTTTTGCGGAGATAAAATCAACTTAACATTAATGATTTTGAAGTTATAGACAAAATCATATTACTATCAAAAGTTAACATTGATATCATTCATTTCATAACTGCCTTGGAACGAAATGTTTTTAAAAAAATTTTAATCGCCAATTCGCTGTTAAGCTTTTAAGATAAAAAGAAATGTTTAATAACAGCACTATTAAAAATAATACATTCAACAACATCTGAAAAGAGTCAGTACAGTGTGTAAGAGAGAGAAGGATCAGGTGCAGACAAACTTATCCGTAGGTGAGATGTTGACAAAAGTGACGGAGGCGCCTTTGTCAAAGCAGCAGAGACCAGGTGAAAGTCTGGATTTGAGGCAGGAATGCCTCCAACTGAAATCGAGAGTATTGTGCTCGGCAAACTCTGGAATGCGCCACGTGCAAGTAAGAGCGGCGTGTCAGATCGAGGGATGAGGCCGAGCGGATGTTTCTAGCATTCCGCGCTCTTTGAAGGGCGTTGCTAAATAGAAATTCCTCGCCTTCTGAGAGTTGAAGATGAAATGCCATCTCTGTTAGAGAGTATCTCCAACCCGAGCCAGAATTCCCTGAAGATGCGCTCGCGATGCGCTCAAAAAGCTCTTTATAAAAATCCATTTCTCCTTCTCATGAAATGCTTATGAAATGCTTTTACTTGCATCAGGAAATGTATGTGGTTAGTAGATATACATTTTGAACGGTTTTTTACCAAATAATTGTGATGCTGATGTTACAATTTTGATGCATATTGCAATTGCGTTATCAATCCATGTTGTATTAAAGTCATTTTTGTTGGGTTTTTTTCTTCGGATAAAACAGCCAAAGATTATTTTATTACAACCGCGCTATTCACGACAAAACACAGCAGTCGCTTCACTTAATTTCTTTTTAGGACATTGCCCTCGCAACAGGCTCCCTGCCGCTCACATATCATTTACTCGCTCAGCTTTCGAAGGTCGCAACTTACGTTTTCCTAGTACGAGAGACATTTATTTAATTTTAAACCAGCTTTTCCCGATGTCCTGAAGCGTTTTCCAAATATTAGCTAAAGTAAATTTATTAGCGCCGTCCCCATGTTTTATAATTATTTTCATCAGCTAAGGTAGTACCAGTTCCGTATCAGATCGAGTAAACAATTATTGAGGTGAGAAAAAATCTGAAAATGAGTCTACATAAAACATTTACAGTAAATAAAATTAACGTAATTAATAAAAATTAATAAAAATAAAATAAATATTAATAAAATTAAAAATAACGAGAATATTGTATTCTGTAATTGCTCTTTTTCCCTATAATATATATTTTAAGAAAATCTTAGCATAAATTTTTCTTATCATATTTGTATCTGACGAAAATAATACAATGTCGTCCACGTACATAATAATAAGTTTCTTTTAAATTGGACGGAATCACATCGTTCAAATAACCTATAAGCGCGGCTCCACTGTTTCCGAGGTCGAACGCGACCTGTTGGAAACAAAAGATATTACTTTCGAATGCGAAACTAACATACTTTTGACATTCTGGTTCTATCGCCATTTGCTAATACGAGGCTGTAAAACCAAAGCCGGTAAATAAAGTTACGCCCTGCAATTTCGGGATCATCTTTTCTAATTTCGGTGGGGATTCGTGTCAAGGTACAGTAATGGCATTCAACTTCCGGGAATCTACGCAAATACAGATCTTATCGTTTTCCTTTTTAACTATTACTAAGGGGATAGCGTATGGAGTCATTTTCTTGATAATTCCTTTTTTTATTTCTTGAGCTTGTTCTCGGTCGTGAGATCGGTACGCTTGTGGCACTGGATACATTTTTGCATTCAACGGTTTCTTTTGTGTTAATTCGATACGGAACTGATACCCTCGAACCGGTTCCATCGATTCTCCAAAAACACCTTCATATCTTATTATCAGTTCAACTACCTTCATGGAACAACTTCCCCCTCCTCATCTGTAGCATTCTCGACCGTGACGGCATGTTGGTCTTCGAATTCTGCGTCTGCTGTCTGTATCGCGTTTATCTCGAGCACCTGACCATCCCCGGTTGCGACTTCCAAGCAACGGACGTTCAGTTTGTCGGCATTTAACGTAATCTTCCCGTTTCCTACATCCACGACCGCTTTGTGCGTTCATAAACAGTCCAAGCCGATTATTACATGACGGATCAACTCTTTCACGATAGCAGCAGTTGCGCAAATCGACACCCTACTCACAACGAGCTCCAACCACACTTTAAGCCTTGACATTCTATCAGTCTTTTGTTCGCTACCTGAGTTTTCAGTTTTCGAGTAGGTAGTTCCTCCAACAATACCCCGTTCTTTTTTAATCTTAAATATAACTCTTCGGATATTGCTGCAATGTTACTCCCTGTACCCACTAGCGCTTCAACTGGTGTTCCGAAACATTCACCCCGAAATATCAAAAATTCGGTTCTCGTTATGACTCCCCCTCCTTCTTCCCTTAACAAGTCGTCCTCTGATACTAATACTCTGCCCACAACCGGTACTGACACTCATTTCTCGCATGAGCTCCTATCCTGATTGGTTGTTCGTTCGTCCATGTTCACTCATTTATTCTTTGACTTTGCTATCCTAATTCTTTCGTAGATTACTTATTCTCCCCCAGATTTTCTCACGTGTCCTTTCCTACTTAAAACATTTATGAGATCTGCTCCTTCGGCCATTGTTGCGCCTATCGTGTTTACTACGATCGATTAAATTTATATTACTTTCCCTAGTATTTTATATTTCTCTTGTGATAAACCATCACAATACGTAAACGATGTAAACATTGTTTCTACATACAAAATAAAATTAATATGTTCGTGTTTCAAACGCAACAGGTCAGTAATTTGACCACAATACATGACTCTCTTGTACATTATGAAACGATGATGTAAAGATGGGTATTAATACACGAGTGTGATAAACTTCGTATCGTAAACTTTAGACGAGTGTATTAATACCCAAAAGAATTGAGTTAAATACGGTGCTTTTTCTACGGCTTATAGTAACTTGTATAAGTTAAATTTTACATTGAATCGTTTCGTGACAGTTGACATTCAAGATTCAGCCCAGTACACCTATCGGACGCCTACCTTATCCTGCCGCAGGTGGCTTTGGTTTACAAGTCCGCCTGCGAGAGAGTACAAAAGTGCGAATAATTTCGAGGTCACCATTTTTGGGTTTTTTCATATTTCTGGAAATTCCAATTCCACCTCTGATTCACTAGATATTTTAAACTAAAGAATTGGCTGGTATTTATGGGCAACTACACGGCAGCAACATATAACACAAAATGACTTGCCTTAACCCAAATGATTGGGAATGATCTTAACCTCAGTTCTCTCCAATAACTACCACTGCGCTAGTAAAATATGATCAAAGCGAAATTATGATCCAATTAATTTTTAACCATATTCGGAGTAATAATAATATTAATAATAATAATAATAATAATAATAATAATAATAATAATAATAATAATAATAATAATAAAAGAAATTAAAACTGGCAAGCATAATATAATATTAAATTCAATTTTAATGCACACAACCAAACGAAACATTTACTAGAACGATCCTCAATGATTAATTATCAATATTTGGTTTGTAAACTTCTATGTGATTGGTCAAGAACCCGTTTCATAATGATATCTGTATCGTAATGAGTATCATTATGCAACGGGTTGCAGCCATCAAATGACAGAATTACACAATAGGGGTAGAAAAGGAATTAAATTAAACAGGTAGCAGACGGATCTCCTGCTCTAAGAATGTAGAAAAGTATAGCACTTTTCCCAGATTTCTTTTCTTCTGAAGACTATCTTTACTGATGCTACAATCTTTCAAATAGTTATTCAGGATAATGAAATAAGTAGTATATTTTTAAATGTATACGAATCAATTTATTTATTCAGCCAATTACTCAGAGGTTGAATCCATGAACTTCATTGATTTATACCGTCAATTCCGTATAACGCTATTAATTTTCCCCAAATCTATAAATCAGATTTAGTACAACTCATATTTAGTAAATGTTTCTTCTAAACAATAATCTAGTTAATGGAAAATAATATCTTTAGATGTCTATATAAGACTAAAAATTAATGAAACGGATTGCATTCGCCGCGGCTCCTAATCATTCGGTTGATAAACCACAATACTAATTCCCCTCATGGGCGGTTTACATTTTGTCACTAAAACTAATGCAACGCAACAGTACATTAATAATGGTTTATAATGATTACGCAATATAATGTTGTAAATTGTGTAATATAATTATATATTATATTACGTAAAATGTCACTGTGGATATTTTACTGAAGCTCTGAAATAATTAAATCAATCACCGAAGATAATCTACTTTATTTTCGCACGATTGGAAATAGTGAGCCTCTTATACTTGTATAGCGAATACAAAATGTCAGTTTTCAGAGGGTCATTATTTCCAGAGTTTACTGTTCCTTTGATATCGACAGATCTTCTTTACAAATTGAAGCATCAGTCTACGAACAAGTTCTTGCAAAATGCACATAATGAACAATATTTCGGGGGAAAAGCATTTGAAGTACAAATATTTTACGCCTATTTTTTATGCTTCTTTCAGAAATCTTTTCTGTTGACGATTCGACGGATATTCATAGTTGATGAAATAACTCATGTGGACATCATGATTAATGAAATGATTCATGATGAAGTGACTCATGAATAATGTCTGGAAAAGGTAGGCGTTGAACATATCCTTTACTCCCTTTTTATCGGTTACTCCTTTAACGAGAACTTCCATTAAAATCGCATTGGTCAAAGCATATGTACTTGAAAAAGAGAATATAGCTGATATGATATGAATGTAGCTGATACCAATGTTTGGATCAAAATATTGCCAAATGGCATAGCTTAAGGCAAAGGGCTAATCTCTATTACCAGTCTCTTATGTTTCATGATATTGGATTGTAACAACTTTAAATTGATGTAATTTTTCCAATTTTACACATCTGTTATTTGAAACAAGTATCAGAAGTAGTATCTGAAAAATAAAACGTTGAAATGAATTTGTCATAGCTAAAAGTAGTGATGATTCGCTATTAGAAGAAATGTCTGTTAGCGTAAGTGAATTTAAAAATAGATTTTTTGTGTATGAATAAAAAATATTTCTTACACATAACCGATTAAATTTAAGTTTCCTTAACATTGTGGTGAACAGTAACTACAAGAATAATTATTTCCTTTTTATGAAAAAGGAAAATCATTCGTGGTATGTGAAAAAAATTCTAATTTGCATATAATAGATATTGGTTTATCTGTCCCTCTGATATTTCATTTGTATTTGTCACGTTATATTCATTTTTGTATATTCACCTAATCATGCACCCTATTAATAATTTTACTTTCTCGCTACCGCTGACGCAGTAGAGAGAGTTTATTTATTTTACGTCAAAAAAACAGTTGAAACTGCGTATGACGTGCTATGGGGAGAAGTGAATTCTGTGCACATTTTCAAAATTCTGTGATCCCTACACTGAGTCATATACTACATAAATTTTGAAAAATAAAGAAAAGAAAGTTATGTAATGCAGCGGAAAAAACTACGATTTTTTAAATGTAAATGGGTAACTGTTTGACCTTCAAAGTCTAACCTCTACTTATAAATATTACAGAAATATTCTATGTGCATGATTTAGTGTTAAAGAATATTCGTAAAGAACTAGTGGTGCTAAAGAATGGCGCATCCATTCTCGTACTATTTAATTCCTAATATCTTTAGTTTGAGCTATCTTTTTGGTTTTGTTGCAAACTCTTCTCAGTTGCCATTTACTGGGGCCTAAAGAACATTTCTTACATTTTTTCAGTTTTCGGTCTTCAAATAGTAAAATCCAAATGTGACTTTATGAATATTATAGAAGAATAAGGTCATATACAGGATGAGTCACGTAACTTTAGCACCTCCTGTAACGTTTGAACGGTTGAAGATATTGAAATGCAGTTTTCACGAGAGTGCATGAGAAAATAGGGCTAACTGATACCTGTTTCTGTTTTATCACTTGTATTTTACGAGATATTTGAGGTAACTTTGTTTTTTCAAATGGAACTATACATATTTTTTCAGTCTATCATAAAGAGCGTAAAAAGACGAATCCAATGATATACATATTATCATATGTTAGATAAAGATTTTTTTGAGAAATTTTGATTCTTTTGCGACCAGTTCTTAACGGATATTTTGAATGTAACAGACCGCCACCGAAGGTCACGCAGCGCTCCATCAGCAAGCGCGCGCTCGGGGAAGGGAAGGGATCTTAGTATTTCCAGATACAAAACATATCCCAAATATTCACAAAACTGTTGTAGTTTTTTCCCTGAACTCTGCTTTCCATTCTTCCCCATTTCCAGACTTTTTTAAGAAATGGCAGGGTTAAAAATGAGGATTTATCGTAAGTATGTATTGTAATAAAATTGTTTATTACTTCAACTCCTCTTACTTCAACTCCTCTCCCCTCAACTTGAAGAGAACCTTTTCTTAGTGTCCTTCATCGAGCTATCTCCCATCTGACCTAAGAGATGACCTAAGCCTATCTTCGTATTTCGCATGTGGACAGGCTGTCAACGTATGCGCCGCGCCGCAGGCGTAGGACCGTTTCTTCCCTCCCCGACCCCTCCTACGGTGAACCGAGGAAGCTTTGACACCTTGATATGATAGGAGCGTTCAGAATATTCGGGATGTTTTGTATCTTGAAATACTAAGATCCCTTCCCTTCCCCGAGCGCGCGCTTGCTGGTGGGAGCGCTGCGTGACCTTCGGTGGCGGTCTGTTACATTCAAAATATCCGTTAAGAACTGGTCGCAAAAGAATCAAAATTTCTCAAAAAAATTCTTATCTAACGTATAACAATATGTATATTATTGAATTTGTCTTTTTACGCTCTTTATGATAGACAAAAAATATGTAAAGTTCCATTTGAAAAAACCAAGTTACCTCAAATATCTCGTAAAATACAAATGATAAAATAGAAATAAATACATACTAGTGAGAACCCGTCAAAATTTGACTGTGAGATCTGAGATAAATGTAAAATACTGTACCGAGACTAATGTTCACAGTATATTGCATTGTTTGGATCTTGAGGGTATAACGAAGATATTCTGTGATGAGTTCCCAAAATTTTGAACACATATGGCCCATGACCAGATGGCAATGCAATATCGGCACGAAAGATACAGCACTATTATACTGAAGGATATTATTTCTAAAGTTTTTTGATGTGTCATCATCTCCTATAAACAACTGTTTGATTTCTTCTGGCATATTGCATATTTTCCCATTTAAGCAACACAGAGTAAATCGTTTGCAGAATTTCTCTCACATGGAAAGTACACAGCAGAACAAAACTGACATTTCATAGACAATGACCCAATAGAAAACGAAATGATCTCACTATCACGACACCTACGTTAACTTTATCTTTCCCTGCATTCAGTTAATGTACGTTTGCGTCTTTTGGGGCGCGTGGACGATTCGGAATTCAACATAAACAACTTCACTAAAGTATTACAACCGAGCAAAACCCACTGTGCGAATGTTCTCTACAAAATACACTACAGAAGCAAATACATGAAAACTGTCAACACCACAATGCAATTATTACACTGAAACAAAACCTTGACGAATTGTAAACAAATCTCAACAATCAAAACAAAACATTAAGCAGCGTGGACTCACACCTATGGACTCATGTATATCGATTTTGAAGCTGCCACCCTTTGAAAGAAAACAATTGACTATTGATAAGCGTACTATTAAAGAATGATTTAATTACTTAATTTACACCGTAAATGTTGGTGAGTCAACACAAACAATATCTGATAACACATCTAGGGATCATATTCTTTCATTTAAAAGAAAAAAATACAACAATCGGTTCAGTAGAAGCTCTAAACGAAGCCATGGCAGAATACCTTATTTTTTTAAATATATAGATATCAGTTGGCCCTATTTTCTCATGCACTTAAGTGAAAACTGCATTTCAATATCTTCAACCGTTCAAAAGTTACAGGAGGTGCTAAAGTTACGTGACTCACCCTGTATACAAACTTTCGTTGAGAAATGTGCAAAAGTGTTTGAGAAAATGTCGTTTGAACATTTCTGAAAATGCAATTTGGAATTAATTTTCATTCAAAACTTTTGATAAATTTATTTGAAATTATTTGAAAAACAAATGTACTCACAAAGGTAATAATGTATAAGAAATGCTCGTAATGTAAATACTAACGTCATGAATGATATTTTTTTAAGCAATGCATCTGTGTAACATTTGAAAAGACAAAAGTAAATAGCAAGATTGCGTTTGTGTTAACTTATTCAATGGATTTAAAGAATATACATAGCAAAAAATTTTAAAATATTCGAGAAAACGGCGTTTGAGCATTTTTGGAAATGGACAATTTGGAGCTCATTTTCACAGAAAACATTTACATTTTTTAGAAACTTCACACGATAGCATTTAAACCCTTGAACATACGCAATAATATATACTAATTATTGGTAATTTAAATAATAATATAATATAATATAATATAATATAAAATATAATATATAATATAATATATAATATAATATAAATATATAATATAAATATAATATAATACAAAATATAATATATAATATAATATAAATATATAATATAATATAATATAATATAAATATAATATAAATATATTTAAATAATAAAGAGCTTAGAGAACAAAAATATTTCATTTGTGCAGTTTTTGAAAATACAAAAGAATACAATGAAAAGTCGTTTATGTCATCTGTTATGGTGCATTTCGCACTATGGCTACAAACATTTACAGAAAAAGGTTGGAGCTAGTACCGAGAAAATCTTCTTTTAGATATTTTTTTAATTGCTCACATTTAACTCAAAATGTCTTGACAACTATTAAAATTTTCAAAAAATGTACATGGCGTTAAACTAATTGTTGAGAACAAAAAGAATTGGGGAAAAATCTGTTCCCAATATTGTAGTCGTAGGAAAACGCCGAACAAATTCAAACTTTTGTATGTATGTATTTACTATTTGGGTCGATTGTCCGAGTTTGCTAGCTAACGGTCTCCCCTCATGCCTGGGCTCAGTTTTAATTCCCATGCATAGGGAGTAAGAGAGACATATGGTGAATATGACGTATTCCCTTCATCACTAGGTAAATCCGCCTGCCTGAGCTTTTCTTCATCACACAGCTACAGAAACTAAGACAATTTTAAAGGAAAACTACAACTATTTTTGCTTCGTCCGGAAATCGAACTCGGGACCACACCACGGGAAGCTAGTATGCTGCCCATGAGCCATACTGGAAGCTTAAACTTCTTTTAATTTCAAAAATTCAGTTAACAGTCAACAGTGGACCTTTGCCAGTTTTGTGAGAGTATTTCACTGTATTTCACCAGAAATTTAAAGAAAAAAATTGAGCCATTTTTGAGACAATTTTGAAAATGTCCGTAAGTCTTCATGTAAGATATCCCCAAAAGTTGAAGAATCTTTTTAAAACTCGCAGAGCTTCGAGTCTGAGAAGTTTGAACGGCGAATATTAGTTTTGGAAAATAAATCCTACAAATAGTTTATGCACTAGGGTTGTTCACAGATGGACGGACGTTTACAAAAGACTTTTTCGGTTTCAGGGGACCCCAAGACATGTATTTCCGTTTAAATCTTGAAACTGATTTTCCACACCATTACATATCTTTCTCTATACTACATATATTACATCGTTTATACATACATATACGAGAAAGTAAAAATAAAATTTTCTCAAAAAATCTCCAAATTTTTCTTTAAACGTTTGGTAGGGATAGTGGATAGTGCTAAAATTCAAAATCATCTCAAATCTGAGCTCTTTTAGAAAAGCTCAAAAGATATTTCCTCAAAAACGGCTGCAATTATTTTCAAGAAAATCTGCATAAAGGTTCACGTTTCACTCTCCTATTCTTCAATTCTACCACCAGGGAACCGAAAAATTGAGAAAACACGTATTTTAGGCGCCAAAAGATGCCAGCTGGGAAGAGGGTGGGGAATAACCAAAAAACTAGCCCAAGATAAAAGATTAGAAAAGTATGTAATAAGAGAGAGTCCTCGCCATTCTATAGAACCACTAGTTTCTTATATCGAGGAATCATCTATCTTTACAGGATGGAAGAACAAAAAGTACTAGAAAATGTTTCCATGGATTCATATATAGTGGATATATATAATGTTGGCGACAAGTTTGTGTTCTTGATAGAAACCATGGAGCTTTAATTATGCTCTTTAAAATTTATTTTGGAATTTTTAATTAAATTGATGAGAGAGGGGGCAAGGTGTAATATTATGCCAAACTGGACTTGCATAAGTTCAAGTATTGATTTTATAGATCAAGAGAGCGTAGTCAGTACTCAGTTTTGTTTAGAAATTTATAAGGAGTAACGTTTCATACTTTTGGCTTTCGCTTTGTTTATGGCCGAACTTAATAATGTGGTGTCAATGTTAATGACCTGGTTTCAGCGTCAGTCGTTTGTTTAATATCATGCCCAGATTTTTGATAGAAGTCTCGGAATGTATATATCTAAGGTCAGTTTTTCTATTCATTTGTGGATATTTAAGGGTAAGGGGTGTCTCAGTTTTTGTCATAAGGTAAGATACTGAAAACGGCAAGTATTAAGACTGTTAGCCTTCCTTGACGACACAATCTGCTTTTAACCATAAACATTCTATTCATCTATTATACGTTTTTCTAATGGAAGTAATATTTTTGAATTAGTAGTGATCATTACATGTCAATCCTCTATATGATCTTATATCTTGAATTTTTAATCTTGTTTTTTGCCGAACGATAATATAGTATATGATGGACTTTCTATTTAGGATAGTAGTACTGTAGAACCTCAAAAGGTTCTACAGTACTACTTCAACTTTGTCGTCGTATTCTATTTGAATCTCTAGCAACAATCATTTATCTTGTATTTCGAGTGTCTTCAATTAATGTGTTTAACTTATCAAAAGAATCTGTCTTTGATTGCACGAATACATCATATACAGTATAAATTACTAATATGGTTATTTGATACCCATTTATGAATACATGAACTTTTAATAAAATTTTATCTATCGCTTCCCAAACACATATTTTACAATTAATTTTTGTTAATATTGATATACCTCTAATCTTCCCTCTAATCTTTTGATACATCACTATAAAAATGTAAAAACGATATTTTAATTTCAACACCACTTCCCTTCTTTTTTGTTTCTGATAGCACAGTAATATCTTGTTTTCTTCCTCCAATTTCTTTTATAATTTCTCCCATTTTATTTTTTAAACCTTGAATATTCCATGTACCCATTAATATAGTTCTTCTAAGCAATCTTTTTCGTGTATTATTACTTCCGTTCATGTGTAATGTTAGGAATGTTCAACATGTTTTTTTAAACTTTTTTCTCAATGAACAGGGTGTTAGCCCGTAGCATAAACCCCCAACCTGGAGGGCCAGGTAATTTAATTCTGGGTTTTCTTACCTTAGCCATTCGCCCAAATATCCAAACTACAAGGCAGTGACTGGTGTAATTAGACTTGTTTATACTATTACTGCTTTATATTTGAAACTTTAGAAAAAAAATTTGAACATTATAAATAGCATTTGCTACTTTTTTCCATTCTTATCAGTACATTTCCATCTCCAAATGATACGTACATTGGAAATTATTGTATTGTTTCTCTACCATTATAACACAACCAACCAAACTTTCTGGAAATTACAAAGATATATAAGTAATAGCTTCAATATTTTAAGTAAACGCACTTTGTGTCAGTAAGTTTTCTTCATGAGCTTCCAAATATCTCAAATTTCAATGTTAAATATATAAAATAAATTATAAAATAGTATTGACTTCAGTATGTTTACTATGACCTCCTTATATATTTTCCTCCCAATAAAATAACTTAATTAATTTAACTATATTTTGAATGTTAGCCGAGGTGCAGAAATAATATTTTATATTACGTTTTTCTCTATTAGATTAGTTTTGCGAGCTGGTCGCAGCTATTGTGTATTGAATGTTACAGTCGAAATATTTGGGAGCGGTACGAATACGAAAAGCATTTTCATGCAATTACGAACATAAACATTCGTGTCATTCACATTATTTCCTCAATACTAATAATATTTTCTGATATTACTGTTGTGATTGAACGAAGAAGCAAGAGCCATTCACGCTTAATGATTATAGATGGTTCCTGGTTTTGTATTGTTCTCTAAATGTACCTAAAATTTGTCTCCCCTTTCGCATCGATTATTTAGTGATTTATTCCCGTTAACTGAGAGTATAATCTACTCCAACCAATCAACGGCCCAAGGGCAGAATGTGGGTGTTTTGGAGAACTGTTGAAACATTTAGTACTCCACAAATTCAGACCGGCTTTTGACGCTCTTTAGAAGTACAAGCTTAATTTATCGGTCCGAGTTTTTTGTCTAGCTGAAGAGAGAAGCGAGTATTTCCAAAAAGGTTGTGGAAATCTGAGTCCATCTAGGCACATAGCCCTCACATTTTGCAATGCACGAACAAAGGTCACAAAGGCTTTTGCTCCTTTGCCTTTGGTTAAGAAACGTTCCCGACAAACTTCGTCGTGATCCCGGCCGAGCACATTTGCACCAGACAAATATATTCTTTGGATTTACATCTGCCAGCTTTTCCAGTTTCTGTTCGTCTCATCAGTTGGGGAGGTGCTCAAAAGCAGTAACCTAACTGGCTCTGCCATTAAAGGACAAAATGTGGGTGTTTGGAAAACTATTGAAACATCTAGTACCTCATGAAGTCAGCCCGTACCTTTGGCTTACGCCTTTTGTGTTTTGGCTTGTGACAAATACACATTGTTTTCATTTCAACCTTCTCATTGAACAGTACCCACCTGTTTGGTCCGCCAAACTTACTTTAATTGCGATATAATTCATTTCTCCTCCAATATTCAACAAAGCATTCTGTATACAACAATGTCAAGAAAGTCCCGGAAATTGATTACTTAAAAACTCACTTCAAGGAATTGTCAAAATGCTTTCTGTCACTATGTTGCCACAACTGTCCTCCATACTCACGCGGGGTTTGACAAACAGAAGATTCTTAAACCATGTTTTTCGGAATATATATTCCGTTACAATATAACACGAAATATATCCAAAAACAAAATAGCACTAATTTTCACTTTCTAAACTTAGCTCAATATTTCAGTAATAGAAACACCTTATATATCATCTGTTAACGCACATGAAGTTTCTGACAGTTTAGTTTGATTTATTTCAGAAGCAGCTGCCATGTTAAAAAACTCTATTTCCGAAAAAAATACTTTTTACTTTTTATGAACTAAAGCTTAATAAACGAATAAGAAATAAAAAAAATTCACATTTTGATTCACATCATACATTTTGAAAATGTTTTCTATACAGTTTTAAAATTAATTAAAATTTTTGATTTTCCTTCTCCAAACATATTTCGACAAATAAAATTCAAAATTTTCGGTAAATCGGAAGTTTACGGTACCCGTTCCTTTGACACGAACAATTTCGTTCACCAGAAAGGAATCGGTTCTCGACAATGTGAACAAATTTCAATAACCGATTACACGATACATTTAAACATTCGTTGCACACAAAACACATTTTATCACTACAATTCAAAAGTAATCTATTACCACTTTAAATGTCGTCCCAAACAGAGTACTATTAAAATTATTAAAGTAGAGAATATTAAACAATTATTAATGAAGTAAATTTCATTATTTTTGGGTTTTTGTATTTTATTAATTCAGATAATTTATAAACTGATTATTTCAGTTCCTATTGTTCATGCTAGAAATTAATACTTTAAGCCACGCAATTTTAGAACCAACGCATTTGGAAACAAAGTGGTCCGCGACGGATTCATCGTGCTGCGTTCGCGAGCGGCCTTCGGGTACTCGCTCTCGCGAAATGGTTCGCGCCTCCGCTATCGCTCCGGCGCTCACGCTGGTACCGCTAAACCTCCCTTACTTTTAAGAGAATTTCGTTTAAAGGGAAATAGTGTTGTTTTGACCAGCACTTCTACTAGCATACCTTTACTTACAACTACAAAACAGAAATAAAAAAGTAAACTTACGAACGTTGTGGTTTGCCATGGATATTGTTAGAGAGTGGTAGCCCCACCATGTCTCTCGCAACTGCGGTTGGCAGGCCTGAGACTTCAATCTCAGTCTCCTTTCCCATTTTGTCCGTTATGTTTCCAATCTGCGTGAGATATGTGTAGATTGGATGTGGCACGTTGAATGACTTATCCGCTGTGGTTTTGCGAATGTCTTTCTCTGCGCTGGTTAGATTTTGGCATCCTAATTTTGCCTTCATCTCCAGTAAACGTAGCCACAGCAATGTAGTGGTGTAGTACGGAATTCCTCGCGAGCGAGGGTTCTATCTAGTTGTTTAACGTCGGGCTCGAAAGCCTCGAAATGGCGATGACATCCAACTTTGAGAAATTTTACGAGAACGTTTTCCGCGGATGAATCTCCGTGACTGACGTATCAATGCCGAAGATAGCCTCGGAATGATACTCTCATTTCGCTTCGGTGTAGTTTTCGCAGAATGTTGGAGAGCAGCCGGTGAGGGTAACTCTGGTGAGAATGGTCCGATGGTGGGGCGGACTTTGGGCGGAGGCACTGTTTTCTTTTCAATTCGCGCTGGATCGACAGTTTGAGGCTTACCCTTGAGAATTTCGCGCAATGCGCTTCATCTCCTCAGCGGTATACACTTTTGCTTTTGGTGCTTTGCCCCGTTGAGATTTTCTAGCCTTATCAAACTCCAGATTTCACATTAGGCAAAGCAAAGCAAACTGGGTGGTACATAGCAACAACTGCTTTTGAAAAATGTCATTACTGCGACATTTTCACCTCCACATGTATTCATAGAAATATGACTCGAATTAGTTTTCCACTTTTCGGTATGGTAGAGCCTTCTTTATCGCACTCCAAGCACCCTCTATAGAATTGATGTACGCACCAGTTTTTGGATCCTGGAATAGCAAAGAATGGTTAACGCTCAAATGACGTTAACTTTCGTCTTTAAGACAATTATAATATTTCCAGCAATCCGAAATCACAATCGATTTCAGCTTGATGTAAGTTTTAATAATCTACAAAAGTAAGTCTTTGCCGCGATTGCAACGACTAGGAAAAAGGACCGAGTGGAACCTCTTTCCACATCACCAAACACCCGTTTCCCATCCACTCGTTTTTCTCTGTTATACTTCCTTTTACCATACTTGCTCTCATTAATCTTAACAACACCGTCTGCACCAGTGGTTTACTCTCAGTGACAACTAAATCCATCCACACTGCCCGACAAAACTCACCCAGTCGGTGAAGATATGGCCACTCACGCCAACTTCCAAACTGATGTGATTCGCTCTTGCTTCCATCACCAACATGTTGGTGCACCTGCCATATCTTCAAATGACTGCCCGAAAACCAAGAATTCTCTTCTCTCTGCCTACACAGCCATTCAAATCCTGCAGCTACAGCTGAAGATGCATGAATGATTGAGGATATTAAAAAAAAATACTTCAGTTGTACTTTTGTACAGAAAAGTGAATTATTCACGTAGGGATCCCTGTTCCGAGTCTCCTTGACTTCAGATGTTTAAATAAAGAAAAAGAAAGGGAGTATTTCCGCTTCTTTAATACTCAAAATATGAAAAAACTAGTTGATTAATACGAAAGAGAAAACTTAATAAACTATTTTGTTGGGCCATGTTTATTGTTTTCTCACGATCGTAATGTAAGGTATGAAGAAGGCTAATTTGTACAATGTCTCAAATGCAATCACATAACATGATCGATGACAAAATAATTTGCGTTCACTTATTCAGCTGGTCAATCTTGGAAATGACAATATCGAAAATAAACTTGATCTATCAGATGTAATGCGACATAATGGTACAGAAAGGTTAGAGATATTAAAACGCCTAGTTTGATGCAACGCAAGAGTTGCCTTTCAGAACGTATTGAAAATGAAAATGAGTTGGTGAGCAAAGGCTACGTCGATCGAACTTAAAAATTTGTTGAGTGAGTATGATACCACCTTGCAACAATATTAGAATTTGCCAAAACATTTAAAGTCACTTATAACAGAATTCACAATGATTTGGTTTCTGCGATTAGTAATGTCTTTAGAGAATCTATTGAAGATAGCATTTCCCTGGCCCAGCATGTTGCATTTGTTTTAGTTGAAATAGTCATTGCACCTTGTAATTTCACGAGATACAATCTCCCAACAGTTCTTAGCCCTACAACAGATGTTGCGGGAGGGAGGGCAGTGCCGTTGCGAAGGCAGATTCTAGGAGTCGGTTTCGACATGTGAGAATACCAATTTAGCGTGAAAAATAGTGTATCTCATACGGGAAACAGCGTTCATCACGTCTAAAAGGTAACGTCTTTTCGACGTGTGGAGCGTTCAAAGCCAGCGGTTGATGTTGGTTCTCTCAAATTGTGTGCGCATATGGGGAGGAGTAGCGTTCTTACAGAATAGGCAATAAAATAATAATAATAATAATAATAATAATAATAATAATAATAATAATAATAATGTCGAAAGAATTAAATGTATTTTCGTTTTGTCTCCCAAAACAAGACTCCGAATCGCACTGTCGGTACTTACAGAGCTTACCACACGAATTGGCCATCGCACGCCCTTGTCGTTGACATAAGTGTATTATTTCGGAAGGGACCTACTACTTTGAAGGCTACTTTGAAGGCAATAAATTTGGATTAATAACACATTTTGTGTTTAATTACCAATTCCCGGTATTTTCTTGACAGAATGTACTTATCCCATTTTCAGACAAACAAATATCTCATAAAAAAAGAAAACGTACAATTTTTTTACTTCTCTTGTTTATATATTCTCGACTATTTGATAATCATGAAATATTAGAGCTATGTAAATGATCTTGGCTGTGCGGATGACGCCGCGTTGAAGGCTGTGTTGCCGACGTTTCGACCATCTTTTCATGGTCTTTCTCAGGACTAGTCTGCCAAGGAAGACTTCGAGACCCTGCCTGAGGAAGACCACGAAAAGATGATCGAATACGTTGTAACACAGCCTTCGACGCGGCGTCACCCGCACAGCCAAGATCATTTACATGACTCTGGCCGCGGAAGCCTACGATTTCAATATTAGAGCTGAATATCTCATAATGAATGTCAATGGGGTTGTAACCACTAAAAAAAAAAAAAAAAAAAAAAACGAGTAGCGCTACAAAAGCACATACTTTCTCGCTTTATTTCTAACTGTTCCGTTACACTATTCTACTACATAAACCCGCAAAAATGTTTTCAAACAGCATTTTATTTCGCTAAGAGACCGAAACTACGATACTCAAGAGTTATCTCACCATCTGGTACCATGACAACACAGAAGCGCCGTATGGGTCAAAACAAGGTCGACGCTTAAATTCGTAAATGATTGCTTCATGTAAAAACTCTCCAAAATCAAAATATCCGTTTCAAACTCCAAAAGCCTCGAGTTCATTCAAATCAATCGGGTAATATTAATTTGAAGAAAATCGACTGAATGGTATAGGCACTAGCGTTGACCATAGACGGACAGTCTGAGAATTTGCCGTCACTGGATATTTCGTTATCAGGACCCACAAGACATGGATTCTGGCTGCATCACTTGTCAGAATATTTTTTTTCTATATTTAGAAACTGAATTTATCCACTTTTTCGTCACCAAGGCCCGGCAATAAGAGTTTTTCTACCAACAATTCGCTGTTTTCCGGCGCACGAATACGTAACTTTCTCTTCTTACGAAGTACCTTCGTAAGGGCGAGAAAGTAAAAATAACGCCTGTATATGTGGGGCCATAGCCGACGCCACGAACCCAATCCCGCTCGCAGGAAAGTTCCGGTTGAGTGGCGAAAACATGTCCTCGGCGCCGGGGCGATAAGAGCAATGAAGTGGAGCGTGGAGCGTGCGACGCCCCCACGCTCCGCAGACGCGCGGGAGGTGCTGACACCTGGCGCGGCGCCATTAATCTCCCGGCGCGCCGCTGTCGCGCATCCTGCCACGCGGCCGTGACGAATGGGCTGCATTTTAATTAAAATGTGTTCTGCAATATAGAAGACCAGCCGGCCGTGACGGAGCTTCAATCACGTTGGATGAGCTGCCCACGCTCGCGCTTACGGTCAGCATCTCGCTCGCGACATGGGGCGTTGTTGAGTTGCGTCTGAAGAGTGCTATCTCGCTGGATCACAAAACGCTTGCGCTGTAATATTTAGCAAGTAAATATTTAGCATGCATTTCCCAACTATTAAGGGCAGATGGTACATTTTAGCTTGGTTTTAGCTTCTAATTTCCCCATAACATAAAGCTTTATATCTCCGCATGGAAGAGAAAAAAATCAAATGTTTTTTTTCCAGCAATTGTAGACATTTTCTTAGGACAAAAGTTTAATAACCGAAGTTGCATGTGTGAATGTTTTTTCGTAAATAATTATTTTATTGATATATGCGGAGAGAGTAGGGTAAACGTAGCACATAACTCTCCGGCATTTTCCTCAGAAACTATTAATGTTTCAAAGTTCGTGTTTTTTTTAATGTAATTAGATATAACATTTGTGATTTACTGAACTATTTTTCTACACTCTTTTAAGCACAGTTAATGAAAGAAAAAACTGTGAATACGATGAAATATTTTTTTCGAAATTTTACCTATTTTAAATAGTAAGATTTTGAAAATGTTTGAGCACACTTTAATTTATAGTTCACAGGAACAAACTTGTGACATTTAATTAGTATACAAAGTTTCATATACGTACTAGACATACTTTTTGAGAAAAGTGCACTTGAATTTGAAGAAAATTACTTTTGAAAAAAGCGTGTTGGCTATGCATACTACTCACTACATATACTGTCAACACATTTCTGGTACATAAATATTTACACTTTAAAAACTCTTAAGAACTTAGAGCCTACACTAATATTAACAATTCTGTAACCACGATGTCTACTATTTACAAAGAAATGTCACTTTCTTCTGCTAGATGAAATAACTTTTCTCCTGAGGTTAATGGCGTGGATCTTGCACTAGGAGTTACAATTGTTTCTGTGGAATCATCAATTTTATTTTCACACGTTTTCTTTATAAACTGATTGCCATAAATATTTGTATGCCAAATTTCTTTATTCTTTCTATTTTGACAGGAAAAAGAATAGTCTTAGCAACCACATGCAAAAAAGAAAAAAACACCACACAACTCACATATCCAGAAATTTAAAAAGAAAGTACTACACAAATTCCGTGAACGAAGACAATAGAGCATTACATCTTTAGAGCATCACAGAGAAGCCATTATACTCTAAAGAAGATTTTTAAGCAAAATTTTCCCGAAATATCCTACAAATGAAGGAAAACAGAATTAGAACAGAGAAAGTCGGCGTAACCTATTTAAAAGGGTGTGCATAGGGAGATTTAAGTTGCCTCTTAACCTATTTAAACGGTCCAAATATAAGAAAAGTTTAGATATTCTTGAAGAAGAAAGATTGGAGATTTTTTTGAGAAAGAAAACAAAAAAATCACATTTATTGTAAAAATTAACTGCCATCTGCCCTTAAGAAAATATCAAACTGACGATGAAAAGTTTTACTTCTATCTTTTCAGTTTTTCAATCGATGTTCAACAAATATAAAAGCTGTTACGTAATATCTCGTGGTGTAATAACATGAAAAGTAGTAGACAGTTTCTTCTTACTTATTCAAAGAGGTGAGATACACGCGTAGTCTTTTAAATGATGTCACGCCCGAGAAGATTTGCAATCTAAATTACATTTCCGTCGAAGAGATTTATTTATTAAGACAAATATTTTGTGATAAATCAATTTATTATGTGTGATATTTTCTTTATCTTCATCAAAGCTCATTCATATCAATACAAATTCAAGGTATTTATTGAAAGAGGCTCTAGCTTGAAGCTTTAAGGTGACCTCTTTGTGAGCGACGTCAAGTACCTAAATACAAAACAGAAGTATAAACTCCCAATAGTTCGTAAAACAGCTCTTGAACAAGCGCGTACGATTACAGTAAGCGAGTACACTTAAGTTTTTTAAAAACATTTTTGTGTTTATATTTATTTTATTTATTTAATGTCAAAAACAATTAAATACTATGTGAAATACCATGGGGAGAAGTTAATCTACATAACGTTTTTTGATCTCTGGAATTTCTGCCCTACCTGATATGCCCATTAAGTTGTATTATAAATACAAGTGTCAATAAGCGTTTTTGGCAAGAAGTGGTATAAAATATTCGCTCTCGTGTATTATAAAATGATATGCAAATCAGCTACAGATTTTGGCTATTACCCTTTACCATGTCCTTCGTGAAGGAATCGTCTTACTGCCGCAAGAACATGGAAAACGATTATTTGAATGACCATTTTCCTGACTGAACTCTGAAAGATATACACAGATAATGAAGCTACATTTATGTCCAGAACCAAAGAAGGCGCCATTTCAGCATTTGCTGAACGGATTTGGGAAACTGGAGAAAAACAAACAAACAACAACAAACATTGAGTGGGGGTCATTGACCGAGAACATGAGATACAAAAGATGTTTCACGCATATTTCGTGTTTCAGAATTATAATGTCCCTATGTTAACTAATACATTAAATATCATTGTTAATATCAATATTTTTCTTTTTGATAATCAATAGTCTCCAATTCCGCAGTTATGCAGCAGAAAAGACTACTTGGCGCATAAAATATAATTCCTTCATCTTTTCTGGTACAACACGTACTTTCTGGTACAACTCGTAGAAAGTACTTTCTAATTCAACACGTAAATTCGGGACAAAACCAACCCAGGTAAGGAAAACGTCTGGTTGAGCAGATGAGCGCTTTAAGAGGGCCGGACTCGCGCTGCTGTCTAGCTTTCCTTATGCCTCATTGAAAATCTTGCAGATTCGCTCCTATATCAAAGTGAAAAGCAAAGATAGCACAAGAAGAGTGTCCAAATTTCATGTTCAGCGTTATAAAATATTAGCCGTGAAAAGGGAAGAATATAAAAGTGAGAAGTTAAGAATAATTCGTTCAATCAACCAATGATTCAATTGAATGAAAACCAACTTTAACCAAACCATATTTCGAAAGAAATATACCACTCTTAAGCCTGGAAAATTGATAAGGGAGTTGTATTTTAAAAATAATGGCTATGAAAAATGTTCTTCGAAAATACAGTGTCACCTTCCACTTTTACCCGGAAGGGGATGAGGTAGTCAGTCCCCAATTTATGTATACCCTTCTCTGGGCGGTCCCCAATTTACATATGGGTTAAACTCTTTATTTTCCTTCTGGTCCCTAATTTACATTTACGCCGCTTCTGGGCTGCGGGCTCGCTGACTGGCGGTATACGGCTGGTGCCGGCGCTGCGAGCGCCTGCTGGAACGTGACGACCGTCGCCGCTCGCCTCTGGCGACCTCTCCCGAGCGGTGGCCGGAGCTTCTGGCGCTGCCGCTTTGCTGCGGCTCACTAGCGGGGATCTTTCAAATGGTCAAGCGCGACCACGGCAATAAATACATTACATTATATTAAATATGTCAGTTAACGAGTGTGTAATGAGAGGCGCTCAAGCCTTGGCATACTCTTATCACAGGTTCCTGTATGAGCAACGAGGACTGAATCACCCTGTATGTAACTACTTACGTAATAAAAAGAAAGTATTGTAATGTTACAGGTGGCAATTTTTCAACAGCAAAACTCGTTTCATGGGACCCTGATGTATAAAAAGGATTGAATCTTGTTCCTTTATGTAGTAAATAACTTCTTCTAAAGCTTTGAGTAGACAGAATCCACATTTTGTGGGTCCATGGTACTGAAAAATTGGTATGTGTCAAAACGGTTGGTATTCGTCTGTCTGTGAACAACACTATTGGCTAAACCGTACGCATGATTTGCACCAAAACTTATATGTCGTGGCTCCTTGATTTTGAAACGGGTATATTGATTTTCAGATTACTTAACATGAAATGTGAAGGACATTTTGAAATTTTCTTAAAAATGTTTCACCTATTTAAACTTGTTTTCTCAAAGAAAACAAATCATAAAAACAGCGAGAGGCAATTTTTGTTGACCTCTCTGAATATTCGGAAATTGCAAAAGTTTAAAATTTTGGCCCTTTGCTACAACTACAGTGTTCACGAAAGAGGCAGTTTTGTAATAAAATCTGATCTTCAAAGTTGAATCTTTAAATGAGGTCATGTACAATGTTTTCAAAATATGAATAGTTTTCGTTTATATTGCACGAAGAAAAAAGTAATTTTAAAAGGAAGATAAAATCATCATAAAAATCACAAACGTCTTTAATGTTTTCCTGATAGGGTGAAGAACGCTTATTATACGGCATGTCTGATTTTCGTTGAAATTGCTGAATTTTTAAAAATTGTGAAACACGCAAAATATGATGTGCTATTGTAACAATCCTAGTTTCATAATAATTTTGAGAACATATTTTCCTGCATGTTTCTATTTTAATTTTATACTTATTCCTTTTAGTTAAATGACTTTTACATTACCTGGGAGGATTATTCATTAAATTAATATAGCAAAGGTTTATTTTGTTTTGAGAGTTTATTCGTGACGTTGATAGCATATTTTTATTTTCCGAAGTCAGAAGATACATTATTTTCTAATGCAATACAAGAATATTTGCTTTGATGTGGTACCTCACCAATTCTTGACGTGGATACATCACAAAATGTATTTTAAATTATACGATTGGATATCATTCAAAAGCATTCAAAAGAACGACAAAATTGAATAAATATATTAATGTGAATGTTGTTAACACAAAATGTAATTATGATTTGGAAAATAAAATAAATAATGAATTTCATTTCGTAACGGCTTCCAATTTTACCGAACTCTTACATTAGACACCGCACGTTGTGTAATCTCCATTGGTCACAAATGTATTTAAACACGCCTTCACATTTTGGAATGAAGAATTAATTTGCTAATACGTAATTGGGTACTTTATTTTAAATTTTTGTTCACTACAAAAATATTTCAACCGAATATTATTGCAAATGTATTTTAAAAATCGAGTAGGCTACAGTGGGGCCGCATCCACAATAGGATACGTAACGTGCCTTGTGTGGGCTTCATTGAATGGATGGTTTCAGAAAGCAGAAATCAACCTAACGTAATACAATTAACCTAATCAACGTAACCTAATATACTGCTCACAATTATTTGTAAATTACACGACTTGTATGCTGAACTTCTGTTGAAGCAAACGCCCTACGTTGTAACTATCCAATCATTCTCATCCTCCAATACTTAGTGAACACGCTTTCCCCCTAACTCGCTCTGATTTTTTTTTGGGGGGGGAGATGCTAAATGTATTTTCAATTGCATATTTCCTGGTGCATCTCCTCGAGCCAAACTCCAGAGATCGAATAATGCTTCCTATACTACACACGATACCACAAGTGGGGACTTTCACGACGAAATACTGAGGTGAAAAAATAATAAATAAACTAATAAATCTTGAAGAGATTACAGTGCAATCTAGAAATTGCTCAGTGAAAATGAAGATGTCTGAAATAATAGAATTTGTAACTGGTTTAAATACTTCAAAAATTTGCAATAGGAAGCAATAATAATTACTGATAAAAAATAATTATTTTACTGCGCCCATATTGAAACGAATTAAACCTGTGTTGTGCTGCCGAATAATGATTTAGTTCTCACGTTGGGCTGTCAACGTAACCGTTTGCCTACTCTCTCTCTTCTCTCTATCTATCTTTTATCTAACTATCCTCTCTCTATCTGATCCTTGCTGCCAAATAAATATGGGCGCCTGGCTAACAACACATCTTTGCACCTGTTGGACTTCAACCTTGCCCGTCTGCTAGCCAATTACTTACTCTGATTCCACTACTGGCGTGAATCTGGTTGCTTCTATACAGAAGCGACAGCATGGTACCTGTGTGCGTGCGTGCGGGTCAGCATCTATCTACTAAATTATAACGCATTGGTTCAGAATTTTTACTGACAACGCAACTATGTTTGTCTTCATTTATTTTAATCTCCAAAATTATTTCTCGCTCTTCCTTTCCAAACACATTGAATAGCTAACATATGACCATCATCGTTACCCTCCGAAAACACATATACATAAGCAAATACCCTTTACGGAACACAAAAATCAACAAATAAAACAAAAAAAGAGAAAACAACATATCATTCACACTGAAATTAAAATTGCAAATCTCATTCATACTGAATACGCATTCTGTATACTCTTTATGAATGTACTTATATGCTAATTAACAGCACTTGATCTTCTACAGAATGCGTCACCGTTGTTAAAACATTTCATGCAATTCACTTCCCTTTTGCTGGATCGTCGCCGCGACAGACAGCGTAATTCACGTTCGTGGTCGATCTCCAGAGAATCGCACACTCCATCGGTGCAATCGCCACTACGTATCACTTGGCACCTTCTTCAGCAGCCACACAATCCGCGAAACTTGCGTGATTCGTTACAACATAAACATCGCACATTTACACTTGGCACCTCGTTACTGTTCATTATTTAACATTCTATTGCGCGGATACATCGCATCATTATTTAAACAAAAAAAGTAATTTAATCTACAATTGTTCCGAAATTCCTTTCTATCGCGTTAAAAAAAAGACTTTCATTGTTCTACATATCAACATGTCCACCATTCCAGTTTATGCCGCGATCTAGTACAAATTACGTCTTCGCACTGCCACCGTTGAATAAAACGAGCGTCATTAAATTTTAGTTCATTGCGCTTTAAATGTCCGCACACTATTCACACAACTCATTAAAAATGTCTTAAAATTTGTTAAGTTCAAAAAAATATTTAAAATTGTCATGACGGCTAACGTGAACTCCGCGTCAGTCTAGCGCAATACTCCTTCTTTGCTCATTGTTGCCCAGCGTTTTTATATTCCTAGCTTGAACAAAAGCGCATCATCTTCTCGCTGCCGTGAATAATTCGACTAGAAAATATTTATGTACGTTTTTTTACTGTATTATGTCCCGTTGCTGGTTCCACATTGTATCTTAAAGTTTCCTGATCATTGTGGCACCGTCTAAATATTTTCTAACGCCTTTTTCAGTAAATTTCGTAATTTATACTTCGTCACCTTCTTGTGACGTCATCGTCCAGTGTCGCTTGTTTTTCTTTATCTTATCTAATGAGATCTTTATCTTATTTAATGAGAATCTTTATATGAAAATGTTTAATGTTAAATATTCAATTCGCCTTCCCGGCGTCCCCCAAAATCAGAATTAGTTCCAAACTTTTCCCCAATTTTCCCATAGTACTTTTGCCAAGTCTCAGCCTGATCCTTTCAGGCGTTCATTTTATATTTACAAAAAACTGTATTTTTCTTTGACTTCTGCTTGCCAATAATGACGTCCATGCTTATTCTTCATCCAGCGGAACTGTATGATTACGAATATTTCACAAATTAGCCGAATCCCTGTCTCGATTTTGACGATTTTTGTTTCAGATGATTCCTAAAATTGCACTTTAATAATTGTTTATGTCCGGTTTTCTTCTCTTTCGCGCATTTAATTAATTTAAGAGAATTGTTCGTGCGCGGTACTGCCGTCATCTGTTTCTTGGGTATAAATTTTATTATCCTAATGAAAAAGAAACTTTAATTACCGAATACCGTGGATTTGATCACTAGTCGTAAATCGTTACAACATAAAAAGAAGTCACTTTATATATTCATCCTGTTCACAGAATTCAAAATTAAAAGAATAAATAAATTAATCGTTCTTTTTTAATTCTCTATAACAACTATTTCATTACTCCTGCAAGTATTTAATTTTGGTAGGTTCAAAATTGAGTGAATATATGTGTATTTGCATGCATCAGTATCACTTGTATTGTTTGAGTGGTGTACATATTGAAGGAAATATTGTTTCGCTTTATAAATCAACTGGAATTGAGTTTATGAATTCTGCTAAATGATATAAGGAACTGTCTTTGCCTATTCTTCTTTGAAGTAGTTTTTACTCGGTCAATTCTAGTCTGAATCCTGGCGCCAAAACCAACTCCATATGTAGCGGGGTCTCTGTACCCTCAGTACCATTGAATACTTTAGTAGATATTACATTTATTTTACGGTGCACTACGATTAGTGAAGTTGCGTACGGTCTATCCATTGTCACAACGCATCCACAAATAAAAATAAAATTACACAATAGAAGTGTTTTAATAAAATTTGGTTTTCCCAACTGGACGATTCACTATCGACTTCTCATAAAGGGACCATGGGCTTGGGTGATTGTTTGATCACAATTTCTCCTGCTTGATATAAATTATTTTATCCATTAACGGCTTTCATGTTCGTACCGCGCTTTTCCAATGTGTGTCCACGAAAGTGATTGAATCTCATGCAAATTTGTTGTGCATATTATACAATCAAGCCGCACGATACAAACCGAACGATGCAGTCACCTTTGTTAAGCGTTTTTTTAATATTGACATGCGCTAGTCGGTGAGGCTTTTGGCAGAAGGTTAAAATTACAAGATTACATTACATTAATCCCAGAGATGAAAGAGAAATAAAAAGTAGCTGTTGAGACTGCAAAACAGCTTCGGAGTTTTGGGAGAGCATTAGACGATGATTCGAGTTGACGACAGGACGTCTTCCTCCCTTTGTAACCTTGATACCAGGGAAAATTCTGAAATACAATTATTTAAGAACTATTAGTTTACCTCAGCGTAAGAATTTTTGAGTATTCAAGAAGTTGTCAGTTACCTCGTCTAGGCGAAAAAGAGATCGTTTTCTGTCGTAATTCGTGCGTAATACAATGTCTCGTAAGTACCACGCCAAAACACCTCTGTACAGAGAGTCTGTACTGCCGTTACCAATCGTCAAATCTAATTTTTCAGTGCAGCCAAGATGTAAATTACTTAGCTGTTTACTGGCGAGGTGATTCTTTGTGAAACCGCTCGGCTGAAGGTTCTCGAACAATTGACTCTCGTGGCGTCTTATATGGAAATGCATCTGATTCTAAGGAGTTGTCAACAATACGATACGTTTTCTCTCGCTGGTTCCCGGTAGCTGGCGCAATCTCGCGAGCGTCTAAGAGAGCAGTTCAAAATTTTCGAAGCAGTTTGTCCTTCCAAAGAGTTTCATACAAAAGACGTCTTTGCCTTTCTCCCTGGAAGCCAGCACGCGGTATTTACAGAAAAAATATAAGTCCGACGCGGGACGTTTAAAATGTATGCACTTTGCTGTTAATTATCGCCAAGGAATTGTTATAAATGATAGAATTACAAGTACGGTGCCAAATTTGAATTAATTTAGGCCGCCTAACAGTTTAATGAGACGTATGGAATAAATTAAATTACTAAGTTGTAGGTAATCTCTATTGATAATGAGAAAGGTTAAGGATGAATAAATAAATATTTTGAAAGTTTCATTTGATTCAGTTTTGGCGAGGTTTATGTTTTCCTGTCTGGAAACGGAGCGCACATGGTTTATACGAGAAGGAAAGTTAGTAGAGAGCTGTAGAAAATATTTTTGGGTTGGTAGACTTAACGAATTTTTGATGGTAGAATGCGTTATGAATTTGTTAATTGGAAATAAACGCTAGAGCCTTTAAACAAGTTTTTTAAAAATAATTTATTTATAGTCGCATCAACGTCGTGGTTATTAGCGACTATGACAGTTACAGATACATTATAATACTACTCGTATATAATTGGGTACAATACTAAATCAATACAATTAATACAAAGTATAAGTTATACTTACAAGTGGCAATGGTGTCAAGAGTCCAAAAAATATTTGTCGCTTTGCAGAAGTTAATTATGTTATTTTGATCTTCGGTAGAATGATGTAATTCTTCGTGATTAAATTCAAATAACTGCCTGAGATGAATGAATATTGGACAAACTAAAAACTTTGTTCAAGGTCTGAGGCAGACATTTGGGAATATTTGAATTTTCTATTTACAAAACTTCTTGAAATCTGTCATCTTTTGAACGAGTCTATTGAATGTTTATGATACTATTTAACAGAAACTGTATTTTCTAACACAATGCATTCTATCAACCGAAGCACTGATCACAATCTCTATTGAATTAACAAAATGTACAGTACAAATACCTTGCAATCCGTTTTCTTCGTAGAACCTGTCTATTGAATGTTTATGATTCAATTTAACAGAAACTATATTTTTCTAACACAATGCATTCTATCAACCGAAGCACTGATCACAATCTATACTGTATTAACAAATATGTAGAGTACTAATACCTTTTTTTCTTAAGATAACCTCATTCTACGCCGTCTGGAATACAACAAGAACGTTTCCCTCTCGCCCTCTTGCCTAGTGACGTCTCAACGGACAGGTGGAGAGAACCCCCTCCTTACCTCCGATACACCCCTCCTTCTTAGAATAAACTGGTGTCATCGTAGCGGCGGCGGCGCCAAATTCGTTTGTTGAACATTCGAATGTTCACAGTATAGCACCATTATGAAAAACTAAAGTACGTAAGGATGTAATTTTTTTAAGTGATTAATAGCATACGCATCTAAATATACAAAGTTTGCCTTTCACACGTTATTGTTTAAAATTAGTATTATTGTATTAAAAGAGGATTATTGAATAAAATACGTTTTGATTACCATGTTTTTTCTTACTCGTATACATACATATATTATTCAGAGCAATATAGATAATGTAGAGAAAGTTCTTTAATGCCGCGGAAAATCGATGTCGATATTTTAATGGACATTTTTGGAGCCCCTGATACCAAAATTGTGGTTTTTACTCTCCTTTATACCACTTACGTAGTATACACACTTATGCTACTTCCGTAGTAACGAGAAAGAATTTTAAGTCGGTAGCAAGAAACGCGATTTTTCGACACGACTGTATTGTGAAGTTCTAATATCAACATTAGTAGTGGTATAACAGCATATATTGTCACCTTATTTATAACTTCTGTAATATACGAAAATTCAGAGAAATAAAAGAAAATGGAACCTGATACATTTATACACGTAAGCTTCCGCGGCTCAAGTCGATGACTTCTCGGCTATTCGGTTGACACCGCGTAGTGAGCTGAGCGGCCGACGTTTCGCCTGTCACGTCGCAGGTTTCCTCAGGGCAGTGACACCGCGTTGTTGCGTGTCGGGAAAATATATGTGTATATATATATATATATATATATATATATATATATATATATATATATATATAATTATATTCTATATTTATATATTATGTATAGTATGTATATTTATATATAATACCCGACACTCAACAACGCGGTGTCATTCCCTGAGAAAGCCTGAGACATGACAGGCGAAACGTCGGCCGCTCAGTCCACTACGCGGCGTTACCCGGACAGTCAAGAAGTCACTGACCCATTTTTCTTCGTATTTTTTGCTCGATTAAAAAAGATTAAGAAACAAATGGAGCAGTTTTCATGAAAATTGTTTTAAAAATGCTTTCATTTCAAAATTACACGAAAAGTACATATATTTTAAAAATTGTACGTGACTTGAGATACCTATTCAGACTGACCTTCTGTTTGTGTGTGTGTGTGTATATGTAGGTAGGTTTGCTCACTGTTATTTTTAGCTCTGGTATACCCTTTGACCACACCCTTTTTGATTTTTACTTTCTCGCTACGGAGTAGAGAAAAACGGCACAAAAGCTCTTATTACAGGGCCCTGGTAACGATAAATTCAGTTGCTAAATTTAGAAAACAATTCTCTAACACGTGGTGTAGCCAGAATACATGTATTGTGAGTCCTTGATAACGAAAAGTCGAATGACGGCATAACGATCCGTCCGTCTTGTCTGTTTGTCCGTACGCTAGCGGCAATACTGTTCGGCCTATTTTCTCCAAAATTGATATTTCTCCATCGATCTGGCAGATGACGCGGCCCCTTGCATTTGAAACCGGTAATTTAATTTTGGGGGGTACTTTACATGAAGTCCTGGGACATTTTCGAAATTTTCAGATAAATGCTCCATCGTTGTTGATTAAATTTTTTTTGTTAGATAGTGTGAAAGACGTTTAGGAGAATGGTGCACATCTCATGTTCATTAAAACCCTGATTTTTCGAAAATTGTGAATCCATGTTTTTGTGGGTCTTGGAAACCGGAAAATCGAATGACGGCAAAACGTCTATTTGTGTGACCGTCCATTTCGCGTAATTTTGCATGAAACTACGGACGAGAAAGTACGTGCTGTTTTTGCATCACTAGTTTCAAACATAAACGACAAAAATGAATTATCAAATTCTGGAAAGTAAATTTTTTGACATGCTCGAAAATACGGAGAATACGGGGACGCAATTTTTGTTTACATTGCTCTTATCGCTAAAAAAATTAAAGACAAAATTGGAGCTGATTTTGAAAAACATTTTAAATTTAAAATTTTTTATATTTTATGCAAAATTTCGCAAAACGACTCATTATCAAAACATTATACCTGACTTTATTTAAATATGTCTTTGAAAAACAGATTTAATTAAGAAAATTTTTCTATCATCAATATTGAAGTGTTAGGAAACATCGAAAAAATGTGAACTTTTGCAATGTTTGGAAATATAAAGAGCTCAACAAAAATTGGACCGACCTCATTTTTATAAGCGTTCTTTGCTCTAAATAAAGAAAAAATTAAAGAAAGAAATGGAGCCATATTGAGATAATTTTGCGGGGATGATAGTGGGATAATTCCGATCCGGACTACAGTAATTAGGAAACTAGTACAAAAAAGGGCCATTTTGTAGCACTAGGTATTCATTTATGAAATTTGTAAAATATTGGCATTTTTTACATCCTTCTCGTATCCTTTCTTATTAGAAGTACAGATGTTTTTCGACAAAAGAAATGTTCAACATAAATTTTGTCGACAATTAATATTTTACGACAAGCTCATTTTCATTTTTCGCCCCTTACGTAGTATAGAGAAAGTATTCTAATGGAGGTGGGAAAAGGGTGATTTTTTTAAACAGTGAAAACTCATAATGTGAGGCCCAGGTACACTAAAATTGGATAAATCTTCTTTCAAAATGTAGTAAATTATTTCCCATAACACGTTGTATAGTAAGATCCCAGGTTTGATATCTCCTCGATAGTAAAAGATAAGTTTTACGGCAAAACATCTGTCCATCTGTCTGTCCGTCCATATAATACAACGCTAGTGGTCAAAAGAAGTAAGTAGGATATTTACCAAAAATGATATTCTTCATTTTGATTGATGTCACGACCTGTTGAACTTATATTTTCTGATATTTTCATTTTTGGAGGATAATTTACTTCATGAAATTTTAACATTTTAAAAACTCTGTCAAAAATGGTTCCATTTTTTTAAATTAAGCTTTGTCTGCGGAGAGCGTATGGAATTGTGCAGGTCTAATTTTCGTTCAAGTCTCTGATTGATTTTTTTTGTCATCTTCCTATAAATACAAGGTTTTTTATTAACGACATGTTTCTTAAAACAAGGTCTTGAAATATGCTCATGAAGAATTATTCGAAAATATGAAGAGTTTTCCCATAAATTTTCGTGAATTATATAGAGGCAAGTTTAAAAAAATAATTTTCTCAAACACTTTTCCAATGTTCTTTTCTGAAATGTACGGTGATAAAAATGGCGCGGATCTTGTTTTCGTTCCAAATGCCGGAAGACCCAAAAAGAATGAGGAAACCGAAAAGCTAACACCATCTCAAAGAGGAAACTGTCTGTGCCATTTTGTAGCACTATTAGTTTCTGCATGTAATTGAAACGTATATACAAGTAGAGAGAAGCAGAATTAAAAATAATGTGGAATTTTTTATTTATTTATCTCTTCCTAATGATTGTCTCGATTATTTTCAAATAAGGATTAAATCTCAATGAAATAATAGACAATCAAATATTTAGTTATTAGGTTTATAAAAATCAAGTATCTATATATTTGATTGTGCATAATCCAATATTAATTTGAAAATATATTTATAATTAGAAATATATTTCTACTCACCATAATTATCTCTTGAATTCAGACGAAATTACAATTACATTTAATTAATGAATAATTAATTAATATTAGAGGACTATATCTTCAGATGTTTGTAATGGTTCAAGACAATTGTAATGACAAATTATTCCTTCACTATACTCTTAACTTAAATTCTTGCTATTATAGCTTTGCATCACATCAATTTCTTTTTTCCATTCGTTGAACATGAAAATACCACTTTGTTAAATGTTTACGATAGTCTCTAGAATGCCAAAAGCTTAATTCTGATGTTAGATATAATTTGCGAAATATTTGTTCCTATTCATTTACTCCATCTTTTGACCAACGTCTTCTTATTTCTTGAAAACAGAAATGTTTAAGCGAATTTCATAGAGCTTTACACTTTCCATCAGATGCACACATGATTGGGCGAAAATTGTCAAGCTTGGTCTTCTTCGATGTAGGTACTCCCAAATGCATTAAAAGTTATTAGCAAACTAACTTTAATAACAGCTATAATAACATACATTGAAAACAAATCTTAAACGTATTGTTTTTTGTAAGACGTTGAATATTAAACTAAACGTCCCCCTTAGCAAACTGTAATTCGCGTTATTAAGTTGGTTAAAAGATATTTATAAATGTGATCGCAATTTTTAGAATTGGGCCATTAAAAATTTCGTCTGGCAAGCTTGGACCAATTTATAGGTGAAAATGTTTATTGAATTATCTCGCATCGTTATGTTGGCATGTAAATTTCACAGTATGTTCGACACTAACGGCATTTAGAATCTCTGTCTCCTCTCCAGAAATCATCCTTTCGTCTGCTGCATATGCAGATGTACGTTTCAAAATTTGCGATTGTACATTTACGTTTTTCGTCTCTTATTTGAAAATCGATATGTGCACGTTTCAAACTCGAATAATTGAACGGAACTGACTACATGAGTAAGGGTAGGCACAGACGCTAAGCACTATAAGGACGAGGGCTCAGTGGGTTACGTCCTACCGCACCGGCCAATGGAAGCAGCGGCAGGAATTCGCCTGATCTGCTCGCTCTTGATGTAAAGGGGCGATCTCCCTGCAGGCAACGCAGGGTTTCAAATTAAGTGTCTTGGGATATACAGATTTGTCATCTAGAGTTAAGCAGATTGCTAGATTATGGACCACAAATTTTGAATTTTGGTATGCTGTGGACTTATCTCTATCTCCAGAAATGTTCGTCTTCCCGAAAATTTGCTTCTTAAAAGTCGGAATATAATAATAATAACAGTAATAAAGATAATAATAATAATAATAATAATAATAATAATAATAATAATAATAATAATAATAATAATAATAATAATAATAATAATAATAATAATAATGTAGCAAATATTGTGGTTCGGTCATATGTTGACAGATCTTTGTTCATTTTCCCTGCTTGCCTTTGTGTTAAGAGAGAAAAGGTGGTTTGCAATATCAATAGAGTATTTTTCTCACTTGCGCTCGTTTAATAATATCGTACACATCGCAATCTTTTTAATATATGAAACAAAATCAAAATGGACACCTTGAATACGCTTGCTGCCATCATTTATCGTTAAGAAGTAAAATATTTTTCTTACTTTACTATTGTCTGTAATATTATTTTTATTTATGACTTGTTGAAAGCCAAGTAATTTTATTTGTAATAAAATAAGCGCGTAACACTACATGTTGTGTTGAGATGAGTTATTAAAATATTTTCGCTACATGGAAGTTTTCATATTTTTCAAATACTTTCACCCTTTGTAATTTTTATTTGCAATACACAGAAGAGGTGATGTTACATCCTCTGAACTCGTATATAAAAACAAAATATTTTGCCTGACTCAGTTTTTGTAAATTCAAGGAGGAATATGGTTTTGTCTCCATTTTTTTCTCTGGTTTGAGAAAAAAAAATTGGATTTTGGTGGAGCTAATGATATTAACAAGACCAACAAACCAATATCTTCACCTGTAATTACTATTTTCCTGTTGGATTCTGCTTTCTCAAATCCGCATCGCACAATCGTAGCATCACTCTCAGCTCCTCTTGCTTCGATATCCTCTTTGATCATTATCTGAGACAGCATATTTATGAACTTTTTTTTTCTTAATTCATAGTGCTCTTTATTGTAAGAATGGAGTTAATTTATCGATGGTCTCAAACTCGGCATATGAAGATTGACATTGTCTCCTGTCTCTTGATTAGCGGAGGCTTGGCTGGATTCTCCTGCCTCTCGGTCCCTATCCACTTGTTCAATCAATTTCCTTTGTTCTAGAGGCATGAGATCTGCACTACGGCTCTCAAGTATCACATAGAGTCCGAGATGGTTCTTAATTGCAAGTAACTGGTGACCATGGCAGCCAAAGCACCATCATAAACTTGGCTCTGTAATTTCTAAATGACTTGTTTTCAAACTGTGTGGCTGCGGTTACAACCTGGGCCAGGATGGAGAAATTGTTCCTATTCAGAATTGCGGTGGTGTCCCTACTGTACAGAATTTTAGTGTACATCAAATCTTCATCTGGGACTGTAGAAAGGAACTCAAATGCACGCCGGAAAATTATCATTGAGTCCCTGACAGGTTTCAGCCGGGTTAGCTCTCAGTATTTTCCAAAGATGAATGTACAGATCAGGCTAATGTGAGCCATTTCAGCTCCTGACATCAACTTCACAAATGTTTTGAATAATTGAGCATCTATAGAAGGACCAGCTCCTATGCTTCGGTAGTAGAGAAACATAGTCCTCCTTAAGTCATGACAAGCAGAGAACAGAGAGTATGCGGATTTCATGCATGCTTGATCGGGGAAGCGAGTCTCTGTCCAGAATTTTTCTCCATCGACGGCAAGGACACCGCTGAATGTTTTGATTCTGTTGGTCATCCAACCCTGATAACCATCTGCAGTGATATTCTTGCAGAGGGTCAACAATATGGGTCCTAGCATCACCAACTGAATGGCTCGACTGGTAATATATAGTTGGAATTCATGCATCTTGACTGATAATGCCTGGGCTTGGGTGCTCTGCCTGATCAACGTGCGAAGATCTTCTAATGAGGCAACCTCATGCACGTGTAGGTTGTACCCGGCCAGGAGCAAAGCGCTGTAAATTTTGTTATCTGTGATCAGATATCTGTAGTCTACGACATTGCAAAGCATTGTCAAGAGACTTCCCATCAGCTCTCCAGCATGGGGCTGAGGATGGCCATCGTCAGGATAAAAAGACGAGTAAGCGAGGAGAAGGTGGAGACCACGAGCTTCCAGTGTGGTCAGATGACCTGCTAATACGAATGCTCAAACATCAATCTTATTAACGGGCGCAATTGGGATTACAGGCATTGTGGCCCTCGGCAAGTGCCGTTCTGCTGACACTACGGCCACTCTCTCTGCACCCCGGGGTACATCCAGCCCTTCTATGCGCATACTCGTATTCATGGTTGACTCCTCTTGAATTCTAGTGAGTTTGTGACTTAATTTAGATGTCCTATTTAATTGGCTCTGATCGTGTGTTGGGGTTTGCTGATGACTCCTGAGATAGAAAAAATACGTATCTCTTTTCTACGTATCTCTTCGGCCACATTGCATCAAGTTTTCTAATTTGTCTGTAATAATTACCTATTAAATAATAAAATAATATTTATGAACTTTGTTTTTGTTTTTTTTTTTATTAGCGAGGAGATTTTCTTGCTGTACAGTCACTATAGTACCTTCAGTGAAAAATATGTCGACTTAAGTTTTTGTGGTACTTCTATGTTTTTGTTCAGCACTTTTTGTGTTGTTAGTGGGAGTCTGTGTTGCGATCAAACACAAGAATCCAGTGATCACCATAGAATTTTTGATATAAGACACATACTGATTGAATATAAAGGAAAAAATAGAACCAGGTCTCCACTTAACGTGATGCAAAATAAACCTGTCGTCAATCACATTAAACTGACTGTGCATTTCATCATTTTCGAATCCGCTGGGAAAGCTTAATAATTCGCCGACATATTCGTTTTTCTCATTCCATTGTATTAAAAAGAGCTAATGGAAAGAGTACCAACTCGTAATTCACAAGGTCTTGCTCTTCTTGAAAATAGCTATTCTTTGATATATTAATAACACAGTAGGAGTCACAACCTGTACTGTGTTATTAATTTTGATAGTGCTTCCCATGGTGCTTAAGAATTTTTCTATATATTTTCGACCCAGTTTTATATCTCCAAATGTTTGTCCAATCACCTTAGCCATTGTGGTCTTGCCTGCTTCCAGGGCTTGGTGACAATTCACAGTTTCCAACAATTTCTGTTGTAAGTGATACAAGAGAAGGAGATTCTAGAAATGATGGATTGAGTCATCCACTCAAACAGTTTCTGTCTTTCTTCTTCATTTATAGTTTGTACCGTAACTTATGGTATTATATATGCTGCTCTCCCATTTACAACTGCACGCCATCATAATCCCTCAATGTTAAGTAGATGGTAGTGGATATGGATGCCCCACGAACTCACTTTGTCAATTCGGATTCAGTAATACACGCCTCAAACTAGTCATACTATGATCAATAGCTTTACTTTGTATATTTTCAATATTATCAATAATTTTCCAATATTCTCAATATCTTTACTGTGACAGTTCTCTCAGTACGCTTTTCTCCAGATAATACAGATTAGATCATCCATCGAATACTGACAATCATCATTCACAGTAAATTGTAAATCTCTTCCATAGCCATCGACGAGTAGTCATTAATAGGACGATCTCTTTTTACATCTGTAGCACGTTTGATCGAAAAGATCTTCTTGCAGCAGCTGTCGTGATAAATTGATTCAGCTGTTTCCAAATCACCGATAATAATCATCCGTCATGAAACGTCTTCACCTCACTTGTCTCCACGATCTGCAGCATGAACCGAAACGCTTTTCTGCAATTCTTAGCTGCTAACAGAGTAAACTTGCATACGTAGTTCGACTGGTTTCTTCTTCTCCTTTCGATCGAACTTACCATCAATCCATTTACAAAAAACAACATCAAACATTAGATTCGAAGTCAAACTGAATTGCAATGGAGCCTAAAGCAACCCAGCCTTGAAGTGTTGATGTGAGACTCTGAAGCGCCTCTTCTTCTGCATGTCCCGATTAGCCGAGGCAGTCAGGAAAAACCAAGAGAAAAAACTCATTACAAAACTGTCGATGCTGTTAGTGATTTTAGGAATATTGGGGCTTCCCCCATTCACTAATCATTGGATCCCCACGCCAACCATTCAGTGTCGTTCGTCATTGACTCTCTCAGTTTTACTTGTCCCTCAATGTACCCTGATTATTCAACTTGCATTGTTTTATATTATTTATGTGTGAACAGTGTACACAATCCTTTACCAAATATTTATACTCGATCCTTATCAAATAAACTATGGATTATCAGTTTTCGTACCGAGCTAATCTCGGACCCCAATGGCCTCGGATGCTCACAAGTCCATTGAGTTCTTTAGACTGTCTATCGAGTTCATTGCGATTCTGTACTATGTCTATTTATTTAATTATTTCTCAGAACATAGACAACACCAATAATAAAGATTTATATTTATGTTTTAATTTTTATATACAGTCAAATTATATTATGCAATAAATTGGGAAAATCTCGTAATATATTTTCTTTATTCTTGAGATTTACTTAATCTTTCTCTCACAAATTTATTCTCATTATACCTGTCTAGCTTAGCTCATATCCAATAACAATGTCACGATATTATAGACAAATTTTACCTTTCTGGGTTCGAGTTTGCGTACCTTCACGCTGCTTCACGTTGACGGGCCGTTCTTAAGAAGCAGTAAATTCCTGGAGATATACCTATTGTATCGGGATTGCACGAAATTTTTGATTAATTATTTCAGCTTCATTTCATAAAAAATGAACATAACATTTATTCAATTAATGTACGTAAAATCAATGAATGACTTTAGGTTACTTTGGTTACAAAAAAAAATCTTTACATTTTCTTAGTCATATCTTTTTTAAGATCTAGCATTGGGTGTCACTGCCTTGTGCCTTCGATTTCTTTGCGCGCTCTTAATTTTCTCGGATGCTTCAGCGCCGTGCTCCCGCTTGCGACCATTCTTCTAACTTCCTGATGTCCAATATACATCTTTGTGCTATACTTATTGGTGCTGCTCTAGTTATAATATCCCGCACTTTCCCTACCTCTCATCATTTCTTCCCCTTTTTTTCCCTTTCTTTAAAGTAATTATATTCGTGTTATTCATCAATGATGACGTCATCAAGGCGTTCTCGAGATATTTATGAAAACTGGTTTCTTTTATACTTTTGCTATCACAACAATGGGTTCCATTTTCTACGTTTCTAAACGTTCTGCATGCAATTTGTACCGTTTCTTGTATCTCCTTAACTCGCGGTTTGATTTTCCTGATTTTCGCTTTAGATTTTTCCCGAAATTTTTGTTCTGACCATTGAATATATTGCCCTTTCACGCTTTTCGCGTTTTCCGCTAATTTCTGAAAATTATATGTCCGCGTCGTCGTCTATTGTTTCTTCTGTAGTTTAATGTCTATCTGATGAAATAAAATTTTGCTTTCGGGATCTGCGTGTTCTGGGGTTGTTGCAAATCATTAAAATATGAAATTATTCTGATTGATTCGCACATTTTGACGCAACCTAGAGAGTGAAAACTACAGGATACTGTTCCAAACGCAAATACATTCATCGACAGAGATGCATATAGAGATGTGACATACGATCACAGGATATTTAGATAATTTGTACCATTCCTCTCCGGATAATGTTAATTAAGCTGAGTGTTTCGTGTGTCATGCCAGAAAAGCTGTTCATCTTGACATAATGGAAACTTTAACCACTAATAAATTTATAGCTGCTTTAAAAAGATTCGAATCTCGAAGGGGCTATCCTCGAATAATTTATAGTGATAATGCCAGAATATTTGTGAAAACAAAAATTCAGTTGGCTGAATTATCAAAGATTTTCTGCATTAATCAGGAGCACTCGATTCTCAAAAATTTTCTTGCAGTACATGGAGTATAACGGCAGTTTAGTCCCCCTCGTTCACTATTTAGAAATGAACTGACTTAGGTAGCCGTAGGATCCTTGAAATTTCACTTAAAACGCTCTCTTGGGCAAACTTGCATTTCGCTTTATGAACTCCATACTTTGTTAACACAAGTGGAACATATTTTAAACTCACGGCCGTTGGCCGCTTGTTCTGAGAAGGATACAGAAGTCTTCATAATAACGCTAAATCACTTAATTTATGGACACGCTCTCAACTCACTGACTTTTGATCAAGAATCAAAGCAGGAGTTGGCGACACCCCGTCGCTATTACACAGTGAAAAGACAATTGAACAATATTTGGAAATTCTTCACTAGAAGCTCGGACAAAATGGAAGTCCGTTTCTCCAGATTTGAAAAAAGGTGATCTAGTCATTCTAATTGAAGATTCTCCTCCCCTGCTGTGGAAAGTTGAAGCAGTTTCTCAGTGTCGCCCGAACGCAGCGGGCCAGGTTCAAACAGTGCAGGTCAAAACCGTATCAGACACGACTACAAGACCAGTACAAATAGTATGTATTTTACCAAAGAAACTTTAATACCGATTATAGTTTTCCCCAGGGGGCATGCTCGTCAGATAATGCCACGGGATTTGGCGTTCCCGGGGATCTAAGACCTCCCGAGCCACCCACATTCTAATCATGCAAATATTTTGTTTATTTGGTACCTTTCTTTTCCGTTCTGAAAGCAAGCAAATTTTGAGTCAAAATACGATTTCAATTCAAGTGTCAATTTAATTTTCACCGCTTCCCACACAAGTGAACCTACGACTCTTCTCTCTCGGAGTTAAAATGAAATTTCTGCTCATTTGAATGAAAATTTGGCTTATCGTTCTTGGCAGGTAGACTTCTTTAAACATCCAGCCTCAAGAACGTCAGAATTGGGTAACCTTCGAAAACAATATGTTCAAGGAGACCCGTCTTGTGGGGGTAGGAGTGGTGGGTGATATTTAATTAAGACAAAACTTGCTTATCTATACGCACAGAAGGTCAACAGGCACCGATAATTTCATCGTATTTTATCTGACATCCGAGCACAGCTTATCCTTAAAAAGTAGATTCGCTACCTAATCTCATAAATTGTCGGAAAGACAATAATCGCCGCTTTTATCCAGCTATTAAAAAGTATAAATCTTATTATTCGTGCACGCGACGAAAAACCTACTAAATAAATCAGACTCCCCACGCACGTGAAGTTGTTTGTTGCTCTTTTTTTCTTTTTCTTTCTTTCTTTGGTTTTTAATGCTCGACAAGTACTCCAACGAGATTCCACCCAGCTGGAGTTAAAGAAGCTGAATTGTATATATAGCTGATATTTTTAAAATCTGATGTACCAGATTGTGCTTATTTTCTGGTATCTACAGGTCCTTGGTTCGTTTTCTTTTTTACTCTTCTTTCGTAATGCCGACACGTCTCGCGCGTGTGTAAAGTTTAAAGTCAAGATTCCGCGCAGCAATACGAATGGTACAGATTATATCTTATTGCATTGCCGTTCTTAATATTTCGTTCTTTCTCCATCTTTTATTTATTATTTTCTCCCACATAGTGGCTGAACAACACGCTTTAGAAACTGAATTTTCAAGTAAAGAATTTCAAAGCGTTCGCGCAGCAATACACATCATTGTGATCATATCCTTATTCGTCAATGTCCTAACCTTTGATGTTTTTATTTTTTATAACTCTCTGTTTAGGATTTCTCTTTCGCTTCTGGCCTCTCGCTCAGAACTTGGAGTCTAAAAAACGCATTGCAGTAAGCTGAATCCTTTTTGAATCGCGAGCTATCGCGCTACCTCACGTCGCAAGGATACATCGTTTAAAAAGAAAGGCTTCAAATTACATGCCTCGAACGCAAGCTAATACGCATTCAGCATAACAAAACGCATTCAAATCACTTGCCAGCATCGCTTACGCGACGTCGTAACTTTGACGTTCAATATTTTTGAGCATTGGGTCTCTTATTCAATGTTCATTTCGATCTGCACTGGCAAGAGTGTTTAATCCACTTGCAGCTTCTCCTATAGTGCGCAGGTCCTTCCCTACGGGCCCGGTTCGATTCCCTTCGCGGGCGGGAATTGTTGGCACATAGGCGGCCAAAATTAATTCAAATTTGGCGCCGTACTTTGAAATCTATCATTTATAACGATTCCTTGGCGCTAATTAACATCAAGGCGTTTTAAACGACCCGCATTGGACTTAAAATATTGTTTCTGTAAAAACGGCGGGCGGGCTTCTAGAGAGAAAGGCAAAAACGTCGTATGAAACTCTTTGGAAGAACAAACCACTTTTAAATGTTGAACTGCTTTCATGGACGTTCGCGAGATCGCGCCAACTACTGGAGACGCCGCGTAGTCACTGGTGCATTGTCAACATTCTGAAAATCAAACGTCATTCCAAATAGACGCGATAGGATGGCATTGTTTGAAAAGAAGGTGGCCGAAACAGTTTCGTGGCGACTCGCCACGCTCGAGTAATAGCTGTTAAGATGCACGTATATATGCTACTGACAAATACCATGGAGACAATACAGGACACTTCACGATATACCGAGAAATACTGAGGCAAGATCAATCTAGTGGGAAAAGCTGGTGAATACTCTTACAGTGCTCCGTTCAGTGCTCTGTTGGTGTTTGTTTTCTGCTTCATTTCTTTTAATTTGATTGTCTCTCGTCGATTGCTGGAAAATTATGAGTCCTATGTAAGTGGCTGGTTGTGTAGTACTTTGCCACATGATGGTTGTCGGAATACTCAATCCAATGTGTATGAAAAGCATAAATTAAAAAACTCTCATATTCTGATTAAACAGTAAGTGAATGCCACTCTTTTCTATCCAAATGAATTTGCGATTAGTTTGTTTTCTAAGATTAATATGTTTTCAATAAATACTTTTTTAATTGTTTATGTCAAAGTAATCTTGATGTCAAAAAGCAATTAATGCAAATCATTAATATTCAATTGGAGATTGCCTCGCGAGTTAAAAGGCGTAGTAGTAATTCACAACCTAGCTGCATTGAAAAAAATAGATTTTTGACTGTTCGTATCGGGGCAGCTTTATATGTAAGCAGATTCTGTGGAAAGAGGTGTTTGCCGCCGAAATCTTGCTGAAATTGTATTACCAACGAATTACAACAGAAAATCTGTTCGCCTAAGACAAGGTAACATTGACAACTTCAGTATTCAATAATTCTTACGGTGAGATAAGCTAATAGTTCTCTAATTTCTTTAAGTCTTTCAGAATTTTCTCTTGTGACAAACAAGGAAGCTGTGGCCAATCTCTTGTAGACAACTCGATGCGTTCGTCTGTGGCTCTCCCAAAACTCTGATGAAGCTATTTTGCAGCCGCAACACTCATAGGTATATTAATAGCTATAAATCACAAAGAGAGTAGGTAAAAATTAGTCTCGTTTCATTTATAGCTATTTTCTGTGTTGGTAGTAATGTTTTAGATATTGCCCAATTCCCCAGCCAAATAAAAAACATAAAATACTCACAACTATGTAATGCATGTACAATATATGAATGGGATATTTGCTACTGTTGCAAAAGTGTGCAGACAGTCGCACTGACAATGAATGTCAGCTCATGTTAAGACGCACAAAAAGGCGCACTGCTTTATAACTGTATTATTAAAATAGTAGTACTTTCTAAATATGATTTGCTCGGAAATTTTCAGTTTCAATGAGAATTTAGAATTATTTTGAGTTTTAAATGAAAGAATAAGTCTAAATTATTTCCGTAATTTATATTGTCAATTCACATTTCTTACTAAGAATATGAATAATAATTTTTTGAATATTGTTACACGTTACAATTTAAACTTTTTGCATTATACTTTCTTGAAGCGTGATATTGTGTTTCGTTACTATTACTACTTATGTGGTGAAGAGCAGGTTTTCTAATTTTACTACAAAAAACGTCTCTAAGGTCGAAAAAAGAAGACCTATTGTTCCTTTAAGTAGAAAATTACTTGAACACGTTGGGTAGTCTGAATCCTCTATTTGTGCGTCCTTATTATCGAAAAATTCGTTGACGGCGAAATGTGTGTGTAGTCAACACTAGTGCCTACACCGTTAGGACGATTTTCTCCAAAATTGACAATCGATCTGGACGAACTCGGGGTCCTCCAAATTTGAAACGGATGTATTGATTTTTGGGAAACTTTACATCAATGTTAAACATTTTCAAACATTTTCCTGAAATGGCTCCATAGTGTTCCTTTATTGTTTTCTCTCAAGACGCTTAGAAATGGGGCAGGTCTCATTTCGGTTGAAATCTGAATTTTCTAAAATTGCAAACGTTCAAAGCTTTTGGCGACTTCCTACAGCTGTAATATTAAAGAGAGAGTTTTTTCTGAACTAAACCTTCCTTACAAAGATTGATCATAAAATAAGGGTTGTGCACAATTTTTCGAAAACGAGAAGTTTTCGCGTTGTTTACTTGAAGTCAAATCAATTTAAAAAATATTTTCTGAAAATCGGCTTCAATTTTTTCACGAATAGAGCAAAGTACTCTTACATAAATGGAGCAAGTCCAATTTTTTGTAAATTTAATGAGTTTTCGAAAAGTATACAAAATTTATTAACATTTCAAAACTACAATACCGTACTGATGATGAAGATTTTTTACTTAATGCGATATTTTTTTAATTTTATCTTTAAATCAAGTCCGGTGCAATTTTTGAAATATATGAGCGATTTTCGCGTAATTTGAAGTTTAATGATTAACATTTTCAATATGTTTGAACCTGTCTTTGCGTTTTTTGTTAGAAGAAAGATATTTATTTCTCGGTGCAATCTACTTGTTTTTCTTGTGTTAAAAAGTGACCTATTGGTAGTTTTTTTTTGGAATCGTGACCACAGCTTAGTTCATATCAGATTGCATTACGAAAATGGCAACACTACGACATGGAAGCATGAAATTCATAGAATTGACTTCTACTTGTTAGACGACAATGTTTCTCGTTCTATGGAATGTATTTTTGGTTTTTGAATTTGTGTGGCTGTATTAAGCTTTGAAAGAAACCAAATATTCTGAAATTTGTAATTAGGTTTACAAGTGACAACTGATCTGGGTTAATAAAAATTACTAACGTGAAAGTACGTGCTGTGGAGATTTTGTGAATAGACGTATACCCAAAATTTATTTTTTGGAAAATGTAATGGTAGTAATGCGATTTTTTTTTAAATTAGCTCCAACATTTTGGACAGGTTAAAACTAAGAGTGAAGTGATGTCTGTTAAGGGATTGCTGGTTAAGTAGGAATTAATGTAAAAAAACTGAGAAGTAATGGATCATTGACATTGAGCAATATTTCTGAAGTAAAATTTGTTCTCTTGCTCTCACCCACTCTCTCATTTACTCCCCCCCCTCTCTCTCTCTCTCTCTCTCTCTCTCTCTCTCTCGCTCTCTCTCATTGTTTACCATAAACCTCCAAGAGATTCTTCACGGGCATCGGAGGTACATTAGAGGAGAATAACATCGAAACGCACTCAATATTTAAAACTGTGTCTGCGCGGAGTTGTACGTTCCGCGTGAAACCTCCGCCTCCGCAGTCGGGTTGTGGGAAGGTGTGAATTTTACGAGCGGCAGCTCCTCCACGGCGCGACAGCCGCCCTGGGCGGAGGGGGACGGGGCCACGGGAGCGCGGGCCGGGGCGGGGTAGGGGGAATTTAATAAGAGTTTCATTTTAGAATGTGGGACGCGAAGAAAAATACAGCGCCGACGTAGTGGAGGTGGGTAATAGAAAAAGCGTTCGCTCGGGACCCGTTACCTCTGAGACTCCAAAAGACGAGGGCCTGTGGCGAGGGGATGTTTTCATTCTGACAGGGAAAAGATGGTTCTTCACCTTAGCGCCATTGTGCTTAGTTGGATTTGCATACTGCTTTTCTTACGCCGTGATTGTGGTTTCCAGTTTGAAGTGACAAGTGTTGGTGCAGCTCGTGATGAGATTTTATAATCTTAAGATATGAGGCGGATAAAGATTATATTAATACAAAACGCAAATGAAAGATTTGTGCTGTTTTTCCTTTTTCAGGAAATGAATGAACTTAAGGAAGAAAATAGAGTAGTAATTCATAATTTAAGGTCTTCGGTTCCTACAACACCTTAATAGGTTTGAAGTAATATCTTGCTCAGATATGTTAAAATAAAATTGCATTCAAATTCAATTCGAAATAATACATTATTGACAATTTATCAAATTAAATTTTAAAATAAAAGAAATCAAACATACTTCTAAATGAGATTCTTCTACTCTCCGGTAAGTCCAATCTAAAAAGTAACCAAACAAAACAAAGATTATTCTTAAAGAATTTCCACTGTAAAGTTCAAAATGTTCGTTAATTACACGTATTCACGATACCTTTATACAATATCTTTTTGAAGTGAATTCTTATGTGCTCTTTTTTCATCCAATAAACAATTTATGCGAGTATATATATCAATGTCACGTTCATCGATGGATGAACGTGAATGATTGAATGAGTTCGAATTCAAAATAACATGTTATTTACGTTCTTTACGTCTATTAACGAAGTTCTTACTATTTTTGGTTGCGGGTTTTTCCTACTTACCTTGGCAATCATCATAACTCATGGAAGTCGTGTTACAGTTGGCCTAAATCATACTTTAAGAAGAGTTTGCATTTTTCTTACAACTTAATCATACCTTATCAGAAAAATATATTGACTCATTGCAGATTGTTGACAACGATTGATTTTTAATTGGAAATTTACAAAGTAACAACCGTATTCTTATAGAAATATTTTGCTTACGTACTATTGCGTTTCTTTCCGAGAAACAGTCATATAAAAGTGGATCATCATTTGTAAAACTCATTTCATAGGTAATTTTTACGTTTAATTTTCATGTTACTTACCTGCATACAGCAGCAATCATCAACAATCATAAAACTTTCCCTTAGCTCTGTCAGTGAACTGGGAGAACAAACAATCATAACCAGGAAGCGGAGACTGCATAAATGGATAAATACATTGTCTTTACTTTGTGTCTCGTGATTTCGATGTGGGTATGTCTTGCCAATCCAGGAAAGTGAATAAAGTTCCAAATTATGTTTAATCAGTTCATTGTGATTGAGTTGGATGAAGTAAATATAATTAAGATTCAACCTTTGGCTGCTGCGAACTATGGAGATCCAGAAATTCGTCGTCGCAATTCTCCTGTGATCAGCAAATCCTGATTGTCACACACTTATGAATACTGATGCTTCATAAGCAATCCCTTCATGAGTAATGATTAAGATGAAGGGTAAATTAAATGTAAACAAAATATATTTAGTGAAATACATCCCAGATGAATTGGGTTATTTTCTATTTTAAATGTGTTTGACTATCATCAATTTGCAAAAATTAAGTGAAATTAAATGAAAAATGTTAGTTGTTTGTCGTATTGCCCAAAATATTTTCAAACTCTTGTAATTAACCTGCAAATACATCATTTAACCTATTAATTGTCAAGGTCCTCGTCAGGGGATCTCAGACCTTTTTTATTGCGTGACATTGCGTTCGATAACTTGCGAATTTTATTTCTTCAGCTAGTTGATATGTGGCGCGTTGCTGCGGCAAAAGAAATAATTGTGGAAACAACGTTTGAAATTTAAAAGAGTTATCTTATTTAATTAGGTGTGTTAGAAGGAATGGTATTTATTTTCTTGTCCATAATGAATACGTTTTCTGAAAATGAATGACATAAAGTGGTAATAATATATTTATTCTATTTTCTTGAATTTGTTATTCAAGTGCTTTAGGGTAGACAATATTTTTTTGTTTTTCCGTCTTAAGCAAAAAAAAAAATTAAGTGTTTGGCTGGCCGACTCGTGAACATCCAATTTACAACTGGCCACGTGAAAAACATTGGATTTTATAGGTTCAATCCGCACATTTGAAGTGATTGTGCCTAGTTGATGGCCATTAAGAATGCAAGTCGAATGGGAAACTGAAGTCGTTTGAAATCAAAAGATATATTAGTCGGAATGATGGGAATGTGTGGAATAAGCACATCTTCTCCATTCGACTCTTCGTTAAGAGTAGTTGCCTCAATGATATTCCGCATCACCCTCTTCACAGCGAGTCTTCTTCTATTACACAATCAGGGTAGATTAATGTTCCGCAAGAGAATAATTGGCACGTCGACTTTTAGTGACAATTTGTGCAATAGCACACCAGGAAGATACTACGAATTTAAAATCTTATGTGGATAATTTACAACTTTGCATTCCTGATAATGACAATCGATTTGTAACAGAATCGCCTGAAATTGTTTCTTAAATTCCGAAGTTGATTGCATTGACGTCAGTTTTTTTGCCCCCAAAATAGCCCGTTAGCAAATCCATTTATGATTTTTATAATTGGTCACAATTTGTGGAAAAACATTCTGAATGAGTTGTTTGATGGATGACACACTTGGACTAAACTATTTTCCAAACCTTTAGAACAATTTATTACTTTTCACCTCATTTGTTAAAAAAATCAGCTTTCATAAATTCTGATGAAATATTCAAATCAATGTTGTATCCTTGAATGGTTTCTTTAACATAAACGCATTTTATATTTAAATATATTTAATTTTATCCTTCACATTTCTATTGTTAATCATTAAAATAGCATTGTTACTGTCTGTGCATTTTAAAACGACTTCAGTTTCCCATTCGACTTGCACTCTTAATGGCCATCATCTAGCAGAAACCAGCAGACGTTGTCCTGCTCTCTTTCTTTTCCCTGTCTCTCTTTTTTTCATTTCTCACATCCACTCTTTTTCCATATCTCTTATCCTCTCTCTATCCGTCTCTCCTCCCTCTCTCTCTCTCTCTCTCTCTCTCTCACACACACACACACACATGTTGCGTCGCCCGCTGCCCTTCGGCCTCGCCCCCATGTCACACAGCAACGTCCAGAAACAATGAAGCTCAGGTGGATTGGGAACTGCATTTAACTGAAACCCCATCTTGTGCTACAGCGCCATCTAGTGGAGTAATTGTACTATTCGTATATTCTCGTATAGCTCGTGCAAGCAATGAGCTGATAAAGTTTTATCGCAATCTGATGTACGGGTCGCCAGCACATAAAATCCGAACAAACATTAATTTGTATATATTGGATGGAAACATCCTAAACGAAACATAAGCAAGTTTTTTCATTCCTGAATGGCAATGTCGATTTAGTCGTGATTGCTAAAGTATTGTACCCTTCTCCTGGTCAAGATATACACATGACTGGCGTCGGTTCGGAGCTTCAACTCAAACCGTGCTTATCTGCTATGCTGCTGTGGTTAAGTCGGAGAGAGAGGCCAATGTAAAGCAATCGGTGGTTGGTCCGCATCGAAGTTCACGGGGCATATGAAGATACATTCTAACTGTTGTGTTTCTTCTTATAAAATATTCATAACAATCGGTTTGCACTTTGAAACGACCTAGAAACAAAACCACCTCAGATTCCAATTACAAATAAAAATAGTGATGGAGTTTGCGCTGTGGCTACCTATTACGTATTGGTCACGGCTAGAGGGTCTGTGAACTGCGTAAATTCAAAGACAGGGTTGGGGCGGATGCAAGGCTGTAATGCGAGTTGTCATGTAGAAGCAAAGCGTTATTTGCTTAAATCTTCCACAAATACTATTTCTGAGAGAAAAAGCGTGATCTATAAAATCATAACAAAAATGGAATGCTTTGTAAAGGCTTCCAAACGCTCCCATCTTCTTAAATTGACAATTCTTTAGTGAAATACGTTGATTGCAAAACCTTTCCCGGAAGTCATATTCGTTTCAAACATTTAATCAGTTTCTGCGCAACTAATACCACACTGACATGTTATAAAAACACTGAAATAACATAATTGAGTTCAGGAGATTCGTAATAGCGTCCTTGATTGTAGACAATTCTCTCTGCACTGAGGGTTGGCGGCACGCTACTTCGCCCTTTGCCACCACACTCCCCCAGTCGCTTCCGTGTGACCGCAGTCACATCAATCGCCCCACGCCGTAAAACTTTAAGATTTCGTCCAAATTTAGCATCAGTCTTCCCAACCTCCTAATTCTTGAGGAGAATTCTCTTTTTATCTCATGCATCAAACGATTCTAACACAGCGCGTCACATATTAAAGCTGAGTACGCAACCATGCTGTTGGTGAACAGGATGGTGGAAGAGAACAACAACTGTAGAATGTACAAGGGGCGTTTTTCTGTCTAATGTATTCGTATTTATATTACCTCAAGAGAGAGGCTAACGGAGAGCGATGTTTGGTGAGCGGCGATACATCTGCAGCGTACATTGCGGCATTCACATGTGCACACTATTTTGCGGAAACATTGATTTCAGTACTCGTAAATTCGTTGCAGCGTCCTTGATTGTAGGCAGTTAACCCTGCCCTGAGGATTGGCGGCACTCTACTTCGCCCTTTGCCACCACACTCCCCCAGTCGCTTCCGTGTGACCGCAGTCACATCAATCGCCCCACGACGTAATAACTTTCAGATTTCGTGCAAATTTAGCATCAGTCTTCTCAATCCCCTATTTCTTGAGGAGCATTGTCTTTTTGTCTCATGCATCAAACGATTCTAACATAGCGCATCACGTATTAAAAAGGGAGTATTTAGCCATGCTGTTTGTGAACCGGATGGCGGAAGAGAATCACAACTGTGGAATGTAACGAAGCGTTTTTCAGCCCAAAGAGTTATTTAAATAACCTCAAGAGAGAGCCTAACGATACATTTGTATGCAGATTTCGTCCAAATTTAGCATCAGACTTTCAAACCCCCAAATCTTTTAGGGGGCATTCTTCTTTTCGCCTCTTGCATCGGAACGATTCTAACACAGCGCGTTACGTATGAAAAGCTGAGTAGGCAGCCATGTTATTTGTGACCGGGATGGCGGGAGAGAATAACAACTGTAGAACGTACAAGGAGCGTTTTTCTGTCTAATTTATTCTCATTTAAATTACCTCAAGAGAGTGGTCCACGGAGAGCGATGTTTTGTGAGTGGGAATACAGTGGCAGCGGAACCAGCACTAGCGTTCAAAATATCCCTGCACTCACATGAGCACACGCTTTTGCGGGAAAATTGAGTTCAGTAGAGTCGTAATAGCGTCTATGATTGTAGCCAACTGACTCTGCACTGAGGGTTGGCGAGTACTCTAGGTCACCCTTAGCCACCGCACTCAATCTCGCCACTTCCGTCTGACCACGGTCACATAATTTGTCTTACGACAAATTACCCTTTTGATTTCGTCCGAATTTAGCATCAGTCTTCCAAAGTCCCATATGTTGCTGGGCTCTTCTTCTTTCCCTTTTTCGATCGGAATGCTTTTAACACAGTGCCTCACGTTTTATGTGCGGGGTATGCAGACGTGCTGTTTCTGAACGGAGTAGTCGAATAACAACTGTAGAGTAGGTGGAGCGATTTTCAGACTAAAGTGTTACTTTAATTACTTCAAGAGAGAGGCCAACGGACAGCTACGTTTGTGAGTGGCAATACAGACAGATGAATCATCACAGGCATTCGAACGATCACGGCATTCACGTGTGCAAACGCTTTTGCGGGAAAGTAGAGTTCACTAGATTTGTAACAGTATCCTTGATTGTAGACAACTCACTCTGCACGGAGGATCGGCGAGTATGCTTCTTCGCCCTTTGCCCCCCAGGCGCTTCCGACAGATCGCCGTCACATCGTTCGCCTTATGACATATGAACTTTTAGATTTCGTCTGAAATTAGTATGAGTCTTTCAAACTCCATATCTTTTGGGGACCATTCTTTTCTTCCCTTTGATCGAAATCGATCTTACATAGTGCGCCACGTATTATATGCGGAGTATGCAGAATTACTGTTTGTAAATGAGATGGCCGAAGCGAATAACAACTGTAGAATTTAGGCAGAGCGTTTTTCTGTCTAAAGTGTACTTGTTAAAATTCATTTCTTCGCCATTTGCTACCGCCATCCCTCAGTCGCTTGTAACTGACCGCGGTTACATCATTCGCCTTACGACAAAATTACCTTTATAAATTTTGCATCAGTCTGCAAAATCCCCATTTTTTACGCGTCGAATTCTTCTTTTCGCCTGCTTGATAGGAACTGTTTGGACGCATCTCGTCGCGTTTTAAAAGACCGAGAATGCAGCCATGCTGTTTGTGAAGTGAATGGTCGGAGACGGTACCAACTGAAAAACTAGGCGGAGCTTTTTTCTGTTCGGGGCATCGCAACATTTTGACCCTGGAAATCATCAAATTTTCGCTTACCTCTGTCAGTGAGCTGGAAGGAGAACAGAACAGTGACCACGAATCGGAGACTGTATAAATAGAATGGAATTCATATAAATATATAGTCTTCACTTTGTGAGCCTTGCCGATCCACGAAAATGAACGATGTTCCACATTGTGTTTACTCAGTTCATCATTGTGGTGGAGGTTATGATGACGTTGAAGTGAAGATAATTGAGACTCACTTTTTGGTGGCCCTGAAATGTGGAGAACCAGAATTTTAGCAATTCTCCTGCAATCCAAGGCAATCCGTATATGAGTACTGATTAAGAGGAGGGTGACGCTGGTTCTGTTTTACCGAAGTGCGTGGGAGGTACATCAGACAGATTACGATTTGATTTCTGTCGCTCTAAGAGGGAGTCGTCCACCATCACGAAGACCATTGTTTGCATTATGTAAGTTAACACAAGCAGTGTGTTGAGATTATTATAGGAACAGTTATTGGAACAGTCATTGTTTCCTTCCCTATTTGAAGATGTGCAACACCTGGATTAGAAGACTTTGCACTACTTATACTTACAAATATTTTTAGCTATTATTGCTTCAAAGAAAACTAAATATTGTCCCGCTAGCTGGCACGATGGGTTGCGTCTGAAATAGTCGCTATTACCTATTGATAGCCGATTACCTGATCTGCCATCCATACAGAGTGGCGAGCAATCTGAAAACAAATATTTTATCTAGCTACATATTAGCTCGAATTGGACAATGAAAATGTTTTTTTCCTTTCAAAAAGAAACTTAGGATTTATTACTTATTGCAATGTAAACATTTTAAATGGAAATTTACAACAGAAAGACTGTCCTTTGGTCATGACCTTGTTCGAACCTTTCTACTGCACTATACTTCGTACGCTCTTGATCGACGTCGCCACGAAGGACCATCTTCTCTTCTCCCCGGTGATGCGAATTCCAGAGTCGACGTACCGCGTTCTTCTCTCCTGTTCTTCCATGCGAACGTTGCCGAGACACTGATCCGCACAACTTCAAATATTCGTAGTTCTAGTTCAATTAAACTCGAAAAAATAATACCCAGTTCTTCACGATTACACAGCGGAAATGTTTTAAAGTTCCACAAATTAATTACTTGTCCGGAATATTTCCGAGTCCTATCATATACGACTTCTCACAAGTTCTAATTTCCGCGTGTTGTAAAAATAATTATAGTCCAAACTGTTTGTGAATGTTCAAAATTCTATCAGTTCAATAATTAAATAGAGCTCCCTCGCGAAAAATAACAAGTTATACTTTTAACACACTGTAAATTATTCGGAGTTCAACGTTCCTCAATCTCATGAAAAATTACAAGTTCCAATTACACAAATTATCTATTCGTGAGCGACCCGCACAGCGTCACGACATATGACAGAATGTGCATTTTTTTATTACTACTCAGCCCTCCAGACCTCGGCTTCCGTTTTCTACCTTTTTTTGTCTCAAAAAATGAGACATACTTCCGCAGTAGTAGACTATCATAGCTCTCTCCAACCAATGCCCAAATCGTTTTCAAATCTGACTAGCCACGCCGTCACTTTCAATGCCAGATGAATATTTATTTATCTTGACAACAAATTGGGCGCCGTTGCTAAGTCATCATATTCATATTTAATTACCCTAGCATTTCCACCCATTTACGACAAATAACATGTAATAAAAATGACTCACATTATGTCACAGTAGATTCAGGGATATTTACTACATAACTGCACGCTCGATGCCCTTAAACAGGAATCATTTCAATATATTTCTCGTTTCCCTCAAACATGTTCATCCTAAGAATGCTAACGGTTTTGGGAGTTTTAGATTTTTTCTCTTTTGTTAGTTTTTTATGACGTACTTTAAATACCTAGAGTTACCTCACTGCGTCCGCTTTAGTGAAGTCCGCCTCATTTTCGAACTCTGGTATTTCAAACTCCAGATAAAATCTCATTTGGAGCTGACAAAAATTCTCACAGACCTATTTCAATTAGATATTAAGTTCGTTTCATGGTTAAAATATGGACAGGAATCATAAGGGAAGTACCAAGACGTTTTCTACCGCGTCTTATTTCTCTCACGATTCTTCAGGACGCGCTGTCTACCCTCCTGGAGAATATGCTATTAACGGCCATACGTGGCTTGTGACTACAATACGTCAATCCACCGGCTTTTTTCTCCGCCACCGTTTGGTAGTACACATGCGAGACGCACGGCGGTCTTGTAATTGATAGAGTTTTCCTGGATTGTCCTCTGTGATAGTCAGATTTTCAGACTCCAATTTTCTTTATGTGTTAGGATAAAGGTACTTGAATTTGAAACGCCTGTGTTGAAGGAAAAAGATCTGATGGGCAAAATTTCACCTGCAGATTACAGCATCTACACTATTCCAGATGTTTTTAAAATGGTGCGTCAGAACTGGTACCGCCCTTGCATAGCATGTATCGAATTGCATGGCCGTCCTTTCGAATAATTTTTTAGACAAAACTGAAGAAAAGAAAACCTATTTATCGCATTAGAAATGCTGTGGCTTTGCGTACCTGCTAAAATAATGCACAAGTTGCACACGGCTTAAGAGCGAGGATTCCGAAACTTCACATAAGAAACTTTGTTAAATTAAATTTCCTACTACATGTTCACTGGCAAAAAGTTAACAATTTCGATTCTTCAACATATCCTAGAAATTTGTAACATTTATTCATAACCATTCTGTATTTGACATCTTATTATCCTTTTTATGTGTCATGCACAGTCTCTTTTGTTTTGAACAATTTTCATTCAAAATCACCATTAATTTGGTTTCTATGCAACATCCAAATTTATCGCAAATGTCAAAAGCTATTTATATCGTCCGAGGCGTCCCTTCCGAGTGGTATAATTATGTTTCTATCGCCGCCAGTCAAATGTAGTACGTCTCTCATGAGGCAACGCGACTAGAGTCCGTTGCCGGTCAGTTCGGCTAATTGCACGGAGTGGAGGTGGAGGAGGAAAATCGCCGGGGATGCGGCGCGGCGCAAGCGGCGCGAAGGTGCTGCCTGGCGAGCGAGGACGGCCGCTGCGGGAATTAATCTGGTTGCCAGCAGCACCATATTGTCGGCCAGGGCTCTGCAGGGTGCGTATACGGCAATGGCTACCCAACTCGGTGCTGCACAGTGGCTCGAAATAATAAGCAACTCTCAAGCACACTAGCGCACAGATCTAATTCTACACAGTGTGAACGACCAATTATTGACCTTTCTGATGAAAATTTTGTGGATAGAGAAAGGATTGTGCTGTTGCAAAATATATACGAGATGCAAACATACATTTGTTTTCTTTTTCGTTTATTTCGTATACGTAACATATTTTCTTCGTTCCTAAAGTACAGTGAATGTATATTTTTAATTGTATGTTTTCAGTATGCAAATAATGTAGATTGCTTTGCTAGTGCACAGCTTAGGGAGTGTTTAAGACGTATTTGAATAAAATTAAGCAACGTGACATTTACTATATTTCGCTACCTTATTTTACTTTAGTCAATATTACAATTGTTCTCTCTATTATGTAGTTATATTGTGCATTTCAAAAACTTCACATTCGGCATTTGAACAGAATTCTATATTTCTCTAGTGACGAGAGCCTTTTCATCTTCATCGGAAAACATCAGTGATGTCAGACTCACTGATAACTCAAAGAAGAAACTTAAGTTATTGGATATTTTGTCCTTTAAACCTTTATCCAAGCCTCTTACAATAAAAACGTACATTGATTTCTAATTATGATTATATCATTACCTAAATGCAGTTATGATCGATATGAATGAATGAACCTCGATTTACAGGATAAGTAACATGCTGTGTGTATCCGTTGTAGCCAACTGTCAACAATAAATTTCTCATGAATATATCTGAAGGTTTAACATAAATCCATATTTTGTGATATTCTCTACTGTAAATAAACTCTATTATTTAAAATATATAATGAATTTACTTCAAAAATTCACCAACGCTGAGAAATTAAACAAAAAATCAGAGATTGTAGGGCAGTACATAAAATTTGCACGCACTGCAGTTACTCATACAATAACCTCAGAAATCCACAGAACAAAATATGTACGAACATGTCCAGAGATCTATTGTTTAATATTAAATTAAGTCATATAATTGCATAGAAATTTCGTTAAAATGATATTCAAGCGATATAATCAGAACAAGAAGAAGATATAGCCATTTGGCCGCATTGGGACTGAAAGGGTGTCGAAAAGCCGCCACTGTTAGAACTAGAAAGCTAGGACCTCCCTGACAGTCAGCGCAGAAACAGCGGCAGTGGTGGTTCTGAGCTAACTCAACTGGTCCGTCATATTTAATTCTTGGTAATTTCGTGATCGCGTTCAGACGAGCAATGGAAATGCGCGCTCTTCAGTTTTCGTAAGTAGCGCATATTTTATGTTAATTAAGTAACAGTTTCAGATAAGTTACAATATTTTAGACAAGTAATACTATTACAAAGCAAGTCTAAATATTCCCAATAACAATATGTACCTACGTTTAAGACTTTAAAAAATCTACATATTTAAAAAAATAAGGTATTCTGCCATGGCTTCGTTTAAAGCTTCTACTGAACCGATAATTGTATTTTTTCTTTTGAATGAAAGAATATGATCCCTAGATGTGTTATCAGATATTGTTTGTGTTGATTCACAAATATTTACGGTGTAAATTAATTAATTAAATCATTCTTTAATAGTACGCTTATCAATAGTCAATTGTTTTCTTTCAAAGGGCGGCAGTTTCAAAATCGATATACATGAGTCCATAGATGTGAGTCCACGCTGCTTGATGTTTTGTGTTGATTATTGAGATTTGTTTACAATTCGTCAAGGTTTTGTTTCAGTGTAATAATTGCATTGTGGTGTTGACAGTGTGCATGTATTTGCTTCTGTGGTGTATTTTGTAGAGAACATTCACAGAATATCTTCGTTATACCCTCAAGATCCAAACAATGCAAAATATATTGTGAACATTAGTCTGGGTACAATATTTTAAATTTATCTCAGATCTAACCGTCAAATTTTGACGGGTTCTCACTAGTAAGTTTAAAAAACTTATTTAAATCGATCATAAAAACCAAAATTATTATTTATTTCACAAATAATTTTTACTCTCCCTTAAGTTTTCACTGGAATATGTTTAATTAAATACTAACAAGGTTTATATATCATATACTCTCTGTTTCAATAAACGTTCCCAACGATATTTTACACTTTATTTGCATTAATATAATTTTGAACTAGGGTAATGTCCACGTGCAGTACATATAAGTTAAAATATACGATACTGTTATCAATAGATCTAATTGCATAGCACCTTAACACGCATACTTTCATTGAAAATTTCATTCTCTGACAATCTGAAGGTTGTCAAAAAATGTCCCATTCCCATGCAATGAAAGTATTCCGTTTTGATTAAGTCAATCAGACGGCAGTGCAGTGCTCATCTACTTCATGTTCAGATTACAAATGGCACCTGACAGCTTCAGTTAATGTGACTGGTATTTGTATCATGCAATATTACCGGCACAATATTCACAATTACGGCGATGAAACTAGGTGGATTTTTATATTTTATGATGATACAAATAGAAATTAGTGTTACACTTGTTCCCGTTTTACTTATGAATTTGCAGTCCAACTGCATTAATCGTAGAGTCTGCAAGACTTTCATTTTCTCTCACTTTCTTAGTAAGAAGAGAAAGTATTGCAATCATGTGCCAAAAAATGGCGAATTTTCGACACAAAATCTGTTATTGACACGCCCTGGTAACAAGAAAGTGACCAAGTCTTGTTCCTACATTTAGTAACTAATATATTGTGTCGGTGGAATCAATGTTTTGTGGGTCTTTGATACCGAAAAAACGACTGACGGCAAAATGTCCGATCCTCTGTCAGTCTGTGGTCAAAGCCAGTTGACTAAACTGTTCAGCCGATTTTCTTCAAAATTGATATTTCTCGGTCAAAAGGAACTCGAGGCACTCTTAGTTAAGTTTAAAACGGATATTTTGATTTTTGGGGATACTTAACATGAAGTCCCAACATGTTCAACATTTTCTCAATAATGGCACCAAATTTGTTGATTAAACTTTGTCCTTGCATAAAGTACGCTTTCAAGAATAGTGCAGGTCTCATTTTCGTTAAAACCCTTGATTTTTCAAAAATTGCAAAAGTTAAATTTCTTCGGCGTCCTCCTTCAACTACAATATTGAAGATAGAGATATTTTTCTTAAATGAAATCTCTTATATAAGACAAATCTTAAAATATAGTCATGTACAACTTTTTGAAAATATGAGTAATTTTTGGGTAAGTTTGAGTGAACTGTGGGCAATTTTTAAATTTTGCTTAACTTTTCCCCCTCAAATGTAGCCTTAATTTTTTTCTATTAATTATCAGAAGAAGTAAAATATGAAGCTAAACTCATTTCCTGTTTTCAAAAATTGCAAAAAGTTAACATTTCAAAACTACAAAGTTGAAGGTAGAGAGTTTTGCCAGACATAATCTGTGTTCAAACAAATAGCTCTTTAAAAAAAGGTCATGCACAATATTTTTTTAAAAAAAACGAATAGTTCTAGCGTAATTTGTGCTTGAAATCAACGCAATTTATAAAGAATCAAAAAGCGCTTCAAATTGTTTATTTAATTTTTTGCCACTGATAAAACAAGGGACGTTTATAAGAAAGTCATCTATCTCATTTTCACAGAATTCTCTGAATTTTAGAAAACTGCAAATCCAGCCATAATGCGAGAAAGTACGTATTGTTGTAATAGCACTAGTTGATTTAACAAAGCGGCGCTGGCAGAAGCGAGCTGTTGCGACAGCTCCATTACCACCGGCGCCGCCGCAGGGTCGCATTATTAACATCTAATTTTTAAGGATACAGTACGCATTTAATTGTCGAATTTGTGTTGATATATTAGCTTTAAAAAATATTTGTCACACATGTTTCCTACGATTTGTAATGAGTTTTGCTAGAGGTGGCGTGAGATGTGCTTGAATAGACAAATATTGCCGTATTATAATATTACGTAACTCTTCCTAAGTGTGAGAAAGTACCTGCTGCTGTAGCGCCGCTAGTTGAAATGTAGAAAGCTTAAGGCTCAGTATCATTGTGCACATTGCTCTTTACATCGCAGTGGCAAAATTGGTGTTTATCATCTTTTTAGTACAGTACTCCGTTTACGTGGAAGGCTTTTCAAAATGCAGGTGTTATAATTTCTATTGCGATGGCTTTGAAAAGGTTTATGTTATTATCGAAAAAAACTTTGTATCATAAACAAATGGAAAAAAGGGAAAACATTAGTTCACGCTATAGTTAATTTATGTTAGCATTTCTCATTTACAAGTTTTCTCATATTAGAGACAAAATATTATATCCCAAGATATGTCTTGAAGCGGTAGTCTTCTTTAATATCTACATAAAAATGGAATACATTGGAAATACTACATTCCATGAAAATTGAAATATTATACCTAATTAAAGTTAACTAGTGAGAACCCGTCAAAATTTGACGGTGAGATCTGAGATAAATGTACAAGACTGTGCCCAGACTAATGTTCACAATGTGTTGCGTTGTTTGGAACTTCAGGGTATAACGAAGATATTTTGTGATGTAGTTTCGAAAATTTTGAACATGTGTGGCCCATGACCAGGTGGCAATGCAATATCGGCACCAAATGACACAAAAGAAAGAGCACTATTATACTGACGAATATTATTTCTAAAGTTTTTTGATGTGTCATCATCTATAAACAACTTTGATTTCTTCTGGCATATTGCTCGAAGGTAAACTTATTTTCCCATATAAGTAACACAGAGTAAACTCGTATTTCTCACATGGAAAGTGCAAAGCAGAACAAAACTGACATTTCATAGACAACGACCCAACAGAGAACGAAATGACCTCACTAACACGGCTTCTACGCTGACTTTCTCTTTCCCTGCGTCCACTTAATGTACGTTTGCGTCTTTTGGGGCGTGTGGGCAACGATCGACATAACCTGTGTACAACTTCACTACTTAAGTACAACCGAGCAAAACCCACTCCCCGAATGTTCTTTATAAAATACACCACAAAAGCAAATACATGCCAATTATCAACGCCACAATGCAATCATTACACTGAAACAAAACCTTGACGAATTGTAAATAAATCTCAACAATCAAAACAAAACATCAAACTGCGCCACCATGAAGCATATTTGGAAGAAAACCATTGACTATTGATAAGCGTACTATTAAAGAATGATTTAATTAATTAATTTACACCGTAAATGTTGGTGAATCAACACTAACAGTATCTGATAACACATCTAGAGATCACGTTCTTTCATTTAAAGGAAATAATACTGCAATCGGTTCAGTAGAAGCTCTAAACGAAGCCATGGCAGAATACCTTATTTTTTTAAATATATAGATTCTTTTGAGTGAAATGAAAATCAATTATATGTGGAATAATATTTCATTTTGGCAGGTAAAGATTTTATCAAACACATTTACATCAAACACATTTTCGTAAATTAAGATTGATTTGTACCTGCGAATTTTTCGTTTTACAAATTTACTCCACACTCTTTTTATCATTCGTGTGTTTCCTCTTCCCTCTATATTTACATTTGTTTAAAATATCGGTGTTATATGTCGAATACAAATATTATAGCAAAATCGAAAGTTTGACCAATCAAAAAGTTATTTTCCCACTGAAATATTATTGGTAAATTATACAACCATTGGAACCTCCGATTTAATGGAGTATGCATCCTACAAGAACTAGATTTCCACGTAGCGTGATTCCTGCAGGGAGATGAAGGACGGTAGGATGAAGGGGGGAGCGGCCGAGAGAAGGGCTGCACGATAAATCAAAGCCAGCAACTCCGGCCACAAACTTTGGCGGCGTTGGACCGACCTCGAGGTCCGGCCCCGCCCGGCCCAGCCCGGTCTCTCTCCGCGTGCCGCGGGCGGCCACCGGCGCGCCGGGAGACAACAGCGCTGCGCGGCGGCCGCGCTCCCCGAGTTAATACACTCCCGGCGTCCAATTAGCAAAATGTGCGCGCCGTGGCATAATCAACGCGAATTCGCCCGGACGACGCCTCGCCAACGGGGCGAGCGCGACTCGACCTATCCCCCCCCCTTCCCGCCTGGCTGGCGCCGACTGCACGCCGCTTTACCTCAAGTTGGCTGAAGTTGCGGTTGCGGTTGGACCCTAGCGCTTCTCCGATCGTATTCCATGGCACGTGCTCGGTGCTCCGTGGCTACGCGTTTGGTTCGGTGCTATAACGCTCAGCGTAACGGGATGCTGTACCCAAGTTTGCCGGTTGAAACTCGATCGAAGCCCTTGATTTTTAAGGGCGAAAAAATCCTTCGTCAAGGGAAGTAAAGCTGGCTGTCCCATGTAGATTTACATAATGTAAAAGACACTCAAGCCCAAAATAAGCCTCGGAGGTAAATTCAAATTGTCTGTTTCGTCGCCCGAGTAATACTTTCTTTCTCCATTAGATAGTGAAAACAGCGAAGCGAAATTTGCGTGGTCAGACGGAAGAGCGGACCTGATGGCCGAGTCTGGCCACGTTAACTAACTTTCTAACTAACGTATGCTGAACTTCATGAAGATTCCTGTTTCTTAACGTTTGGGCATATTTGGGATGGATACATGCTTTCATGAAGAGGTGATAATTGTGATGAAATTATAAAAATACTGACAAAAGAATGTTAATCTGAAAAGCTGGGGAAAAGGTAAACATCTGTATAAAACTCGGACCTCGCGTAGTTCAAAAGAAATTCCTGAAGGAAGGGATGTAACTTTAACTCCGGAACCCGTGAGTTTTTTTCATTTTTCAATATCATCTCAATGGAGTACACGTGGCTAGTTTTGTTTTTGATGTCTGTGTGTAGTTTCTAACAATTCTGACGATAAACAGCTACACATTTAAGGGAATTCATGTAACAGTAAATCCAAAGATTGAGTACGTGAACCTTTTTGAACTTCAACTAAATATTGAAATATATTTTAATCCATTTAAATTTTTTACATACAATAATATACGTGGATTTATGCGTACGTATAATACAAGTGTATTTGAAACAATTCTTCAGAATTCTTTTACTAGTAATAGTATGAAGTAACCAAACTGATAATTGTCAGAAAACTTAAAAGTTTCCGGAGCTGTTTGAAAAAAATTCTGAAGTGCAATACTATAAGATTAGACTAAATGGAATAATCTCTGAACTCGTAATCCATTCACGAATTTGAGAATAGGTTTAACTCAAGATTTTAGCTTGTTTCTTGCGTATTCAATAAGAAATGTTCCGATTATTTAATACAACAAATAGGTGGCAGAATTGAGGCGTTTATAATTCGACATTGGTAAGCTAATCAACAGGCAAAATTGAGATACATGTATTTACCTTTTTCTGCTAGACGCTAGAGGTTGGTAAGCCACTGACGAAGTAGTCTAATGCAATAGAGTAATTTACGCAGTGTCTTGTAATGCAATAAATATGATTTTTTACATTGACTACCTCATTTATAGAATTCTTCAGACTTAATTACCTCTCCTAAGAGGCACATGTGGTGGCGTACAATTTCCTATTCCCAAATGTCTAAAATTTCTTGCTTCAATAAAGAGTGTTCAATTTTAATACGTTCATGGACTGAAAATAAAATTGAAACTTGTGTTATCTGCGTATGGGATCTCAACGTTTGAGATTCCTTTGAAGAAACTTGTTGCATTTCGGTTCCAAATTATTCTCACTCTTAGTTCCAGTACGACTGTTCCGCTTGTGAAGCTTCTTTGTCATTGACAACTGTGGCTCTGGAGAGACACCATTATCGCAATTTATCGCCTGTCACATGCTTGCTGGATGCGCGCCCGCGCTTCACTACAAAGCGAATTTTGCAGTACCCCCTTCATTTGTCCATTCCGACTTAGTGCCAACGAGGGTAGATTTTCATTGGAGAATCTTCTGCTATTGCTTGGAGCTAAGAAACCACTGGCACCGTCAGTTAGTGACTCTGAAATGGTGAGCATAACAGGATTGGCACCATTGGCACCGCAGTCCCATCATTGTTTATGAAATTAGTTTAAATAAGTGTTTTAGGATGAGTACATATTTTGAATTCAAGTTTGAATGAATGTAATAAAGCAACATTATAAACTAGTTTTATTCGTTATTTTTTGTACAACAGCATTATAAATTTATAAGAGATTCATACTTAATTTTGCGAAACAACTTTCTTGTGACGTTTCGGGTATGTGATATCTGTGCGAGAAAACTGGTCGCCTGGTCGGAAAACCATTTCCCTTTACGTCCCCCCGATTCTCTCCCTGCAATTGGCTGAACATGTGACGACGCAATCTTTCTTGCCGTAAAATGCCAATACGTCATAATTTGTACCGTAAAATGCCTGATTATGAACGATTTCTTGCAATAAAAGAAGTCATTTATAGTACTCGTATAAAAAAACGGAAATTATTGTATGTGATACTCAAACATTTTAAATTCGGAACCCGTTGGGAAAAATTGCAGAAGTTTAGAAAGTAAAATACATACTACATTTAAGGGTGCACTACGTTTTGTGTTCATTTTCATTGCAATTAGTGTAATGTCTTGTATACTAGTGGATGGTATACACGTTTTGAAATGTTGCAGAAAATAATGTAGAGATTTTGTCGGAAATTGAACTTTTGGAGGCTACTGACTTAAAAAATGTTAGTATTCAAAACTTTTCAAGTACGCACGTGCATCCTTGATTTTATCGAGTATTCTCAAAATTTTGAAATATTTGAATTAAAAAAATATATGTAGTGTTTCCCAAACATTTGAATGTTTATATTTACACTAAGGGCGTGATTTAAATTCAAATGCATTTTAGAGACACAATTACTTCAAATATCTTATCTCAAAAGTCTCTCGAAATCTCAAATGATCTTTTTATTCGCTTTTTTTTCATTACGTGGCAATTTAGTGCCTTGGGGTATTGCAGCTTGCAGCTGCTTGCAGCAACTTGCAGCTTGTTGCTGCTTTCCGGATCTCTGATGCTTGTTGGAGATTTTCTGAATCCACAGTGTAGCTTACACAAGGATGGCTATTAGTTTCATCGCGCGCGATGCGCAGTTCATATTACAGGGTGCTGCGGCAACATTTACTTCCCGGAAGTGACCAAAGAAACCAATGATCAAAGCAGTTGGCTAATGAACTCGATTCCGCGGGGAGTGGGAGACCGCAAACTCACCGATGCTAATCACATTGAGTAAATTGCTGGCACTTTGCGGGGATCAAACCTGTAACCTCCTAATCACTTTTACTCCCCGTAGGGGGAGATCACGATGGCGTAGGTTGTCGTGGTCTCTGGTGGAGTGTCGTAGACGACCACTCGGACCCAGAGTCTCGTGGCGCCGCTCACGTCGTTAGCTTGAAGGTGCAGGCAATGAGGCGATGCTAAGCTCTTGGCAGTCGGGCTCGCCCGGCTACCCACCAGTTGGGCCTGTGGCGCGTCGTCCTTTGGGCAGGATTGGGCGAAGGATGCTCCTTGGAGTATTCCGGATCCCACTTTAAAGTCCGGCGGGAAACTAGATTCCACCCGTCAGGCTGCTCAGGTTCCGGTAGATAGCTGGCAGTAAGCATTGGGGAGACGGGATGGGGCTCTGAGCCGCCTGAACCTTCAGGTGGCCCCCAGTTGGGCTCTTGGATTCATCGTTGCAGTGGCCCGATACTTTGGGCACAGAGGAGGAAACTTGTTCCCGGGGCATAGTCGAGACTCCGGCACTCGCCTGGAGAGCTAGTAGCTCTGAGCTAGCAGAGCGGCCCTACACAGGCATTGTATGGGGAGGTTGCCGTGAGGGCAAGTTGGGTTCCGGCTGGATCCGGACGTCAGCCCGCCGGTGTTTTGCACGTCGGTGGGAGGTGAGGATAAAAGCCCAAATAGGCCAAGGTGCCCACCCCCTGACGAAGCAAAGAGTTGTGGTGTTGTAGACCACACGGGGTTTCATACATAATCACTCTTTCCTCAGCTTCGTTTAGCTCAGAGTCAGCATTGTAGTAGTAAATGTTTCAAACAAACTATTTATTTGTGTTTGTATCCTTTATAATAGGACTCTTTCCAATTGTAATAGAAAGTGCAGTGAAGAACTGCTGGACTGCTAATAAGGCGGTCGGTGGTCGGGTAAGAGAGAAGAAAAACTTTTTTCTTTGAACTTTTTGTAAGGATGAAACACAATTCGCGGTCACATTGAATGACAGAAGTGCTACGTCATTAAAACGTTTTAGGATTTTCAAATATTAGAGATATGTAATGTTCCTGCTGTTTACATATAGGCATCAAAATTAATTCAAATTTGGCGCTTGATGACGAATGTAAACAATTATAACCATTCTTTGGGATGAGTTAACATCAGGGGGGCATTTCAAACGGTTTGCCTTCGAGATAATTTATTTTCCCATAAATCGCCGACTACATTGCAGGGAAAAAGAATGAATTTGTCAAAAAATGTATATCTTGAACTGTTTCAAAGAAGGCCGTGAGTGCGCACCACCTCCCAGATTCCGGAAGCGAGCGCGCGCAAGCAAAGTTGTGCATTGTCGAGATTCGAAAAAAATAGCTTCTTCCCGCTGACACGCGGCGAGCGCACATTGTTTGAAAATCAACAGCTGAGCAGTGGGGGTGGCGGTCGTCTAGCACATAAAAAATGAAAAATACGCGCGTGTCTACTGCACTGAAAGTTGAAACATCTATGCGAGGTCGGTGTCACGGTTTCAAATTTCCATGGTGCTGAATTCTCCGTGAATCAGCGTTTTTGGCGCGTCAGAATAGCATGGGCATATGAGCTTCATACCCGCGTGAATAAAGAGATAAAAACAGAGAGAAAACCGATTTCCTTTCGCTCAGACACAAGTAACACTTGTTTTCTTCAATATGTAATGGTAAAAGCAATTCTAACGCCAAGGTAACTACAGTCTTAATACTTGTCGTTTTCAGAATCTTCCCTTAAATCAAAAACTCAGACGTATTGCACGTTAACTCAGACGTAAAGACGTATTGCGGATATTCGGCTCAATCTTCAAAGCTTTCCCACCACTTACGCTATATTCGAAGCTTCAACACTCGCTTTATTTGGTGAAATAAGTTTTTGAAAAGTTGATTGGAGTCTCAGATTATAAAATGCAATATTGTACTAGGAATACTACGTTTCTGCTACAAATATGCGATTTTGTAGCACCACTATTTTTTTTGTATTAAATCTTTGTCTATCGCGTTGCATGTAATCTGCATGAAAATTGTGACTTTTTCCTTATGGATCGTGTTTCTATGCAAACTATCAAATCAATCGAGAAGAAAGTTTTTTTTGTCTAACGAAAAATAAAAATATTTACCCTGCAGTTTGGGAAATAGTACAACCACACATAAACATGAATTCAATCATTTATAAATATGAATATAATTTTCACAACAACACAACTCGAAAATTAAAATCGTTTAATTTTATTTGTTATTGTAATGACAGTTCGCAAACCCAAATAAATCCCGGTATTATCCGTAATTACATTCATTGCCGATCTCACCTAAATCAAAATGTCGGAGAGTGTTAACGCCCGATATCGTGAACTCTACTGAGCGCGCGAGGACGCTGACAGTGTTTCGTGTCGCAATTATAAAATTTCAATCACGGCGTAAAATCCAATAACGGTGTACTCGCATGTCGCCGGGTGGAGCGCGCGGAGGCTCAATAAACAGCGCAAATGCAATCAACGCGCGGAAGGGAGGACGCCGCAATGAGTGACACGCGATCGCCTGCCGACGCACTGGCGGCCGCGGTGCAGTGCACGGGCGCGGAGCCAGCACACGCGTGATTAATTGCGCGTGGGGTGCCCAGTGCGGTAGCCCCAACGCCCTACCATGTCCCGGATCCGGGAGGTCATTGCCCTGCCTGGGTGAAGCCACTCTCAAATCCTTGCGTTTATACACCGATTATATTTCGCTTGATTCACGCAAGATATTTTTTTTCTAAAATCAGTCGTTTTCAATTTTTTGCGGCGATGCTTTCTCTTAACATCTCTAACGGTCATTCCAATCCTTCATAACAATATTCTCTTTACAGGTGATATAATAAATGTTACCAAGTTTTAGGGCATGAAGGTGGTCGAAGACGATAACATTTTGCCAATGAACATGGGAATTAACATCACGAATGAGAGCGTAGGCTTCCGCGCCCGGAGTCGGTAACTATTTGGCTATCCGCGAGACGCCGCGACCTCGAAACAGGTACCGTTCGACCACTATCCTGCGACCTTCAAGGCGAAATTCCCTGCGCCTGAAATGCATTTCGCCCCGAGGAAGGTCGCAGAATGGAGGGTGAAAAGTTGGCATCTGAGCCTGCAACGCGGCGCCTGCCGGAAAGCGAAGTAGTTACTCACATATGACGAAATTACACATTTTTCTCTCACTTGTTGGCAATCCATCATGCACACGTGACCTGTCTGCACAGTATAATACGCTAATGAACGATCACTGTTTTGTATAAATTATAAGACGCCACTGACACGGAACGTGTAAAATATCCTTCTGCTGACCAGAGAATCCCCCAGGGGTACATCAAGCAAATTTAAGACGAAAAATGCAGAATTTTATACAATATACTCGTACCAGACAAACGTCTAGGCGCAATGCAACCCGCAACTCACCTCACCATTGCGCGTTGCTAATACGGATCGTTCTAGTGCCTTAAAAAAAAGCTTTTGGTAGCTCTAAGATCTGAATAATGTTCCTTAGGTTGTAACATTCAAAGAAACCTTATGGACATTTTAGTTGAAATACATTTCTGGAAATCTCTTTGTTCTTGGTACCCTATTCCATAATGATTATGGGCGATAAAAATAAAAATACATACTAACTCACAAAACATAAATAATAAATTTAAATTCACTTTTGAGCTAGACTCTTGAACCTTACTAACTAATGATCTTTCTGAATGAATCTTTAAAGTCTGCCAGCTCGACTTGCGCTGACTCTTGCTGAGCGTCACTGACTTTCTCCCACACACGCACACTTAGCTACTTTTCCGCGCACACGCACTGATTTTAATGTTTGTTATTCACCAACACTATGCATCCCTCGGAGGGGTACACGCACTGTTGTTCCATCACAGGCACTGTGTGTGGTACCTTGGAGTGAGCTGTGTTCTCGGCGCCAGAGTGAGCGAGGGGGGACCGGTCGCCGCGTGCTAGACCTAGTGGGGCCGCAGACCCGCTATTCGTACGGAACCTGGTCCATTCTGCCGTCGAGATCTTAGTAACATGCAGTACTACCTGAAATAGCCTCGGCGACGACAAGTTCATTTTCATTCACAGGTTCAATTTCTTCAGCTTGTCGCCATAGTTGTGCTTCTTTAATTTTTTTTATAATTTATTACTTTCTGTTCGACAAAATGTCTTTCAGAGCATTGAAATTTACAACAAAAGGACAATCGTTATGGACACTAACAGTAACCTCTTTATGAAGGCAAAATATAAGAATTAGAAAAATGTTGTAAAGATAAGACGATTGAAAAGGAAATAAGAGAAAATAAAACTGTGGAGGATGAAACTTGTCTTTAGGAAATTGGGAATTAATTCTACGAAGAAAGGGATAAGTTTTACCAAGATTTAAAAAATTGTGCGTGATGTAATGAAGGAAGAGTATTAAAAATATAATTTTAGACTATAATTTATTTTCAGAATATTTAGACTATAATTTTAAATCAAATCATATATTGTAGGGAGATTTAATTCATTATGAATTTGTGTATTGGGAATAAATCAAGGTGCATGTAGAATTTTTCTAAACAATTTTTCTTTTTTTGGGGGGGGGGGCAAATTTGAAGTTTTTCTATATTTAATTTACCTGCGTTTGACCATATTGGACAAGCATATGTTAAAGTAGGTCTACTTATTGAAGTGTATATTAATTTAGCAGTTTTACTTCTTTAGGGTAATATAGACCACACGCTTCTCTAGCTCTACCAATCAGAATCAATAGCACCACTGTAATCGATTCTTGTTTTGAATGTTGATTTGAATGTAGATTTATGAATCAATTTCAAACGAATTTGTTTTGTAATATTAGACAAGTAAGCTTGGAATTCAAAGAGTGCTGACATTTTATATTTGAAATGACAGTGATAAACACTCAAAGAAAAGGCCTTGAAACTTGTAAATGAATCAGTCATGCGTTTCATTATTGCCATGTAATTTCTTTTCGAAACTTAACGTATATTTGACGTACTGTTCACCAATTTTGAAACTATTTTATCAAATTATTTCTATCCAGTGACAACGATAAATCCACCAAGTATGAAATTACCTTTCTTAGAATTGAAACAGAACTACCTTGGTGATATTTAAATATCAGAAGTCAATGATTATGGACTCACATTTAAACCTTGTAGTTTTACATTCAATTAAAAATTATAGAAAAACTATTTATATTTTGTAAAGATGAAAATATTATGATACATTGTTTTAGACTGCCCAGGGTGTCATGGAATGGATGCTCTGGTTAGCTGTGGTTTTGAAAGAGCATGTCAGATTAAAATGCGCTTGGTATTGTCATAGTTCGGTGGTCATGTCGACATGTATCCTGCTCAACAACTTTAAATCCCATTGGGCCGCACTGTACTGCGGTTTTTACAGAGCTGCCTCTCAATTCCACTCAAGTCCCGTCACCACGGTGGCATTACTGTTCACCGTCCCGTCACCACGGTGGCACGGTTTCTCTCGATAGTGCCGCTAGAGTCGCTTCATCTGCAGCTCTGCTTGATACGGTCGTGAGCATGCCAAAGTCACCTAGCATTACGACTGAGAAAGACGCGAAAAACCGTGCCATAATTCCACCGTGGTGACGAGCCTTGGATGGAATAGAGAGGCAGCTCTGTAAAACCGCAGTAACAGCCCATTATTTCTGAAGATGAAAACGATGATTCGCACTTCGTAAAACTCTGTGTTCGTTCTGAGTGATTTCAACAACAAAGAATTATGACTTGCGAGGTCGGCGAGAAATACGAAACAAAATAAATGTGAATATTATTCTGGGGCAACTCTCCCTTACTTTTATCCGCTGTCACATTTTTCTTCTTATTCAACTAAAACATTAAAAAGAACTCACGTAGCTTTTATTTCGGAGTGTTACTATTGGCCTGAATTTTATTTTGTGAGTAGTAATGGAAATTGAAAAGTTTGCAGAAGAATGATTGTTTCCTTCTATTGCAGCTCGTCATGCATATTCTCTCAAGAACAACGTTTATTTCCGACAACTGAGACCATTTTAATTTGAGTTGATTTATTTTCGTAAAAAAATCTATGCAATGTAAAGGGAATCAATATTTCTTCTTGATTGTCAATATATGTTTGTAAATAAAGTTTTTTATGACAATCTTTTATTCTAGCAATTTCACAACGTTTCGTAACTAGTTTTGTTACATCATCAGGTGCTTAGTGTGAGAACTGCTTTCCTATTGAATTACCTCTGCAGTAACAATTGAGGAAACATTATGAAATCAACTCACACTCACTACAGGTTATACCAGACAACCACAGACACACCAATGCCAAGGAATTAACGTAAATATTAATTAATGTAAAGGGAAGAACTATAATTTGCGCACGTTTTCTGCAGCCTCCAAAACTCTTCCCTCCTCTTTAACCATAAATAGTTGAATGATCAATAAAAGAACCAACAAAGGGAGGTTTGTGACATTTGAAAACTGGAAACTTTTCGCTTCCGAGTTATAGAAAACTTACTTGTATTGGTAAACGAATTATAAACTTTTTAGTATTGATAATAAAAGGGTAACCCATACTTTTAGACTACTCCTGCCACAACTAGTAAAAGCAGAGATCAAAAAAACGTGCACATAGTCAAGTTACATTCATGTCGAGAAACAAACAAGGATTCATTTACGTATTTACTCACAGGATCAAGGAAATTGAACGTAAACCTTATTGAGATGCGGGTTATTGATCCACAAACTGAGATGCATTACTTGTTACGGTCGTTCTAAATCTTTTAAAATTATTCAGCACAAATTTAAACTTATATATACATATACCATTATTAAAATAAATATCATTTTTCTTATTGATGGTCAATACAAGTTCTAATTTTTTAGAAACAGTAATGTAGCAGAAAAGATTTTACTTTGTACTTAAAAATTTGGACCAATTTTAATTGTTTAATGTCATCTACCAATGTATTGTACATGTATTTATATGTGGATTCCTTGTAGTGAACTGTTGATAATGAATGTTATTTCTACAACGCGTGTTGAAATGATATATATTTCTTTAAAACGTTTCCACCGTTCGGTAAGTCAGTTTTGACAAAACTATTGATTTGTAAATTTAAAGACGAGGAAATGGTATGATTCCGGGCTTGCAGGAATCGCGTGGATGGTATTTGCTTTTTCGGTAATCTAATCACTACTAATGACTAAAGATATAATCATGGCCGGTATTACTTATAAAATCAGGCCAAGTGTACGTGAATTCACTAAATCGTACACGTACAAAGAACGTCAAAAATATCCTATAATATCTAATAATATTATAATTTATTAAATTAAATTAATATTTTTAATAATCAAAAATATCCTATAAAGAATATTGTACAAAATAATAAAGATAAGCAATTAAATCATTGCTGAAGTATGCGTTATCATTTTTTTCCAAAGCTCAGATGCTTAGAGTGTAGTTAAAAAATGGCCATGATTTTTGAAACAAAGTTGTCAAACTCAGATGGTCCATAATCTGGACACGCATAGAAATTCCGTATTAAATACGTGCTGAAACAAAGGGGTTACTTTTTTTATTTATTGAATATTAATCTCTATTACTAATTCTCTCTTTCCTCGCCTCTCGTTGAAAACGACACTGAAACCAGGTGGAGGGATTTCTTTTATTTATTTAAATTAATAATAATAATAATAATAATAATAATAATAATAATAATAATAATAATAATAATAATAATAATAATAATAATGCAGATTGCTCACTTCAAGTAGGTTTGGACCATACAGGATCAATCATAAGGTGAAATGAGGAATTAAGACTTTTGTATTTTATATATTTATTATCGGCTCAACGATCGCATATTTAGCATGTGCCTTTTCAAGAGCATTACAGATATTGAACAAACGGTTGACAATAGCGTAAAAATTACATTTTACTTAATAAAAGCAAAGGAATACAGAAATATTAAAATGCCTGTACACCATTTTGTGCTTATACTAGTGAGCCGATAATAAATATATAAAATACAAAAGTCTTAATTCCTGATTTCACCTTATTGATCTTGTATGGTCCAAACCTACTTGAAACGAGCCATCTATCACCATCATTAGACTAGGACTAGCAGGAAGAAATAACATAAAAGAAAAAAAAATAAGCTTCGATGCGCCGAATTTTTCGTAAACTCATTTCTTCTTCACGAACTACGCGTCCCGTATCTCTTTGTAGCCACTGTCGTGTTTTCCTGATTTGCCTATTGCCTATCGATACCCGATCTGTTTATTCTTTGGTCTAAACCTTTTGTAAATTTTTATGACTTTAACAACACTCGGATATTTCTCACGTGTTTATTCTTTAATTATATTGCCCTAATTTCCCTCATCGTCATCATATTGCAATTTATTAATATTTTCATTTCCTTGTTGTAAACTTATTTCTTCAACGAGCGGGTCGACATCCATTGTTTTCTATCAAGGCTCATATTTACAAATACTTATTTCGTAATTACAATTTATTAATTCCATGAAATAGCCCGCCATAATGCCTAGACGTTGTTTGGTGTTTATGCATTTTGTGTTGAGTGTATTAATTATAAATCACGCAACGCAAACCTACAGTGTTTTGATAGAATTGTCTTAACCTATAGTGTTTTGATGGAATTGTTTCTCGTTGTCATTGATTGGTATTTATTATATTTTTCTCTTTGCAGAAATGGTACAATTGTCGAAAATAGCAGATCAAATCACATTGTACGATATTGTCATATTTATCACAAACAAACGGAAGAGGTGGCTCAGGGCATTAACTGACGTCGTTGCAGTGCTTCCGACCGGTAGATCTTAGGTTCGAGTCTCGACAGTGTCAAGGTTTTCGACATGAGCTAGATAGCTAGGATGAGTTCAGTCCCTGTCTGGAGGAGAATTCTAGCAACTGGTTGCTCTGATCGGAAGTTTCCGTGGTTTCTCCAATCAACACCAGGCGAATGCTAGAGCAGTGCCCTAACATATAGGCTACGGACTGCGCGTGATCTCTAGTGGGAGATATCTGATTGAGGAAAACCTCACGATGGTAGGTCGGCGCCGGATCTCAGCATTCAGCAGAGGAAGTCACCGCCACCTCCAGCGATAAAAACGTGCACTTAGGGGACTAATGGCTTAAGCAGTTGAAGCACCCAGAATCACTAATCAATCAACACAAAAAACATTTTTATACCACTGATAAAAATGATAAACAGTTCAATACATTAAGTAATTTATATAAACCCAATTATTTTTAAAACGAAGTATAGCTTTCTTAAAACAATGACGCTAAGTTTTTTTTCCTGAAAAGAAAGTAGTCGAATTTGCAAAAAATGCAGTAAATCTTCTTTTAAATTATGAAGTAGCTTAGTTCAAACATAAATTTATTAATTACAAAATAATTTAATCGTTTAGATAATTGCGTCTCCCAATTATTTAGTTTAGGCCATTCACCTAGTGCTGAAAAACGCCCGTTTCAGGAAACAAATTCCCTAATTTTTTGTCACCAGTTCTGTATGTTTTTTGGGTGCTGAATTCAAATTTGTGATTTACCACCTCCGGAAATGTACCATTCGCAAAGAAATTAAAAAAAAACTAAAAATTTAGCATTTTTTACAGTTTAATTCTTGTTTTTCCAGTTTATTGTACGTCTGACAACTATGCGCTTATCGAAAAATGCACCGCAATAAAGTACACATGATTATCTACGAAATGCTTTATTTTTCTTTAATTTTCCAACACTTCTTTTAGTCGCTAGGATGCACTGAAAAGGAACTTAACTTCACTTCACTTCACTTCACTTCACTATAGTTCAATATAGAAAACTCGTTTATTTGCGCGGGGTGTTTGTATACACTGTCCTTAGACAATTAAACTCTGACGGAAACAATAGAAAAGATAATGTTCTGTACAATGCAATATAATCATATCATATGTTGCGCTATGTGCCAAGTTATGATGTAAAAGAAACACTAAAAGCAAAGAAGAACCAAATATGAACCATGATCAGATAAGTTCGTAAATATTGTGCAAAGTAAGTTTTAGGATAAAAAGAAGATGAGCTTCATTACAGAATTTTACGACGGTAAGGATTCGTGGCCCATTGCCAATTATTATTTTGCCAAATATTGGGTTTTGAAAAAATATGACTTGCCAATATTATGATCAGTTATGTCATTGTTGGTCATTCACTGACGTGAACAAACGATATCCATCTAAAACACAATGAATCAAAATCACAGACCATGATGTGTGTGGACTTTTACTACTTTTACAAGATACGTACGGTTTCTGTTCTTCCAGAAGATGAAACACTTCAATATAGAAAGGCTTTTAATAATGACTAAGAAGGGTACTCATGAATGGGAAACATTAGTTTGCAAAACATATCCTGTGGTAAGTGTTGGTTACCACCCCAATTTATTCTCTATGTGAACTTCGAAAGCTTCTGCAAAAACCTCGACAGTGTTAGAATTTTGAATAAATTGTTCAACATCGTCGTCATTCTGTGGTAAAGGCTACTCAGAGTGTAGGGAGAGTGCAGAGTTACTTAGCGTCAGCGTGTCATGACAAATTACACAGATGCCCCAGCCGGGTATGCGGAGTTCCGAAGGTAGTTTTGGAAAACTGTATGTAAATTATATAGTATTATACTATGTAAGAAACAAAATCAAATGTATTTGTTACACATTCAGTAAAGATTAAATAAACCAGTTTGCAAGCAGTACTCCGGGAAGTAACAACACGAAAAACGTAGAACTGAAGGTATCCCGAACCTGGGCGAGTACTGGAGTTTTAGTAAAAAAATATTATGTATTACGTAAGATGAAATGTTGAAGTGTATTCTCCTTCTCATAAATTACCTCGATCTTTATAGTAGGAGAGTAATGACGAAGTAAAATAAGTTTGCTACAAAATTTTCTTCATATGAGAAAGTCAAATAATTATGATAACTAACAAATAGCCGCGTAAAATTTTATTATTTTCAGCAGAGGGGTGACTAGCTTACTGATCCCTTAACAACCAGAGCGCGGATTCTACCTCAGCGAATTGTGATGAGTTTTGTAAACTTATTAGTTGTCATGCTGTTGTATCTACAGAATGTAAAATAACTCGGCAAAATTATATCCTCCAGCAATTGACTTTCTGATGTACGTTCTGGGCTTGGATCCTCGATGCTTCTTTGAAACAAAGTATTTCGTCGATTGAGTGCTGAAGCATAATTTTTTACGTCACAGATGATTCATTTATATTAGCGTTTACAGATAATTCACACGCTTTGCTACGAAATCATTTCTTATTTACATGATGCACGCTCGCTCCACGCTTCCAAGTTTTCTGCCGCGTCTCTGGTCGAGAGATGAGAGAGGCTCAGGAATTTCGATCCTATATTAAATTATATACAACCCCGGCAATCAGAACTAATTGGGGGTGTTGTCGGTTCGGATACGAATATGGGATTATCCGAAAAAATGTACCGTACACATACAAATACACCTATAGGATTACCAGACCCAATGCAGCTTAGCGATCGCATCATCACATCGCATTATCAAGCAGATTCAGTTCCTTTCGGCAGAAGATTACTGATTTTGCAACTCCCTCTAAGTGAAAATTACTGCTTCATAAACATGCGATATAACCGTAGATACCAGAACAATAAACATTTCATTTCGACAACTTGTGTTTCAATAGTTAGTTGTTCAGTTTTACATTACATATAAAATCTTTTCTTCACACTAAAAATAAGCATTTTATTTATTTTGTTTACATTTCCATCATCCCAAATTTTGTTTGGATTATCCAAAATTGCGGATTCGCGGGATTCCAGTTAGCGAGGTTCTACTGAAGTACGAGATATCCTACAGTAAAGGATGGCCGTGACTCACGACATTCGGACCGAGCCCCTACAATTCTGTGGACGGACAATGCAGGACACGATAAATTGAAAGGAATCGTGGCCGCCATTATAGTGAATTTATTTTACGTCAAAAGACAGTTGAAACTGCGTATGACGTGCTATGGGGAGAAGCGAATTCTGTGCACATTTTCATTTGAATGTGCACGGGTTTCTTATCAGACTGCAATAATTGCATTCGTTTTCATCATTACCATTGTTTTCAGGTAAGGTAATAGAAATAAAAATATGAAATGAAAAAACAAGACATTAGCCGTGTATGTATAATGTTTAAATACAAGTTTTCTATGACAGCTGTCATCTTTCGTTAACAATCCAGATTTGCAAGTTTTCACGCGAAATATCTTCAATATCTACAATGAATCACTATTAATGAACGACACAGATATTCCCCTCGTAAAATTCCGTTCGAAAGGGATTCAAACTCTACGAACGTGTACACTGAATTTGAATTTGGAACAATAAATTTTGTTCGTACACTTAGTATACGTCGGACAGCTCTTAACCGGATTATCTCACGTACACTTTTTTACAGTTAAATAATTTACACACAAAAAATAATTTTTCATACACTGCACATCTTATCACGCAGTGAGTTTTTCCAAAACAAGCTCGAACCATTTCCATAACACCCGGGTTCTGCTACGCCCAATAGGTTTAGTAGAGTATGTGAAAATTATTGGCACAGAAAATACAACGATCCTGCTTTCACTAACTGCCACGACAAATAAAAGGAATAATCAGCCGAAGTTAGTATAGTTCGTAGGAGATATGAAATTGCTACGAAGGAATAACAATACAGTGACCATGATGCACAAATCTCTCAATTACAAAAAAATGTGAACTTCAAGACTTCAAAAAACTACGTTTATGTGAAGATTGTTTGCTAAAAGTAATTATTTGTAGATCACTTGCCACAGTAATGAGATATGATTAACAATATTCTTGATACATCTGAAAAACGTAATGCATTGTTTTTCACGCTTTCGTTTCACTTGCTTTAGCAACCCTAAAATCAAATACCTCGCGGAAAAGCAATACGAAGATAACATGATGGTTTAGACCATGTTATTCAAAAATTTGACAGAAGTGACCGATCCAGAAAATGTGACTGGTCTTTTCAATTAATTCTGTTTTTCGAGAATTGCAGTTCTACTCACGAAGCGTCAAAAGGCCCAAAATTGAACATAAGATATTTTTAAAATAGTTTCAACGCGATATGCCTTTCCAAAACTTATTACAATGAATTTCTCAAAATAAACTGCAAAATAAAAAATAGAATGAAGAAAACAGCATTCTCAGCACATGATGAGCGACGTCTTATCACGCCGTGAGTTTTGCAAGCTCGTACCATTTCCAAATACCCTGGCTGTGCTGCGTTCAATAGTTTTGGCAGTTTTTGTGAAAAATATTTCTCAGAACACACAACGAATCTGCTTTCAATAATACCCTCGACAAGTATCAGACGAATTATGTATTGTGTTTGCTTCGTAGTAGACATGAAATTGCAATGAAGGAATAAAAATACAGTGTCCACGATGCACAAATATTACAAAAAATGCGAGCACCGAGACATCAAATAATACTCCTATGTGTAGATTGTTCAGTGAATGTAAAATAAATATATTTGTAGACCACGTGCTGCAAGAATCATGGGACGTGGTTTAAAAAATCTATTGATAGAAGTGAAAAATGTAATTCATTGTTCTAAACGCATTCGCTTATCATGCTTTGCCCCCAAAATCAAAAAACCCACGGGAAAGCAATACTTGAGGGTTTACACCATGTTATTTTAGTATGGTTAATTTAAATATGACAGAAATGAACGATCAGAAACAGTGACGTATCTCTTCAACCAATGCTATTTTTCCATAATTGGGATTCTCAGGCAGTGGCATTTGCTTTAGGTGTGGAAGTGGTGTGTCAACGCCCAAGGAAACAAAAAAAATTATTCCTTCCTTCCTTACTTAGATTTCCTACATTTATTCGGTCTTTCGTGCGAAATACGTGTTATGTTTAACAAGCCTTTTTTATTGTTTTAATCAAAAGATGAGAGGTTGTTCTATGTTCTGGTAGAGTTTAAATGGTTTTTACTCTAGTTTTTGTGTAATGAGACCATAAAGTTTGTCGTTTTAACATGAGCTCTACGGCGACGTAACAGATCTGACCTGAAACTTTAAAATTACTTATTCTGTTAATTACTATCTCACCGCTGGAAATAATACAAAGTTGGAGAGAACAAAACTTCTGATCTTTTTGTTAAGCAATCGAATAATCTAAGGTTTATCTCACCGTTGGCTCAGATAATTAAAGAAATAAAATTAGAGAGAAACAAGCATTGAAATATATTTGAAAACTTTCTATTATTTCACTGTTCTGTGTGACATTGAGAGAAATTGTTTCGTCTTCTCTCAAATTTTGTTATGGAAACAAATCTTCCTTCAGTTCGGTCATAGTGATATTTTCCACTTGTCAACCAGGCATGAACAGGATTCAAAGATATCAAAACAATTAAACTTAGAAGCAGCGTGAGCACTGAGCAGGTATGTCAATCTCAAAGACAGTACGGTGTTACCCAACTTACCAAAGACTTTTCGCCCAACTCAGATGAGGAAATTCTCGGCATTATTAGCGATCACTGTAAATAAAATATAGATATATGTTTATAATGCTACTTTTTATAATTCTGATCTTGCTAATTGTTTAATAGCGCTTTTTTATATTCAATCTTATGGCTCAATTTTTCATTCCTTGGCCACGCGATCTGTTGGTATTAGTTAAGAAACTAGTCAACGGTAGGTCTTTATGTGGTACTGAAATATTTTCATTTTCCAACAAAATTCACTCTTATAATTAAACAAATTTCATCACAAGAGTCTTTACGTTGATTATATGGGTCTCGCAATACCCATTTATATTGCTAATAAATATTTTTGACTGTACTGTGGATTCTTCATCTACTAGGGAGTATCTCGCTCTAACCACCTTAACGGCCTGCTGGGGAGCGAGAGTCCGTGATTGTGGTATTCTCCGTTGCGCGTTGAAGCCTTTAGCAATACTCACAAAATTAATGTTATTTTTTATTTTATTAGTGCAAAAGTGGAAAATTAGTTTTAAATAATTGCATTCCTTCCCTTTCGTATAAAGAAAAGAAACAAGTAAGCGAGTGATGGGCGATCGTGTCCTAACCTGATAATATTTCAGAATTTATTTTTTAAAACAAAAACTGAAGAATGGGATAAGCGTCGAGAATGTCTTTTTAAATACTATAAAATGTGTTATTCCAATCTTTGCAATCGAAACTACAACATCTGCATTGTTGTTATTTTGCGACTATCTTTCCTTCATTCTTCCAACATAATTTAAAATAAATAAATATTTTGTTTACGTAATTCAATTTTATTCTATGTAAACCAAAAGTAGAGGTGTGAAGATAAACACTTTCCTTTCACCTCCATTAAAAATTAACGGTGTACCATTGACTGATGTTTAGGAAACCAAATTTTTAGGTCTCTCAATTCAGTCAAACCTTAAATGGAACGTCCATTTAAATGAATTGAAAACAAAATTAAGTTCATTATGTTACGCGTTGAGAATTCTTTCAAATTCAGACAGTCTTCATACTGCTCGTTGTGTATATTTCGCGAATGTTCATTCCCGCCTGAGATATGGCATAATATTCTGGGGAAATACATCTTTTATCTCCCAGACTTTTAGATTACAAAAAAGAATTGTACGAATAATAACAAAATCCCACCCATGTGATTATTGTAAGACTCTCTTTATTATACTAGAAATTTTACCATTGCCTTGTGTGTTGATTTACGAATCAGTGGTTTTTGTCAAAAATGATTTGTTTAAGAGCGGGAATATATTTTCAAAAAACGGCCATGTTTATTACTATAACACTCGACGTAGAAATCATATTCATCAGGTGACAGTATCAACAGCTCATTACAAAAATGCACATACAATACATGTACATTATTTTACAACACTTTCTCAGATGACATTAAACGATTAAATTCGATAGAAAAGTTTATATCCCATGTGAAATCGTTTCTGCTGCATAACTGTTTCTATACAATTAGAGACTATACTGAGCATCACAAGGAAAGTAACATTAATTTTAACAGTGATATTTAACGCATTATTTACCATTTGGACTGTATAAATGTAAACAACATGTTACAAGTTTTGTAATGCTGCCTCCGGGTCAATTACCCCCATCTAGATCAGGTTTTTTCGTCCAGTTTCCCTGATCCATTGAGCAAATGCTGAGATTGCTTTGTTTTACTTCTGGACATAAATGTAACTTCGTTATCTGTGCACGACTTCTAGAATTAATTCAGTGGGAAATATAGTTATTCAAATTATCGCATCCATGTTGTTGCGGCAGAAAGTAATATTCCTTGTAGAAGGATATTATGGATAAGAGCCCAAAATGTATTGCCGATTAATCCTTGGAAATATATTTTATTACATGGGGGCTTTTTTTTCTGTATTCAAAATTCAAGTAGTATATGGCTTAGTGTAGGGATCAGATAATTTTGAAAACGTTCACAGTATTCACTTCTCCCCATAGCACATCATACAGTTTTTAACTGTTTAATAACGTAAATAAATAAATAAGAGACTCACGGCACAAAATTGAAAATGAGATATTTTCTAAATATTTTCTACACGATATGCTTTTCCAAATCTTATTCGAATCATAATCTGAAAATATTCTGCGAACTAATATATAAAGCAAAGAATAAAGCAATATACTTTGCACGTGTTTGGCGGCATGTCGTAGCATGCTGTGGGTATTTCTAATGCAAGCTCGTACCATTCCCACAGCACCCCGGCTGTGCTGCGTTCAATAGTTTTAGTAGAATATGTTAAAAATTATTCGCAGAGAACATTCAACGATCGTGCTTTCACTAACTGCCAAGACAAATACAAGGAATAATCAGTCGAATTTAGTATTGTGTACGTATCGTAGGACTTATGAAACTGCAAGGAAAGAATAAGGATACAACGACCACAATGCACATATCTTACAATTAGAAAAAAATGCGAAAAGCGAAGGTTAAAAGAAAATACAAGATTGTTTACTAAAAGTAAAATAAAATTATTTTTAGACTACTTGCCGCATAAATCATGAGAAATGATTTACAATATTCTTTATTCAAAAGAAAAATGTAATACTTTGTTTTAGTCACTTTCGTTGCACATACTTCAGCACGGAAAACTCAAACAAATCACGGAAAATCAATACTTAAATAACATGTGGGTTTAGAACATGTATTAAAATATGACAGAAGTGAACTACTCAGGAACATTGGCTACTCTCTTCAACCTATACTGTTTTACGAGATTTGCAGCTCTACTCAGGAACGAACTCTAGGCACAAAATTGATAATGAGATATTTTCAAAAAACCTTTCTACACGATATGCAAATCCAAAACTTATTCCAATGAAATTCGAAAAAAAACCGCGACCTAAAAAATAAAGCTAAGAATATTAATATAATATAATTTTTAATAATATAATTTTTACGTGTTGGGCGGCATGTTTTAGCATGCTATGGATATTGCTATTAGAAGCTTGTACCATTCCCACAGCACCCCGGCTGTGCTGCGTTCAATATGTTATTGGCGTATGGGGAAAATTACTTCTCAGAACATACAACGAACTTGTTTTCACTAATACTCTCGACAACTAAAATGAATAATCAGCCGAAATGTTTATTGTTTTCGCCTCGTAGTAGTAAGAATGGAATTTGAAACGAAATAATAAGATACAGGGACCATGACGCACAAATCTTACAATTACAAAAAATGCGAAAACCTCTTCAAATAATACTCCTATGTGTAGAATGTTTACTAAAAGTGAATCCAAATTATTTGTAGATCACTTTATGCAGGAATCATGGGACGTATTTTACAATACTATTGATATAAGTGAAATGTAATTAATTGTTTTCGAGGTTTTCGGTTCACATGATTCGCCCCCCCTCAATCAAACATTTCACGGAAAAGGAATACTTGTATAACTTGACGGTTTAGAACATTTTGTTTTAAAATACAGCAGAAGCAAACGATCCAGGATCAGTGGCTAGTCAATTCTTCAACCAATACTATTTTGCGATAATATCTGTTCATCTAACGAAGCGTTTAAAGCCATGAAACTGAATATGAAATATTTTTAAAATATTTTCAATACGATATGTGTTTCCAAGACTTATTGTCAATTGTAATAGAATACGTACTATTTGGGTCTCTCAAAGGCAAGTAAACGTTACATATGAGGTCTCTAAAGAAAGAGAAATTCACGGAGACGTGACAGATTGGACTTTAAATTTTAAAATATGAAGGGCTTGTTATAAAAAAAATGTAAATATTCACGTCAAATACAACCCACAATACTCGACCGGACTTTTAATCTACATCTTTAAGTAACTCCTAAATGCAGTATTGTAGTAGTAGTACTATGGCGAGTTATATTACACCCAAGGGCGTCTCTCGCATCTCAGACTCCATCTCTCTGAATCGGTGTAGTCTTCCTCTTTTCATCATTGCCTCTTCTACTCCTTCTCGTCATGTAAGTCTAGGTCTTCCTCTTCTTCGATTGGTAGCAGGTTGTCATTTCCATAGTATTTTGGGCTAGCGTTGTTTGCAATGTGCCCATACCATTTTAGTCTTTTCACTTCTATGGTGTCAATTATTTCAAAACTTACTTCCTCTTTACGTTTAATTTCTTCTGGCCTAATTTTATCCATTAGTCAGTTCGCAACTTAGACGCTAGAAGTCATTTCCATTGCTGTCATTTTTTTCTTTCTTTCTTTTTGTTACTTCCCATACTTCAGACCTATAAAGTGTAATATTCTGTACAACAGTCTTATACAATTTTCTCTTTACACTCTTGCTTAATTTATCTTTCCAAATCAGTGGATGTAGTAGCCTCTCGGCCTTTCACAATTTTGTTTCCAATATTTTGTGAACTGCCTCCGTTTGCATTTATTTGGGTACCCAGGTATGTTAATTTTTGGCAGGGTTATACTTCCGAACCATCATCCAGTTTCAAACCTTTATCACTACCTCCTACAACCATATACTCAGTCTTGTTAAGGTTAATTTCTAAATCCCATTCCGAGTACTCTTCGTGTAATTTCCGCAGCATATATAGATCATCGTCTTCATCTTCAGCGAACACCATCTGATCATCTACGAGTACGAAGTGTAGATAGAATAACTGAGTCACCAATTTTAATACCCATATTACTACATGTCTTTCTCCATCTTCTCAGAACTTCATTCAAATACATTTTAAACAAAGTCGGGGCTACACAGCACCCCCGTAGTAAACATTTATTTACTGAAAATGGTACTGAAACGTTTCTACCTACATTTATTTTGCTCGAATTATCACTGTACAAATCTTTAACGGTTCGAATCAATTGCGTATTTGTATTTTGTTTCCCCATTGCCATCCAGAGCCTACATAATGGAATAGTGTCATAGGTCTTACGCAGATCTGTAAACACAAGATACATCTCCTAGTTATGAGTGAGACGTTAGTCGGTTACCTAATACTAAAGACGTTATCAATACATGAGCTCGGAAGCCGCTCTGTTCCTCAACATCAATGAGGACTCTTTCCAGTCGGGGGTTTTCCCATACACTCGGCCAATGCTGCTAAGGCCAGTTATAGTTCGCACAGTGTTTCCTATCACCTTTCTTGTAGATGTGAGAGATATATCCTTTCTTGAAGTTCTTTGGTAATTTTTCTCCCATTAAACATTATTGTACAGTCGGGTAAGAAGATCCAATAATGAACTGGGACCATGCTTCTGGAACTCAATGTTTACCAATCCAGGAGCGGATGCTTTTCCATTTTTTAATCTCTATATTGTTTTTTCAGTCTCTCTCACTATAATATATTTTAAATTGATCTTTACTTACAGGTTGTAGTGCTGAATTTTACTTTTCATTTTGTCTGAGGTTCTTTATTATTTTCCACGCGTTCTTTGATCTGCCATTGCCTATACTCTGTTCAACATTTTTAGATTCTCTTTCCCATGCTTCATTTTTTGCTTTTCTTACTTCCCGTTTAATTTCTCTACTAATTTGACGATACCATTTTCTGTCTTCAATATCTTGGGTGTTTAACTATGTATTATATGCAATTTTCTTCTCTCACTTTCCCTGCCAAAGAATTATTCCACAATGAGTCACCTGTTACTTTTCTACCAGTATATCCTATTTCTCCGAGGCTTTCATAAGCTGCTTGATGTACGGCATCTACAAATCCATCGTAGAGCGTTTGAGTAGTTGTTTGATTCACTTCTAACAGTTTCTTAGCGCTTACTAGGATATTTAGCGTTTGTATTTTACAGATGTAGGGGGGCTGGCCCTACGCTCTAACCCCCCAACCTGGAGATCCAGAGATTTATTTTCGAAGTTACTTCCCTAGAGAAGCCGGCTTCCCATGCCCGTGTAGTTAGCACAACCACTTATCAGCAAATAAAAAAATATTCCAGAATTTTGTACTAATTATGAACTAATTTATACACAAATTTAAAAATTTTGAACCGATGCAGAACATCAAAATAAACAACGTATAAGAGTGAGTGCGCTAACTTAATGTTAAGCCAGCGCCTCCCACTCTTATACATTTTTTATTTAGATGTTCTGCATCGGTTCAAAATTTTAAAATTTGTGTATAAATTATTTCAAAATTAGTAAAAAATTCTGGTAATTTTAGTTTTTTTATGTCATGGGTTTTTCTTGGTTGAGGATGCTGAATTGAAAAATGCAAACACGAAGATATCAAATAATACTCGTACGTGTAGATGGTTTACTGAAAGTAAAGTAAAATTATTTGTAAACCACATGCTGCAAGAATCACGGTACGTAGTTTACGATACTCTTTTTACAAATGAAAAATGTAATTCATTTTTATTTGACGCTTTCGCTTCACATGCTTCAGCCTCCAAAAATCAAACATTTCACGGAAGAGCAAAATTTTGATACGTGATAGTTTGGACGATGTTACTTTAAAATATGACAGATGTGAACGATCGACGAACAGTGGCCAGTCTCATCGAGTGTTGGTACATTGGCGGCAAAAATTAATTCAAATTTGGTGCCTTACTTTGAAATCTATCATTTATAACAATTTCTTGACGCTAATTAACAGCAAACAGCATGCATTTTAAACGTCCCGCGTCGGAATTCTAATATTTTTCTCCAAAAAATGGCGCGTTTGCTTCGAGAGAGAGAAAGACGAAGACATCTTTCGTATGAAGTTCTTTGGAAAGACAAACAGCTGAAGAGTTGAACTGCTTTCATAGACGCTCGCGAGATCGCGCCAAATACTGGAGACACTGTGGGGTGTCGACATTCCGAGAATTAAAATTCTTTCCAAATGAAGGCGCGATAGAATAGTATTATTTAAAAAAGGGTGGCCGAACACAGCTTCGCGGCGACTCGCCTCGTTCGAGTAAAAAATTATTAAGATGCACGTATATATGATACCGACTATCAATTTAATTATGTAGGATTAGTATTGTGACATACACTGAGAGACGTTGGCGCGCAAAAGCGCTCCCATTATCGAGATTTCGAAGAAATACGACCATATATTCATATGACGCCAAGAGAGGTAATTGTTGGAGAATTTTTACGACGTACGTTCACTCAAAAGATCACATCGTCAGTAAGTAGCCGTGGTAATTCACATCTTGGCAGCATTGAAGAAATTAAATTTTGACTAATGGTAGCAGTGTGTGATTTGGGCGCGTGAGAGCTGGTAGTGAACTGAAATTGTATGTCGCACGAATTATAACAGAAAACAATTTTTTGTTCGTCTAAGGAAACATTGACAAGGTAACATTGACAAACTTCTTCCATTATCAACAATTTTCACGCTGAGATAAACTAATAGTTCTCAAATAATTGCCTTTCAGAATTTTCTCTTGTGGCCATCTAGGAAGAGGTAGCCACGCTTTGTGGGTAACCCAATACAACGTTCTGTAGCACTCCCAAACAATTTACTGAAGCTAATTTTCAGTCTCAACAATAAGTGCTTTTTTTAATTGATTTTCATTTCACAAAGAGACTAAAGAGACAATATGGTCATCTGATATTTTAAATATTTTTGCATCACGATATGTTTTTCCCAATATTATTCCAAAAAATTCTCAGAATTAACTGCAACTAAAAAAATGAAGGAAACAATTGTCGTATCGTGATGGGCGTCACGTCTTACCACACTGAGTTTTTCCAATGCAAGCTTGTACAATTCCCAGATTACTCCTGCTGTGCTGCGTTGAGTACTTTTAGTAGAGTAAGTAAAAATTATTCGTTAAAGCGTGGAACGATGGTGCTTTAATCAATTGTGTCGCCAAACAACGAATAATCAGCCGAATTAAGTATAGTGTACGCTCCGTTGTAGATATGAAACTGCAAAGCAAAAATTAGCATACAGTGACAAAAATGCACAAATCTTACAATCACAAAAATGCGAAACCCTGATTTCAAATAATACGCCTTTGTGCAGATGTTTTACTGAAAGTAAAATAAAATAATGTGTAAAACACTTGCATTTGGAATCATAGACCGTAGTTTAGAATTCTCTCCAATGTATGTGCAAAATGTAATTCTTGTTTTCGACACTTTTGATTCATAGGCCTTGCCGCCCAAAAATCAAACATTTTACGGAAAAGATATACCTACAAACAAAAGGGATTAGGACATGTTTTAAAATGACAGAAATGAACGATCCAGGAACAGTGGCTAGTCTTTTCAACGAATGTTATTTTTAAAAAATTGAGGTTCTCAGGAAGAGTCTAACAACACAAAATTAAACTTCATATATTTTCGAAATACGTTTAAGACGAAATGACTTTCCAAAGCATAAAATAGCCAGAATAAACTGCAAAATAAAAAATAAGGGAATAAAGAAAATGAATTCTCTTCATGTCAAGGCGGCTTATCATGTCTTATCAGTGTGATCACGCTGTGAGTTTTGCCAATGCAAGCTCGCATCATTTCCAGATTACCCCGGCACTGTTGCATTAAGTGATTTTAGTGGAGTATGAAAATATTATTTCTCAGAACATACAACGAACTTGGTTTCACTAATATCCTCGACAATTAGAAAGAATATTAAGGCGAATTTTGTATTGTGTTCCCTTCGTAGTAGATATGAAATTGCAACGAAGGAATAAGGATACAATGACCACAATGCACAAATCTTACAATTACAAAAAATATAAACACCGACACAACAAATAATACTTGTAGAGCACCTAAAACAATATATTTGTAGAACACTTACTGCAGAAATCATGGTACGTGTTTTCAATACTGATGATACAATTTATAAATATAAATCATTGTTTTTGACGCTTTCTGTTCACATGTTTCAGCCCAAAAAAATGAAACATTTCACGGACAGCAATACTTGTATAATTTCAGAATTTAGACCATTTTGTTTAAAAATATGACAGATGTGAACGATCGAGGAACAGTCTCTTAAATAAATACTGTTTTTCGAAAATATCTATTCATTTCACAAAGGATCTCAGGCCACGAAATTCAACATACGTTATTTCTCAATTTTTTTCAACTCGATATGCCTTTTTTTTAACTGTCTCCTTTATTATTTCAGTGTTACACGTACCTTTTGCTTTATAATATGACGGAAGTGAACGATCCAAAAACCGTGGAAAGTCTCTTCAGCCAGTGCAATTTATCAAGAATTGCGTCTTGTTTCACGAAGGGTCTAATGCCACAAAATTGGACATCAGATGTTTCGAAATATTTTCAACACGAAGTTACTTTCCAAAAAATGTTCCAATGGACTTATCAAAGGTAATTACACGAGTGGTTTGGAAATTGTCGATAAATCCCCGATGATTTATCGACAATTTCCAAACTCGCGAAGCGAGTCAGGGATTTATCGACAATTGCCAAACCACGAGTGAAATTTACTAAGACTATTTTATGTATGAAATATAATAAATATAATGTACTATTAATAATTAACATTGTTTTATTCAAATATTTTTACATCGAACAGAAATATATACATAAGGGCAATTATAAACAATTTTTTGTGTCAAATCCAACTTTAGCTGCGTACGTTTTCGTCCACATATACAACTTATTTTCCCCAACAGGGCAGTTCTTGTACCAAATACCTGACTTTTGGTAGGAAGGGTTAGGTGAGACAAACAATTGATCAGTTTTAATGTTACTTGTGGGTTTTTCTGCCAATAGTTTGTATAATCTTACCGGACATCTATAAGGCGACTCTTCATTTGGTGTCAACCATTTCGTCTCTGTAAGCTTCCCATCGCCTCCTTGACAAGTCGTGGAAAATACGGGATTGTAGGCTATTCTACCGGTTTCTTCACCATCATGACTTAATTCCGTTTGGAAATAATGGACTAAACATTTTGCCGCTTCTCCACCACGCCACGCTAATTCTAGTGAGGCGGCAAGAAAGAACTTTATTTGCAACCCTTCTGGCGTATTTTCTTCACACTTATAAATCATTAATTGGTACTCTTGAGCTAGTGCACTAACCTTTCGTTTCTCCGGAATGTTTTGTAGTAACTTTCTCTTTGCATTCCTAGCCTCTCTAGTGACTTGAAATTCCATATCTGTAAAGGGGTTAATATTTCTATTGAATTCTTTGAATAATTTCTCTTGTATCATTTTTGCAGTCACGTTCCATATCGTTTTCACAGAATATTCTTTATATTCTTCACCATTCACTTTTTTCATATTCTTGCTCCAATCTTTTAAGATATTTGATATTTCCAGACTTGTATTACTCGCGGTTAATTTATATTTCCTTTCCTCACAAAATTTCTCAAACTGATTCCAAATATATTTCCTGTTGTTGAGTGTGTTATTTGGTTTGGATTTACAAATAATTTCCTCTATTTCGTCATTTGACGTCGAACCAAGCCTTTGCTGCAACATTTTGGGCTAAAACAATTTCAAACAAAAGATACACACCCGACCATGGAATAAAAACAATAGCAAAATTACATAACCTCTATCTGTAGACAAAAGAAGGCGCACAATTTATCACCTCCTAGGAGGTGATAATCAATAACTGATAAATATGCATGGTAAAGTCGTCTCTAAGTGGCTGGTAGGGTCCCAGTTCTCGCACGCTATTGGCTGAAATTTCATGAGTGGAATAGTCACAATAAATTGCAAACTAAAAAATGAAGAAATAAAGAAAACAGAATTCTCTTCACTCGAAGGCGTCTAATCACGCTTATCACGTCTTATCAGTCTGATCACGCTGTGAGGTTTGGCAACGCAATCTCGCACCATTCCCACTGCACCCCGGCTGTGCTACGTTCAGTACTTTTAGTGAAGTTGTAAATATTATTTCTCTGACCTTACAACGAACTTGCTTTCACTAATAGCCTCCACAAAATTAATAATGAGCCGAATAATGTGTTGTGTTCCATTCGTAGTAGAGATGAAATTGCAACGAAAGAAATAAGGATATAATGACCACGATGCACAAATTCTACAATTATAAAAAATGCAAACAACGTGATATCAAATAATACCCATATGTAGATTGCTTACTAAAAGTAATATAAAATTTTTGTAAACCACTTCCTGCACGAATCATGGGACATCGCTTACAATCCTGTAGATAGAATTTATAAGTATAATTCATTGTTTCTGGCTCTTTCTATTCACATGCTTCAGCCCCAAAAATAACCAAACATATAACGCAAGAGAAATACTTTTATAACATGAAAATTCAGACTATGTTCTTTTAAAATATGACAGAGGTGATCGATCCAGGAACAGTGGTTAGTCTCTTCAACCAATACTATTTTTCGACAATATCGATTCATCTCACGAAGGGTCTAAGGACACGAAATTCAACATAAGATATTTCTAAAATATTTTCAGTGTGTCTTTCGAAAATTTATTGTTTCCTATATTATTTCAGTAGTATCCGTAACTTTTACTTTAAAGTATGACGGAAGTAAACGATCCAAGGACAGTGGCTAGTCCCCTCAGCTAGTGTTATTTTTCGAAAATTAGGTTTCATTTCACGAAGAGTCTAAAGGCACATAATTCGACATTAGATATTTTAAAAATATTTTCAACCTGACTTGTGTTTCTAAAACTTACCCCAATGAAATTCTCAAAATAAACTGGGAACTCAAAAAGAAAGCTAGGAATAAAGCAACATACCCTACACGTGTAGGGCGTCTTATCATGCTGTGGGTATTGCCAATGCAAGCTCGTACCATTCCCAAAGTACATCGACTGTACTGCGTTCAACAATTTTAGTAGAGTATGAGAAACTTACTCGCACAGACCATACGTGTGTGTTTCCGGTAACAGCCAAGACAAATAAAAGGAACAATCAGCTGAAGTTTGTATTGTGTTTGTATTGATTTGTATTAGTCTTCGTAGGACGTAACAAATTGCGACGAAAGAAAAAAGGATACAACAACGACGATGGTCATATCTTACAATTACAAAAAATGCAAACACCGGAACTGCAGAGAAAATACAACAATATAAAGATTGTTTACTAAAAATAAAATATAATTATTTGTTGACGACTTGCCGCAGAATTCATGAGACATGTTTTACCATACTGTTGATAGAAGAGAAAAATGTAATTGATTGTTTTCGACGCTTTCGCTTCACATGCTTCAGCCCCGAAAACATTTTCTCGGAAAATCATCACTTGGATAACGTGAAGATTTAAATCATGTCATATTGTGGTGTACATATCAGTGGTAGTCTCTTCAACCAATGCTGTTTTTCGAGAATTGCGGTTATACTCAGGAAGGTTTTCTACCGGCACAAAATTGAATATGAGATATTTTCAAATTATTTTTTACAGGATATGCCTTTCCCAAAATTATTCCAATCAAATTCCCAAAATAAATGGAAAAAAACTAAAGATTAAAGGAAACAGCATTATTTGCACGTGATGGGCGAAACGTCTTATAACACTGTGAGTTTTGAAAATGCAAGCATATAGCATTCCAAGATTACCCCGGCTGTGCTGCGACAGTAGTTTTAGCAATGTTAAAATTACTTCTCCGAACATACAACGAACTAAAACCCTGACAATTAAAAGAATAATCAGCCGAATTTTGTATTGTGTTCGTTTCGTAATAGATATAAAATTTCAACGAAAGAATAAGGAGAAAGTGAACACGTTGCACAAATCTTACATTTACAAAAAATGCAAACACCGAGACTATAAACGATACTCCTATGTGTAGTAAAATAAGAGTATTTTTAGACTATTAGTTGCAGGGATGATGGGACGTATTTTACAATACTGTTGATACAAGTGAAAAATGTAATTCATTGTTTTAGCTGTTCACATACTTCTCCCAAAAATAAAACATTTCACGAAAAAATGAAGCTTGGATATCCTGAGGGTTTGATACATAATGTTTAAAATATTTCAGAAGTGAACGATCTAGGGACAGTGGCTAGTCTCTTCAACCAATACTATTTTTCTAAAATATCTGTTAATTTTATCTGTTAATTTTATCGTCTAGGGTCGCGGAACTGAACTTAATATATGTTTCAAATTTTTTCTACTACAGATATCTTTCCAAAACGTATTGTTTCCTATATTATTTCAGCAGTACCATTTGCGGCTTTCTAAAGCAACCAAACTTTACATATGAGGTTTCTAATGAACGAGAATTTCACGGAGACGTGAGAAATTGTATTTGTTGTTGAATTTAAAAATATGAAGAGTGTGTTATAAATAATTTAAACATTCATGTCAACTGAAACATTCAATACTCGACGGGAGTTTTCAATCTGTATCGTTAATTAACTCCTAAACACAGCATTATAGGGTCTTAAAAACTTACAATGTGAGGCCGTAGACCCCAAAATAACGTTCCTCACCCCGTAATATATTGGTTGAAACCTTTTTGAACATTCTATTAAATTTTTACGTGTTTGAAGCTTCTTGATTCTATCCCACTTGTTTAGAGCTACTGGAATTTGCAACTGTATGTGAAATCAAACTAATCACTTAATGTTCTATGCGCTTGAATCACACAGGTGTACCTCTTTGCTCGGTGACAACATTAAATAAGAATAGATTGAATTGGCAAGGGTATATTGTATTGTTATCAATTGCAAGGAGATAATATCTCCTTGCAATTAAGTGACGGAAAACAAGACTGTTTTGAAGAAATAGTTATTTTCATATTAATTTCCTAAAATCCGATTCTTTCAAGGACGAGATTGCGATTTTTAGCTGAGACCAACGTAGAGGCTCAGTAGCTGAGGCAAAAAATCTCAATCGGGACTTGGAAAGTAACGGAATCTTTACACATGATATATAAACATTTTTTCTACAACTGCATAAAACAATAATACAAAATGCATTGTAAACTTTTATTGAAAAAGGAAGCCTGATACTCTCAACAATATAGAAATGCATTTCATAGAGCAATAATTAGAGAAGAGCTTTTTAAAATATTGCAAAAATAATTTTTTCAAGGAAACAAAATATTTGTCTTGCCAACAATCTTTTTTAATAGATATTTAAAAAATGAAGAACTTCATGAGCGGATAACGATGTTCAGATGTTGCCTTCTTATATAATTTTAGAAAAATGATATATTACAGGCTTGATATGGAAATGGAAAAATAGAGTGAGGGTGGGGTTTAACATGCCAGAGTTCTCGCACGGATACAGTAGTTCCTATCGAATTCTCCAAATGAAGTTCAAACTAAAAATTAAAAAAAAAAACGAGGAAAACAACATTCTATGCAACTTAACAGCGAGACGTCCTATCGTTCCTTCAGGGTTGGAGAGGCATGATCGTACCATTTCTCTTATCACCACGACCGTGCTGCGTTTACTAGTTTAAGTAGAGTATGAGAAAATTATTCATCACAAGTTACCACGATCGTGGTTTCTCTAATTGGCTCGACAAATAAAAGGAATAATCAGCCGAATTATGTATAGTGTTCGCTTTGCAGAGATTATGAAATGTCTACGAAAAAATAAGGATACAGTGACCACAATGCACAAAACTTACAACTACAAAAATGTCGCACACCCAGATATCAAATAATACTCCTATGTGTTAATGGTATACTGAAAGTACAATAAAATTCTTTGTAGATCACTTGTGGCTGGAATCACGAGACATTGTTTACAATTCTCGTTATATAATTGCAAAATTATAGTACGTAATATAATTGAAAAATTCATTCATTTCGAGCTTTCGGTTCACATGCTTTGGCCCTCAAAAATCGAACACATGACATAAAGAAATACCTGCATACCACAATGGATCTTTCCAAAACACATTCCAATGGAATTATCAGAATAAACTGCAAACTAAAAAATAAAGGAATGATGAAACTCGAAATTCTCTTCACGTGTGTGCGTCTTATCACACTTATCACGTCTTAACAGTCCGATCACGCTGAGAGTTTTGGCAACGCAAGCTCGCACCATTGCCACAACACACTTGCAGTGCTGCGTTCAGTAGTTTTATTGGAATATGTAAAAATTATTTCTCAGACCAAACAACGAACTTGTTTTCACTAATAACCTCGACAAAAGTAATAATGAGCCGAATAATATGTTGTGTTCCCTTCGTAGTTGATATGAAATTGCAACGAAAAAATAAGGATATAATGGCCACGATGCACAAATCCTACAATTAAAAAAACATCCGAACATCGATACTCCTATATGTAGATTGTTTACTAAAAGTAATATAGAATTATTTGTAAACCACTTCCTGCACGAAACATGGGACATAGTTTTTACAATATTATTGACATAATTTATAAATAAAATTCATTGATTTTGAAGCTTTCTGTTGATATGCTTCAGCCCTCAAAAAAATCAAACATTTAACGGATGAGAAATACTTGTATAACATGAAGGTTTTGGCCATGCAGTTTTAAAATAAGACAGAAGTAAACGATCCAGGAACAGGGACTAGACTCTTCAACCGATTCGATTTTTCGTGAATGTATGTTCATCTCAGAAAATGTCTATGGTCACGAAATTCAACATCAGATATTTCCAAAATATTTGCAATACCATATGACTTTCGAAAATGTATTGTCGCCTATATTATTCCACTAATATACGTAACTTTTATTTTAAAATATGAAGGAAGTAAATGATCCACCAACAGTGGCCAGTCTATTCAGCCAGTGCTATTTTTCGAAAATTGCGTTTCATTTCACGAAGGGTGTAAAGACAGAGAATTCGACATTAGAATTATTTAAAAATATTTTCAATACAACTTGTGTTTCAAAAACTTATATCAATGAAATTCTCAAAATAAACTGCGAACTAAAAAATAAAGCAACATACTCTGCACGTGTTGGGCGTCTTATCATGCTGTGAGTATTGCCAATGCAAGCTCGTACTATTCCCAAATTATCCCGTCTGTGCTGCCTTCAATAGTTTTAGTAGAGTATGGGAAAATTATTCGCATAGAACTTTCAACGATCGTGCTTGCACTAACACCCAAGATAAAAAGTAGCTAATAGTAACGCCGTAGCTAATACCAACGCTTCGTAGGACGTATGAAATTGAAACGAAGGAATAAGGATACGACCACGACGGACACATCTTACAATTACAAAAAATGCGAACACCGAGACTTCAAATACTATAACTATGTAAAGATTGTTTACAAAAATGAAAATAAAATTATTTGTAGACCCGTTGCCACAAGAATCATGAGACGTGTTAAAATACTCTTGATACAAGTGAAGAATGTAATTCATTGCGTTTGCTGAACATGCTTCAACCTCGAAAAATCAAACATTTTACGGAAGAGCAATACTCGGATAACACGATGGTTCAGACAAGGTTACTTTAAAATATGACCGACCAATTCAATTTAGCCAAACCTCAAATGGAATGTACATATAAAAGAATTGAACACTAAATTAAACTCATTATGTTACGCACTCAGAATTCTTTCTAATTCTGTCAGCCTTCATGCAGCTCGTTCCGTGTATTTCGCCAATGTACATTCCCACCTGAGATATGGCATAATATTTTGATAAGTTCATCCTTTAGTGCCCAGGCATTTAGATTGCAAAAGAAAATTATCCGAATAATGAAAAAATACCATCAACGTGATCCGTGCAAGACTCTTTTCATTGAACTTGGAATCTTACCATTGCCTTGCCTATTTATTTAAAAATCTGTAGTATTTTTCAAAAAGGACTTATTTAACTGTAGGAACATATTTTCATGTAATACAGATATTTACAGTTACAACACAGGACGTAGAAAACATGTTTATCAAGTGTCGGTATCAACAGCTCACTACAAGAAATCCACATACAATACATGTACGTTACTTTACAACGCCTTGCCAGATGAAATTAAACAAATAAAATTGGTACACAAATTTAAGTTAAAAGTAAAATCTTTTCTGCTGCATAACTGTTTCTATACAATTGGAGACTATACTGATCGTCTAAAAGAAAAAAAAATGTTTACTTAGTATAATGAATTTAGTTTAGTATAATGAATTAGTTTACATTTGTATTGTATAATTTTTATAAAAGACGTAATATGTCTGTAACAAGTAATGTACTTCAGCTTCCGGGTCAATGACCTCCATCTCGATCGGATTTTGTCCAGTTTCCCTGATCCATTGAGCAAATGTTGAGATGGTTCCTTGTTGTGCTTCTGGACGTAAATGTAGCTTCACTATGCGCACGTTTTGTTGCGCTTTCCTTTTGCTTGTAGTGGTAGTAGAGCTTAGGGTGAGTTCCTATTTAGTTAGCAATACAGAAAAATCAAATCTGCAGTTCGTTTACCGTTGCAAATAAGTTTTCTATAACTGGGAAACGAAAATATCTAGTTTTTGAAATGTTAATCTCTCTCCTTTTTAAATTTATAACCAGGAGCGGTAGCTCAGTGCATCAACTGATGTCACTGCAGCGCCTCTGACCGGGAGGTCCTAGGTTCGAGTCCTTATGGCGGCAGGATTTTCGACACTAGCTATTCAGCTAGGTCGAATTCAGTCGCTGTCTGGAGGAGAATTCTAGCGGCCGGCTGCTCTGATCGGTAGTTTTCCGTGGTTTCTCCGATCAACACCAGGCGAATGCCAGAATACCTTACCAAACGGGCCACGGACCGCGCGCGATCTGACCTTCCTCTTCCTTGTCCTATCCTCTCCCCTTACACACACACTTACACTCACATGCACCACACTACCACATATTCCGGGAGATCGGTCGGGAGCTTAGAGCTTGTCCCGGCTGGGGCGGTGCCCCGCTGGTGGGAGACTCTTGGTTAGGGGGAAACCCACTAGCCGACGGTAGGTCGGCGCCGGATCTCACCATCCAGCGGAGGAAGATCACCGCCATCTCCCGGAAAAAACATGCACTACACTAACGGGACTAATGACCACAGTAGTTGACGCGCCCGGGAACACGAAAAAATCAATCAAAATCAATCAATTAAATTTATTATTATTATTATTATTATTATTATTATTATTATTATTATTATTACTATTTTTTATCTTTCAACTATTAATAGTTAAATTATTGGGAAGGGATTCTGAAACTCAAGAAAGCGTGTGCAGATGATATTCTCTCCCATACGTCACATACATTTTTTAACTGTTTTTGAGTAAATAAATATCTAAATATCTAAGTAATGCAGGGTGCTAAGCTAATGCTAAGTAATGGTTAATCTCTTCAACCACATCTAATTTTCGAGAATTGCGGTGCATTTCACAAAGGGTCTAAAGACACAAAATTGGTCATCTGACATTTTCAAAATATTTTCAACACGATATGTTTTTCCAAATCTTATCCAAATGAAATTCTCAGAATATACTGCAAACTAAAAAATAAAGAAATGAAGGAAACAGAATACTCTGCACGTGATGAGCGGCACGTCTTTCCACACTGGGATTTTGCAAATGCAAGCTCGTACCATTCCCAAAGTACCCCCGCTATACCGCGTTCAACTGCGTTCAATAGTGTTACAAAAGTATTTGAATATTATTCGTTAAAACGTACAACGATCGTGCTTTCACTAATTGCTCGACAAATAATGAGCCGAATAATGTGTTGGTTCCCTTCTAAATTGATACGAAATTGCAACGAAAGATGAAGAATACAATGACCACAATGCACAAATCTTACAAACACAAAAAATGCGAACACCGAGACTTTAAATAATACTCTTAAATGTAAATTGTTACTACAAGTAATATAAAATTATTTTTACGCCACTTGCTGCAGGAATCATTGGACTTAGTTTACAATACTGTTGATAGAATTTAAAAATATAATTCATCATTTTTGGCGCTTTCTGTTCACATACTTCAGCCCAAAAAAGAAAGATTTATTGGAAGAGCAATACTTGTATAACGTGAGGTTTTAGCCCATTTTTTAAAAATATGACAGAAGTTACTTTCTAGGATCAGTGGCTAGTCTCTTAAAAAAATATAATATTTTTAGAATAACTGGTAATCTCAAGGATCTACGGCCACGAAATTGAAGACGATAAATTTTATGCTCTATTATATAAACTAAAAAATAAAGAAACGAGGAAATCAGCATTCTATGCACTTTATCAGCGGCTCGTCTTGTTACTCCTGCAGGGTTAGAGAGACACGATTGTATAATTCCCATATCACTCCGACCGTACTGGATTTACTAGTTTTAGTAGAGTATGTGAAAATTATCCATCAGAATTTACAATAATCGTTATTTTCCTAACTGGCTTGACCAATGGAATAATCAGCGGAATTATATATAGTGTTCGCTTCACGGTGCCTATGAATTTACTACGAAAAAATAAGGATACAGTGACTACGATGCACAAATCGTGCTATTACAAAAATACGAATACTGAGACTTCAAATAATACTCGTATGTGTAGATGGTTTAATGAAAGTAAAATTAAATTATTTGTCTCTTGCTGCGGGAATCATGGGATGCTGTTTACAATATTTTTGATGCAAGTTATAAATGTAATTCATTGTTTTCGATGCTTTTGCATCACATGGTTCCGCATTCAAAAATCAAAAATATCACAGAAAATCAGTATTTGGATAATATGATGGATTAGCGCTTGCTACTTTAAAGTATGTCGGAAGTGAAAATCCAGAATGAGTGGCTAGTCTTTTCAACCTATATTAGTTTTCGAGAATTGCTATTTATCTCACGAAGCGTCTAATGATACAAAATTACACATGCGATCTTTTCAAAAATATTTTTTAAACGTACGAATGGAAACCTTTCTCAGTAAATACGAAGCGTTTTCGGCATGGCAGCATAGATTTAGAAAAGAAAAATCTACACAAACAGACGTGTTTTCTTTTACTAATGTTTTGCCTCATCAGTAGAATAAAATGAACCATTTAATGAAATATTTTTAGATCTCAAAAGAAAAAAACAACAATCTCAGAGAATAGAAACACCATGCTGGAATGAAAGGCCATAATTTTTGTTTCTTTCTCATCCATTGCCAATTGTCCATCAAGTTCCGTAGAGTTCTATTTTAGACTCTATTCTCCGCCTACAATATACAAATGGTATGCTCTCGTCGATTTGGCAACGGAAGAACGCTTGTCTGTGCTGATGATACTAATATTCTTTGCATTAAAGATACAGTCTATGGTACAACACCAGATGTTTCGAGTTGGTGTCCTAATAACAATTTATAATTATGAATTAAAAATGAATTTTCCACAAAATCGTTACACGAGAATTATTCGCAGCTAGTGTGTAAGAGTTTTGCTATTTCTTCCGCAAAAAAAAAAAAAAAAAATGGTTCACGTAACCAGCGGTTGCAGCTTTACTACCACAATGTAGCAAAATTAAAGTTAAAATTTGCATTAACTCCTTGCTCAACTAAGTATGTTTTTCAAGAAAGTTCATATTGTAAATAAAAACAATAAATGTTGCAAACACATGCTGTACTTGGGTTTTTCTAACATGGTATCTGTGGGTAGTATCTCCAAGATGGAATTCGGCACGACTTTTTGCGTCATTCTCAGCCGTGCCGCTAGAGTCGCTTAATCTGCAGCACTGCTTGACACGGTCGCGATCACGCGACATCTTGCAGCAGGACCAAGAAAGAAGCAATGCCGAATTCCATTTTGGAGATACTACCCACAGATGCCATATTAAAAAAAACAAGTACTAGTAGTATAAGAATGGTTCGGTGTGTGGATGCGACGATAATGAGTGAGCGCAATGCAGGCAAAATTAATTCGGGCGTTCATATCAGTCCCTTGCCACTAGATAGGCCTGGGCCTGTTCTTATTTGAATTGTATTTGAATTTGAATTCCGCCATGTCAGACCCTCTCTGGGCCAATAGCGTCGAAGGGCGCAAAGGCGCGGCGCGCGAAATCTACAGGCCGGACCCTGCAATTATGAACATGCTTTGTGTGTAAACGAAACGGTTTCATCTGAACGTTTTTGCGAGAGCGTTTGTGTGTTATAGCCGTTTTAGCGTTTGTGTTTCTCGAAATGCCCTAATTTAGGCGTTGTTGGGTACCCAATTGCCGATACAACCAAAATAGAAGGAGTGAACAGCAATTCTTTAAGTTTCCAAGAGATCCTGAAAGGTAAGCGATATGAAATGCTTAGCATGGTTCTATAACAATTTTTTCATGTACTATTTAGTGACATAGTAAATTAACTATGTCACTAAATAATACATTAAATTAATTTAAATAATGTAATTATATGTGAGGATATTGTAAACACAATTATTATGAACATCCAATGTATTGAAGTCATGAAAGCACTGGTTGCTTTAATAATCATGTAATTTATAAGTTATAATAGCTATATTAACATTAAGGTGATTTTGATATAACTATAATAGCTCAATAATACATTACTAATTTTATTACAGGTGTATGAAATGGTTATAGGCAATTGGGGACCCGACTTTGGCATCTAGCCCTTGGGAAATTCTCATAAGGTTGAGATATGTATGTATGGAGCACTTCACGCCGGAAATGTTCACTGCAGCAGGCAGACTAGCACATAATGCGGAGCCCATAATTTTTGCTGATGTGCGTCCTGAGTTGCCGGAGGGAGCACTCAGGTCGTTTTTAGAAGGATTACCACAAGAAAGGCGTAGGTTTTTTTTAAGCAACTAGAAGGTGTAATAAGAAAACTTTCTTTTTTAATTTAATTAAACATCCTTATTTCTTTTGCAGGCTCTGCTCTGCATGTAGTGGACAACATTTCTCCCGAGTTCCCCGAATGTTCTGGTGAGTGCAAATACCTTTTTAATTGAAGATAAATGTTTGCCCTGTGTTTTGTGTGTCAATAATACCATGTCTATTGCATTGCTAATACCATGTGTATTCCAGATGATACAGCAGAGGCCAATGCTCTGACGGAGGAGGACATGGCAAGACCTGAAAACATTGGGACCTACTATGTTGCTGGCTACATTGGCAAGTGCATGGTAGGGGTTTTGAAGGACCAACATTGCTCAATATGCCTAACTGCGATTAAGAGTGATGAGCCATCCCTGGGGCAGATGTATACTCAAAGTCTGGAATATGATCCTCATAGTCCAGCTTTGATATATGCAAATAAGCAGTTGTGGAGTGCGGTCCAAATGGCCCGAAATCTTTTTGTGTCAAATTTTGTTGAATCTCGAAGTTTGCACTCAAGAAGCATAAAGGGTGATGTTGTTAGTTTCCTAACAGCAAATTTGGACTATAGCTGGCTTAATTGTCCAGATCACAGTTGCAAAATGGTATCCGTCATGGTAGACACCATATCTAGATTGGTAATCAGGGCGTATTGCTGTGATGTAAATATGCGGTTATTGGAAGGGCATGCATTTTTGTAGATATTTTTTACCTTTTTTTCAATTTATTATTTATTTTATTAATTGTTTAGTATTATTGAGGTTCAGTGTTTGTATATATTTTGCATTTGCTTCATTTTTAACTGTTGTTGATATTTAATTTTTGTTTGTGTATATTAGTATAGTTTGTATATATTAGTAGTTTGTAATATAATTTTATTATATTAGTATTCTGGCCTTTGGATTTTGATCCACGATCCATTGAGCAATTAGCCATGCTTTTGGACAAATATGTGGCCTGTGATATCGGAATATTAGTGAAACCTACTAAGTCCAAAAACTCTGCTTTGAGATAAATGAAGTTGAAGTAGAATCACGTAATTTTTTTTTTTACTTAGTTCATCACTTGTACTAGGTAGGAGGTAAAACATGTTTATTGTAATGCAGTTTAATGTGTAATATTGCATTTTTGAAGAAAGCAAGTAAAAAAAGATAGATTTTGTGGACTATTTATGCAGTTTCTTGTTTATGTATAAAACTTATCAATAATATTAATTTGTATTGTACCTTAGTTGCAATTTTGATAATAGGCTGACATTTGACGTGTTGATAGCTGGAATGTCATCCATATATTTAAAAAAATAAGGTATTCTGCCATGGCTTCGTTTAGAGCTTCTACTGAATTGGTTGTAGTATTTTTTCCTTTAAATGAAAGAATCCCTTGATGTGTTATCAGATATTCTTTGTGTTGATTCACCAAATTAATTAATGTGTGTAAATTAATTAATTAAATCATTCTTTAATAGTACGCTTATAAGTAGTCAATTGTTTTCTTCCAAAGGCTGACATTGCTTGATGTTTTGATTTGATTGTTGAGATTTGTTTACGATTCGTCAAGGTTTTGTTCCAGTGTAATAATTGCATTGTGGCGTTGACAGTTTGCATGTGTTTGCTTTTGTGATGTATTTTGTAGAGAACATTCGAACAGTGGTTTTTGCTCACTTGTTCTGAAGTAGTTCACAGGTTATGCCGAATTCCGAATCGTTGCTCATGTGCCCCAAAAGACACACACGTACATTAACTGGATGCAGAGAATGAGAAAGTCAACGTAGAAAATGTCAGTTTTGTTCTGCTTTGTACTTCCCATGAGAGAAATTCTGCAAACTCTGTGTTGCTTAATAAGTTTAAGTAGTTGCTAAATAAGTTTACCTTCGAGCAATATGCCAGAAGTAATCAACTTTGTTTATAGATGATGACACATCAAAAAACTTTAAAAATAATATCTGTGAGTATAATAGTGCTCTTTCTTTTGTGTCATTTGGTGTATTATTGGAATATGTGGGCAACCACATTGCCACTTGGTCACGGACCATACGTGTGTTCAAAATTTTGGGAACTACACATCACAGAATATCTTTAGGTTATAATAAAGATCCAGACAATGCAACATATTGTGGAACATTAGCCTTAGAACAGTGTTTTACATTTATCTCAGATCTGACCGTCAAATTTTGACGGGTTCTCACTAGTTTTAATAATGATGCAATATTACAGAAGTAATGGTCACTAGTTATATTTGGACAATTGTCTAAATTCATGGTTTCAATATTTAGTCAATGGCAAAGTAAAATAATCTTTATGTCTGATTACTTGCTCACATTTATTTTGTAAAAAATTGTATTATTGTTTATATTGTGTATGACTATTTATATAATTTAGAAATAAATATTGTGTTTATAAAATAACTTTTTATTTTACACTCCCTGGACAATAATTCCATTCAGTGACTTAGGATTCCAAATCCTAATATTTTAGTCTTCCTAATTGCCAAGCGTATTTTACATAAAAATAATGTATTCATTTGACGCCATTTTGAAAACAACTTCATTTTAAATGTCCCGGTCGTCAATACGCGCCACCTCCATTGGTAGAACGCCCTTCGACGCTATTGGCTCAATCGGGGTCTGAGATGGCTGCTTCCCCCTCCATGAAAATTAGAAATTTGAATAAGAGCCTTGGGATTAACATTGAGTGCCGTCTCTATTAGTATACTCTCTGGCTGTGCAGTGCAGTGGGGTGGGGGCGGGGCGGGCGGTGCGGGCGGGCTGTGCAGTGCAGTGGGGTGGGGGCGGGGCGGGGCGGGGCGGGGCGGGGCGAGTGTCGAGTCACGTGGGCGCGGGCGGGGCTGCCGAGCGCTGCGCGGCCGCCGGCCTCCGCCTCTGCGCGCCCGACCCCCGGCGCCGCCGGACGCGCGCGCCCGCGCCGCGCCGGCCACCGCTGCCGCCGCCGCTGCTGCCTCCTGCAGGCAGGTCAGTCTCCTCTCCTTTCCACTCCGCTGCGGCCCTCCGTACAGCGCAGGCGGGTTTCTCTTTTCGGCATTCGGCCCTCGCAACTCGGACTTTTCCTACTGGAAAGGCTCAAGGCCCATTCACAATGCAATCACAAACATAAGCATAACATATAGACATAGACATTAACACAAGCGAAGAGTTGGCGTATTCACAATGTCGAACATAAACACAGGCAAAATAAGAGTTTCTATTGGCTATGAGACGCAGCACACGAATCGACACGAATAGTTCGCCTATCGACTTCGATACTCGATTTTGAGTTAACGAACTGTGATTGGCTCTTTCCTTATGTCTGACATAAGCATAAGCACAGAAGCTTGAAGCTTGCAAGCTCTTAAGTTAACGTCTTACGTGTTATGCTTATGCGAACGCATTGTGAATGAGTCCACTTGTAGACGTAGTCCTAACTTTTATGTTAACGCCATGCTTATGCTTATGTTTGCATTGTGAATGGGCCTTAATTCTGAACATCGATAATTGGTAATATCGATGTTTTGTTATCGATCTCTAGAGAGTTTTTTGCCCGCGGGAAGCAATCGACTGCAATCTCATGCGCATCTCTGCAATCTTATGCGCATGCGCAGATGCACAGCTGTTGCGAAACTTAAACTACGCATGCGCAGAAGATCGATAGTGCTGTCGATTGCTTTATGCTTCGAGGTTGCAAAAACGTTCTACTAACTGGCATGGTGGAAAGATATAGGTGTTAGGCCTCATTCACAATGCAAACTTAAACGTAACGTAAGCCGTAAACTTATGCAGTAAACTTTTCACGTAGAAACGATCATTCACAATGGCAAACGTAAGCTGGAACGTAGGTTTTGCCTGAACCAATCAGAATTCAACATATTGATCGATTCGTTTCTAGCATTTTTTTCGACTCTCCTATCGATTTCGCCTTTTGCATCTGCATTATCGAAGGTCACAATTTTGTTTGCCATTTCGAACCAACACTTCGCAACTCGTACCAAAACTCCACAAACTTCTCTGCTCTTCCTTTCGACTATACACACCAATACACACGCATAAACAAGAATCTATCTGGAGTCGACCTTCCTTCTCGCGGATTTCGTTGTGCATTTGTTTTTTTCATGCTGCTCTCTGATTGGTCTTCGGTAGAATTTCGACGTAAACTTAAACGTAGAAGCTTGGAGCTTGCGAGCTCTTAAGTTTACGTCTTACGTCTACGTTTACGTCAAGGCATTATGAATGATCTCGCTGTATAACCCATTTCTAGGTTTTGCGGCTACGTTACGGTTACGTTTAAGTTTGCATTGTGAATGAGGCCTAACGAAGCGTCACTTGCGGGAAAGTGCGTCAGCCGGGCACACTGTGACTTGCATAAAATGCCTTGGTAATTATGCATTGGACAGACTCAAGGACTCTTTACATTAACGCGAGGGGGCGAAGGCCCGAACTTCATCAACTTGGAACCGTAAGATCAACATCTATTCATTTATGTTAGAACTGCGTAGCGCAGCGTCACTTTTCGCGGGGAAATGCGTTGACCGCGCACTCTGGGCCCTCCCCGCGACTGACTCAATCTCGGAAACTACAGCGCGCGTGACCGAATCGTATCGCAAACTGCCGTTTTTGAGAAAATCTTGTTTTTATTTTTTAATATTGCACATATTGAATGCAACATTGTGCGAACGCTACTAAACTTTTCTAAAAAAGGAAATTGACCTTTTTGAAAGAACAGATAATGAACAAAAAATATCAATTGAAGGAAAAATCTCTATCTAATTTTGTAGTTGTAAGAAGACGCCGAAACAATTCAATATTTTGTAATTTTTGAAAATTCAGAGTTAACAGTGAAAATCGGATCTATGCCACCTTTATATACTTGGCATCTGAGGGTGTTATCTCCAAGATGGAATATAGCACGGCTTTTCGCGTCCCTCTCGGTCGTGCCGCTATAGTCGCTTGATCTGCAGCTTTGCGTGATCGGTCGCGATCGCGATCATGCGCCATCTTGCGGCAGAAGCGAGAAAGACGGAAAAGGTCGCGTCATATTCCATCTAGGAGATACTACCATCAGATGCCACGTTAGAAAACTCCAAGTATAATTGTATTTTATTCTATTCTTACAAGAAATTTAAAGAAAAGTGTTGGAGCCGTTTTTGAGAAAATTTTGAAAATGTCTGGGTTGTTTCATGTTAAGTACCCTCAAATTTTGAACAATGTTTTTCAAAATCAAAATCAAAAGTTTGGACTGGAGCCAGATGCACAGGGGTTTCTTTAATTAGGAAAAGATCGTACGTACGGTTTAGGCGCTAGTAGTATTCACAGGCGGACGGACGTTTTGAAGGAAAAAAAAAAAAAAAAAAAAAAAAAAAAAAAAAAAAATCTGTATCAGAGGACTCCAAAACGAGTATTTCCGTTGAAATCTCGAAATCGATTTTCAGCAGCATTACGTAACTTTGCCTATACTATGTATATTACTCCATATATACGTACGAATACGAGGGCGTGAAAACACGTTTGCTGTTAAGACAATTATTCTTGAACTCAATGGACAATTCGTATTTCTAATTCAAAGGCTTCTAAAATTGCATTGCACAGTGTAAGTAATTTAGAAAATTTCAGAAGCAAAGTGGGTTATATATCAACTATTAATTCCTCATTCCTGTAAACTATTTCTTCATGAGTTATTGTGCATTTGCAATCGAGCAAAGTGTACATTTTACTGTGCATATCTGGCAGTGGCGATTAGTGCCCCAACAAATGTGAGGGTTGTAGCTCCATCGAATGACAGAAATGCACTTTCCAAAATTCAGAACACTAATATATGATAAAACGTAAGCAATTCATGTAAATCTGCGTAAAACTGCGTTTTATAAAAGCATTTATTCAAATATTACTTACATAATATTATGCATAGTGTCCTTGTATGGTATGTTATCCTTCCGCACACATGGTTCTGGCTTCGATTTCCAGTAGGCACTCGAGTTATTGTATTAGTTCTACATTGAGACATTTGCTAATAATCCGGATTATTTCTTTTAGAATCTTCTCGGATTATTATTATTATTATTATTATTATTATTATTATTATTATTATTATTATTATTTCTCGAATTATTTCTAACTTTAGAATCTTCTAAAATTCAAAGCGTTCAGCGAAAACGAGAACTTATTTTCAGCGTCTCTTGTTCAATTCATGGTATAAATTCAAAGAAAAAAATTTGAGCGGTTTTTGAAAAAAGGTTTTTTGTATTAACTTCAAGCAAAACCTGCAAGTAAATTACTCGTTTTAGAAAAATACTGTACATAACCTTTCTTAAAGATACGATTTTTAGAACAGATTTTATTCAAGACAAAAATCCTTATCTTCAAATACACGGGATGGATTCGCCGGAAATGGGAGTAACATCTCTGTCGTTTGATACATACGAGGAGAAAACTGAAAGAAAAAAATAGAGCCGTTTTTGAGAAAATAATTGTTTAAAAATTGCCTGTATTTTACTCAAAATTACACGAAAGCTACTCATATTTTCGAAAACTTGCAGAGAAATTGTTTCAAGATTTAAAATCCAACAGAATTTATTAAGAAAAAAATTTCTACAATTTTGTAATTGTAGGAACACGCTGAAAAAAATTGGATCTATTACGATTTTCGAAAAATCAGACATTTTAACGAAAACGATAATTTCCCCATTCTTTTCAGCGTCTTTTATACTTTCCGAAGACAAAGTTTAATCGAAAAATTCATAGCCATATTTGAGAAAATTTTGAAAATCTAATTGAGGTTCATGTAAAGTATCCGTAAAAATCAAATTATATTTCAAATTCGCAGGAACTAAAGTTCATTTAAATTGATCGAGGAGTATCAATTTTGGAGATAATCGTTTCAACGGTTGTGGATCGATTTTGACTCTAGCGTTGACCACAGACGGACGCACAAGCACACTATTACTGTCAATCGATTTTTTGATGTCAAGGACGATATTCGATGTAGTGCGAAATAAACGGCCTTGGCCTCTGAACTCGGAGGTACATAACTTTCTATATAGTAATAATTTCTTTGCAAATGCATCCTGTTTCTTGAAATTTGAAAGACTAGTTTTAAATTGACTACAACAACTGGTGAGTCAGTTCCATAGCTTGGCGATGATATGGAGTTGAACAATTACCACACACTTGGTCCGGTTTCAGTCCGATATTTCAGTTCCACGGTATCGTCTTTCGCACTATACCTATCACATATACTCTGCCTTTCGACAGAAAGCAATTAAGCCAGCATCTTCCACATCAATGAACAACTGACATGAAAAACTCTTTTTGCGTTGCATAATAAATACATGAAATCGAGAACATCATTTTGACTCACTTTTTCTGAAAATTTGTTTCAAGAAATTTGATAATTTTTTGATAAAACGATAGTGAAATCTATTTAAACTTCAAGATACTAAATCACTAGAGATATTTTGTGTTTCTTAATTATTACGAATGAGAAGTATGAGAAGAAGTGTAGTACTTTTTCTTCAATTCAGAATTTTATATGAAAATGGTGTTTCTTCCTTGGGACTGAGCGTGCTACGATGTGTCCGCATGAAGTCTTTAATGTAAAACATTGGAGTCGTCTTTGAGAAAACTGCGTTGTTAACAAAATGTACGTGGTGAAGTTCTTCATTACATACTGTTTCTCAACGGATACCCGAGAAAATGACAAAATCAATCGAAAGATCAAAAAACATTGACAAATGCGTATGACAAATGCACGTCATACGCAGTTTTTAACTGTTTTTTGACGTAAAATAAAAAAAATGCTCTGTGAAAAGAACATGTCAGCATATTACGGACTTAGTGTAGGTTTTTACGTATTCCTCACAATGTAGCTGCGCTACACCGATCGCTTTTTTTTGGCAAACATTGTTCTAATTCTTGAAAATTCAATCGCGAAAGATGACGTCGTGGGAATCGTTCGTGCTGAGTTGATTGTCCGGACGTTCGTAGACAAAGTTGTAAACGAGACATCGAAAGGTGCATGCATGCATATAAATTAATGTGTAACGCAAGTTCCGCGATGATTTGGAATGCAACAATAAACTAGTGCTAAAACAATGTACTTTCTCGCCCGTATTTTCATTAAAAATTACACGAAAAGTATTAACATTTTCGATAAATTGTACGTGACCTTACTTCAAAATCTATCTTTAAGGAACAGATTTCATTAAGGGAAAAAAGCTCTATCTCCATAATTGTAGTTGTAGGAAGGCTCCGAGAAAAAATTGAACTTTTGCAATTTTGGAAAAATCAGGGTCTTAAACGAACACGAGTCCCGCGCCATTCTCTTAAGCGCCCTTCACACTATCCAACGAAAATTTAATAAAAAGCGAAGGAGCCGTTTCTTTGAAAATTGGGAAAATGTCCCTGAGACTTCATGTAAAGTACCTACCCGCCGAAATTGAAATATCGATTTCAAATTCAAGAGGCCGCGGCATCAGCCAGAACGATTGAGGAATGTCAATTTTGGAGAAACTCGGTTAAACATCAAGTTAAGAATATTATTAATGGATTGATGTAACTCTATTATTCTTTACTCTTCTGAGCCCCTAGGATCTTTTTCGAAATTTTTTCAAGTTTCCTTAGCCTCGAGAAGTCCATTAAAATGCTAAAAAAACCTTCAACCCGACGTGGAAATACCAAACAAATTTCGGAAATATTATTTTTCAGAGAAAAAGCTGGTTGTAAACGCAGTCAGTTAAAATAGGTTTCAAAATCTTACCAGCTTTTTTTTCTTCCTTCTTCCGTATATGAATGTTGAGACTTCATACGAATAATAGTTTTACTAACAAACTTTCCCACTTACACAGATGCCACTTATCCAAGTTTAACATAAATTGAAATGATTCCAATTATTGGAATATTACTTCGGGTCCGGAACATTTAGTAATAGCAATTATTTTTGCTGGTTGAAGTTACGGGTGAAATGGAAGCCACATGTCTCCCTCCAATTTTCAGCTTTATTGACGTTTTACAATTATGTGAATGTTGTTGAAAAATAAATATTAATATAAAACGTTAAATACTTGTACAATTTGTTTATTACTTGAATAATTATAAGAAAGTGGAAAAGATTAAAAACACATTTATGTTACAAACAGTTAGCAGAAACTTTTTCCCAGCGGAGGACACTTTACCAAAAGAAGGAGGACATTTTACACTTCTTTAGTTCACGATGAATAAACAATTCAGTTAACAATTCCAAACCATTAATAGTGTTTGAAAATCATATTAGACTTTGCCTCATTAAAAATGAAAGCTTCCGGCTGGATAAATTCGCTCCCGCACTCACCTTCATTATCCACCAAACAATAGGCATAAATAAGTTTCATATCACAATAAGCTTAATTATGCAGGCCATTTATTTGAGTAAAAATACAGATAATCAAAACATGAAGTCCCTTTAATTAATTAATTAAATTACTTTAAAAATGTGCCAGTATTTTTTCAATTCAACATAACAAAAAGGAGGACATTTCATATAAATTTAAAAAAGTAGGGAGGACAATGTTAAAAAAGGACATATGCTCCAAAAGGAGGATAGATGGCAACCCTGGTTACAAATGATAATACGAAAGAGGCCACCTATCCGTTCTGTGAAATTATTTTTAGATATTTCTTGGAAGCTACAATTTCCGTTCTCCTAAGGGAGGGGCACCGCGATAAGTACTTCCTGGAGCCAGCGTCTCAGCTAGAAGGCCTAGTATGTGGTTTCGGTCGGGTGACAAAGATTCATCTCGTGTGATTATGTGTCGCACAGCGGGTACAGTGCTCGCCATTGAGAGATAGCTTGTTTTCGATAGGCAGAGTGTGGGTGTAGGGAAAGATGGAATGACGCCTTCTTAACTCTTGACTGGGGTCTTCGAGACCCTCACGATTGTTTCCTTTCGGCAAACTCGCGTTATCTTTGAGACTGAGACGAGCCGCCTCGTATACCTTTCAGTTGAATATCACAGTGTTCAAAGAATGTGGCGTAACAGGGGCTCTTGTCTTCTCCGAATGGCAGCCGATTATATTTCCGGAAGGGTCTCTCAGACGTATCCCATCAGTTGCGTTAGTGCTCTTGCTTTCCGTGATTCATGGACTTAACTTTCTCTAATACTTTAGATGTGATTTTTTTCTTGACAATGTGTGTGATTTGGATCTTGACGAGAAATATAATTTTCACAGAATTCGGTGAGTGATTGGTGTAGTCGTTTTCGCGATGAAGCCGGCCCATCGAGATCCGTTGTTAGTTGAAATAAAACTAATTTTGAAGAGTTCAATAATATATTACATTGACTAATGTTAATATTATTATAGTGACATTTTCAAAACCCCAAGGACATTTTCAAAATTTTCACAAAAACGGCTCCAATTTTTTTTGTTTAAATTTCTTGTAAGAATAGAAAATAATACAGTTATAAATGTGGCATAGGTCCGATTTTCACGGAATACTTTAAATTTTCGAAAATTTGAACACTTTGAATTTTTTCGGCGTCTTCCTACAACTATAAAATTGAAGGTAGAGATTTTTTCTTTCAAATGAAGTTTGTTGTCCATAAATAGTTCTTTCATTAAGGTCAATGAGATGTTTTCGAAAATTTTAGTACTTTTTGTACAATAGTGCGTGCAATATTTACAAATTTAAAAAATAACAAAAACAATATTTTCTCAAAAAACTGCTCCAATATTTTTTTAAAGTCTTTGGTAGGTGTAGTTCCAAATGTACCCTATGCGATGGCATAAACGCCATATTGCTCTATTCTTTTGTTTTTCAAGAATTAGAAAACTATTTTTTTGCTTGTCTCTCACGTCGTTAATATTTACATTAGAGGCAATTTATTCATATTCTTCTTATTATTAGTATTAGTATTATTATGAATAAATGTGCTTTAAATAACGTCATATAAAGTTTCTCGAAAACTCAATAGTTTTCTGTTAAAATTAGCTCAAAATTCCGCATTTTCAGAAACACTCAGATGCCATTTTCTCAAAAATGTCTGTAAATTTTTTCTTCCGACTTTTCCAACGGATAGTGGTAATGTCACTATTTAATATGACGTAAAGTTTAGTTTGGTGTGTTATTTTGTATTTTCAAAAATTACTCAAATGTAAGTTTTTAAAGATATCTCTCACATTGTTAATATGCACATTTCCATCGATTTCAATACATTATTGCATTTGTGAGTGGAAGTGCCCCAAATGATTTCCATTGAAGGTTTTCGAAAACTTATTTATTTATTTTACGTCAAAAAAAAAAAAGAAAAAAACAGTTGACACTGCGTAACAGTTGACGTGCTATGGGGAGAAGTGAATTGTGTGCACATTTTCAAAATTCTGTGATCTCTACACTAAGTCGTATACTACATGAATTTTGAAAATTAAAAAAAGCTCTCATGTAATAAAATATATTTTCAAGGATAAATAAGCAATAAATTTTGGACTCTTATCCATGATGTCCTTCGTCAAGGAATAATACTTCCTGCCGCAACAACCTGGAAACGATAATTTGAATAACTATATTTCCCAATGAATTCTGGAAGACGTGCACAGATAATGAAGTTACATTTATGTCCAGCCTTCATACTGCTCGTTGTGTATGTTTCGCGAATGTTCATTCCTGCCTGCGATATGGCATAATATTCTGAGGAAATACATCTTATAGCTCCCAGACTCTTAAATTACAAAAAGAGTTGTACGAATAATTACCAAATCCCACCCACGTGATTCTTGTAAGCCTCTTTTTATTAATCTAGGAATTTTACCATTACCTTGTCTGTTGATTTACAAATCAGCGAGTTTTGTCAAAAATGACTTGCTTAAGGGCGGGAATATATTTTCAGAAAACGCCAATGTCTATAATATGACACTTGACGGACGTAGTAATCATATCCATCAGGTGACAGTATCAACAGCTCATTACAAAAAATTCACATACAATATGTAATACATCTGTGCATGTCTTCTAGAATTCAGTGGAAAATATAGGTATTCAAATTATCGTTCTCCATGTACTCGCGGCAGGAATTATTATTACTTGACGAAGGACATGATTATGGGTAAGAGCCCAAATTTATTGATTTACCCTTGAAAATAGATTTTATCACATAGGAGAGAATACTTTTGTTAACAATCCTTGCAAAAAATGCTGATTTTTTTCTGTATTCAAAATTCAATTAGTATATGGCTCAGGGTAGGGATCACAGAATTTGGAAAACGTGCACAGAATTCACTTATCCCCACACCACGTCACATATTTTTAACGGTTTTTGACGTAAAATAAATAAATAAATAAATAAACTTTTCTCATATTAATTTGGATATAAGAATTTTTCGCGGGTTAAAATTTGTATATCCTGGAACACAAAAGAAACATAAAAGAGCTGGAATGTAGACAAAATTCTTTGACACCACATAGTTACAACTTTCTATAACGTAAATTTCCAGGACAGACAAATTTTAACTGTCGTAAACTGCGTAATTAACGTTGCGCAGTATGTATTATGTAATAAATATTAATATGAAAAATATTCTGTTTTTAATGTCAAAAACCAAAAATATTCTAGTATATTTGGTTCTTTACTTGATATTTTCTTTCCTTGTTATACGATTTACTTGACATACTACAGTGAAACCTTTTTTCGCCGACCACGTGATTAATATCTTAAAATTGGTTGGGTGGTTTTCTTAAAGGGAACATCGCACTATTAATCTATCGCAGCTGCTGCTGCGACTACTACGATATGCATCGTAACTCTATACTATTTGAAATGAAAGCTTTATTGCATCGCATCATTAAATTACTTTGATCAACTGTCAGTGGCGAATCCTGAACATTATTTTAAGTATACCGCTTTTAATGGAAGCTACCTGGTTGTTCATTTTGAGCATTTATGAAATCCCAATACTATGAAATTCCGCCCTTAACAATTGTTTTATAAGACTATTACAGAAACCACTAACTTCTGAATCATTAACACCCCCCCATTTTCACAAAAACATAAGAGAAGCCTAACTTACGAACGACGAAAGAAGAACTGTTTACTGCATTTTTTTTGTGGTGCCTACCGACCGTCCAGATGCGCATCCTCCCCTCTCCCCACCCTTGAAACATGACGAGCCATATGTTACCGCGGTTGGCATGTGGTTCCTTCGCCTGCGCTCGCGAATTCTCTGCACAGCAATAAGAACTGTTTAAAAGTTCTCACTCTATCGCACTTCATAGCGCTTATGGATGCGGAAGACTGACAGGCTCTCGGTAGCAAAACAGAATTATTTTTTCACATCAGTTTTAAAGCTTTCAAAATCGCAATCACTTTTTAGAGGTTTACGAAACTTGCGAAATTTTTATAATACGCATCGAATTGCTAGGTATATCTGCATTCGTGGTGTATCGGAGAATTCGCCACTGTCAACTGTATTTATTAACTAATATGATTACAAAAAAGAATAGTACAGTGAATTAAGAATTCTCCTTTTTAACGTAATGTGTTATTGACAAAAGGCGGTGTCCAGTTTCCCTGATCCATTGAGCAAATGCTGAGATGGCCCCTTGATTTGCTTCTGGACGTAAATGTAACTTCACTATGCGCACGTTTTGTTGAACTTTCCTCTTGATTGTAGTGGTAGTAGAGCTTAGGGTGCGTTTCTATTTTGTTAACAATACAGAAAAATCAAATCTGTTCGTTCCTTTACCATTAAAAATAAGTTTTCTATAATTTGGCAACGAAAATATCTAGTTTTTGAAATGTTAATCTCTCGCTTTTTTAAATTTGTTTTTATTATTATTATTATTATTATTATTATTATTATTATTATTCAACTATTAATAGTTAAATTATTGGGAAGTGATTCTGAAACTCAAGAAAGCGTGCGCAGATGATTTTCTCCCCCATACGTCACATACAGTTTTTGACTGTTTTTTGACTAAAATAAATAAATATCATAATCCTGGGGTATTATTTTAGATCTGTGAAATTATCTTTCAACTTTGTAACGCGTTAGTTTCTGTACTTTTTCTGTAAGGTTTCCCCTTGGGAGTTATCGTGAAATGTTATGCGCCCGAACGCTGTTGCTTACCTGAAAGACACCGGAAACGGCTTGGTTCACATCAGTACGCGATCTCGGGTTTTATACTTGAACGCGAGGATTTCTGGTCGCCTTTAAAGGGAATGTGATGTTACATTACGACAAAAAGTCTTGGTAGTTGGCTGGGAAGAGGGGTGGTCGCCTTTAAGGGCACAAAAACACTTTGGTCTTAAGGAATAACTATTCCGTTCAATAGAAAGCTGGTATCAAAAGGGGTGATCTTAAAGAGATGGTCTTGTCGAGAGGTTTCACTGTATTTACTCGTATGCAAAAGAAACAATATGTGGTGAACCCGTGCGTGCGCTGTGCGTGTGCAGGAGCGCGGCGAAGGGCGCGGCGCGGGCCGCGGGCGCAGAGCGCGGCGAGGCGTCGCCCGCACCGCCCACCACCGCCCAGGGACCGCCCTCGGCCGCCCACGGGCGTCCACTCGCCACCCGGCGCGGCGGGGGCCACGGCTCGGGGCCTGCCGCGGTCGCCGCCGCCGCCGCCGCCGGGCGCAGTTGACCATCTGCCTTGATTGGTAGTAGTAACTGGGTCTTGCTCAGCATGGTTTTGGGGGACGCTCGCGCCAGGGAAACCGCCTCTTCGAGGCGGGCACCGCGACGCCAGTGCCCCCAAGTCCCCGTAGGTCATGGCGAAATTATGATTATCATAATCGTGACACTCGAGCTATGCAAACTTATTCTCAATACATGAACTATAACGAGCAATTCCCAGTTAATGCAGTTACAATTACTTGCATTTTGGCAAAAAACCCATGTTGCTGTCTGCTTCTCTCAGGCCTGAGAGTGGACACACAGCAAAGGGTGAGTAAACATCAGTTTCAAAGACCGTAAAAGTATTGAAATATGTTAGAATCAAGCTATAGTGATTAAATTAATAACACTTGTAAAACATCGTAAATAATAATAAATAAAACGAAAATGATGACAAGTTGTGACGAACCTTCGATCTAGTTATGTAGACTTAGTAAAAATTTAGGGCAGAAAACATTTTATACAAAGATTGTCAATATTCAAAATCGTTAGTATAAAATCTACGGCAATATAGATGATAACTTGTTAATATCACCTGGCCAACTGATATGATGCAAGCAGTTTTTTTAGTCAGAGGTTCATAAAATTTACGGATGTATTAAACATATAAAAAAATCAAAGTGTATACAAAATTTTGGGAAGTGATCATTGTTCAAGTGATTGTTCCAAAATTACATCTTCGAGAAATTATTGATAAAAATGGTTGTGAGTAACCAGTTTTTCATGGTGAAAAAATTAAAGTAACAAAAGTATGATACTGGAAGATAAGTTTTTAGATAATGATGTAACTTAACTCTCAATTCAAGTTATAAGTGATTAAATTAATATTATGAGGGAATCGCAAAATAGTTGCTTGAGCAACATGAATTTTAAACCTATTTATTATTGAAGGTATGATGATGACGTCCTTTGTATCATCCCATGTAATCAAGTCAACAATAAACATGAAATGTTTAATTCTTTTCATTTTACATTACGTTTAACTCGAGAAACATTGAGCAATATCGTTCTATCAACTATCTGGATATTACCATTGGCAGTCAATGGTATTAATAATAATAATAATAATAATAATAATAATAATAATAATAATAAATTGTATCATTGTAAAATACACGACTATGATGTAGAATTAGGAAATGTCGTTTACGGGTATTGGTCAGAGTAGAAAAAATAAACCATTTGTTTGCGGACGTTTCGGAATATTTTTATCCCATCATCTGGGCTTACTAAAGAATTATAGATATTTACAATATCTCAGCAGCATTTTGGCCGGATTCCAACCCAACTCCACATGAAGTTGCTGCAGCGCAAGGGTCCATTCCAGACCACGTCCAACTCCGGCGAAGGCACCAAAGCAAACATGCTTTTTGCTTTGGTGTCTTGGCCTTGACAAATTAAATTTTATAGCGCACGAATTTAATGTTAGAGGTTACTAAACGAACTTTAAAACACCGATATTTCAAAACATCGATGGTTTTGGGTGGATGCATTATTAACATCGATGTTTTGTCGTCAATGTCGCTTCACTATACTTCGATGAAGTGTCCCTTCAAGGTCACGAGCTGGAAAGCGAGAAGACACTGTCATCCAATCGGCAGCTTCAACAGAGAGTTTGTGCACGCCTCAGCGGATAGCGCTATCGATCTTGTGCGCATGCGCAGATGCACTAAAGTGGTGCGAAACTTGAACAGCGCATGCGCAGAAGATCAATGGTGCTGTAACGTGCGAGGGTGGACAAACTTTCTAACACCAAAAGAATTAAGTGGTAACCAAGCTCGCGATAGTATGAGTATGTGCCCCTTTCCTGCCAGCTGGAGAATGTGAAGGGCCGCTGGTTTTATAGAACGATTTTTCTACGGATGAGCCAAAGTGACAGTTCGCGAAAACAAGTGAACACCATGTATTTCAGAGAAGTGTCCCTCCGCCGCGATAGTTGTTCAGTTCAGCACCTAGAGGGTGCTGTTCAGTCGCGCCCCTTCGTGAAGTGATAATGGTTCCTGTGAAAACATCCCTATGAAGAAGTTTAAGAGTTTCGCTGAGGTATATGCACGTATGTGAGTCCGGGAAATATTTAAATTCAATTACGTATGTGGAAAATCTCTTAACATGCTCTCACAATCAGTAAAAGAAAACTGCCACGAATGTAAATAGAAAGCTCTCAATCAAAGTTCCCCACACAACAGCACAAAGGCCGGGACCACGTGCATCGGTACGCATCTCGCATTCAAGTCTCGGTTTTAAAATAAACACAATATTTATCACACAAAAAGTAAATTCAATGTACTGTTAATAGAAAAAAAGAATGTTTACAGAAGAGCACACAACACTGCACTTCCTAATTTCAATTATTTCTCGCGGTGCACTATATTTTTGTCGGACGAGGACATCACGAAAGGAAGAGTCGAAGTCATTTACAAGATAGCCAACTGCAAACGACCGAATGCGGGAAGGGAGTCTAATGGGCTCAAGACACGTCGACTACAGAACCTTCAGTTATGTTGCCAGTACCAGCTGTCACTTTGGCTCATCCTTAGGAAAATCGCTCTATACTCGGAGTGCAGAAGGGCGTGGGTGTGTCCGCAGGCCGACAGCCGCGCCGCCGCCCCGCGCGGCGGCCGATGCACCGCCCCGAGGAGCTGAAGCCCAACCAGCCGTTGCGTGCGCCCGCGCAGCCGCCTGGAGAGCGGGCGGTCAAGGTCACCGCCGCGAGCACGAGCTGGGTCGAGCGCGCTAGCGCCCGCGCCCGCGCCCACCCCGCCCAACCCCGCCCATCGCAACAAAAAAAAAAAAAAAAAAAAAAAAAAAGTATGTGATTGAAAGTGATATTCGAACATTCTTACCATCAGAATGAACATTTATAGTGACATTGATGAACGAGAGATTTTCCACTTCATTTTACGTGTGTATTTATATACATGATTGGTCTTAACCTTTTTTTATATTGCGGGTTGAACGTTTGCTTGGAAACTGTGGCGGCGGCGGCGGTGGTGGCGTGTGGGCGCGAAGAGACGCCGTGCGACGACTCCGCCTCCGCACCCGCACCGCCCCTTTGAGCGCTCGCGGTTCAGGAACCTCCGTTTTGTCTCATCGCGTAACTACATGTCCTGCGCCCGGGGAGCAGCGGGCTCGCCTCGCCGCCCCCGGCGCCCCACCCCCTCCTGCCCTTCAGGTCGTTCACCACCAAATAAAGTCGCCGCAGAAGAGAGGTAGAAATTGTTTCATTTCTCCTTACACCTTCCTTTATTCCTCCTTACACCTCCCTTCTTTACAGATCGGGAGGAACGAGGGAATAACGACTAAATGACATGCTAGTTGTTTTGGTTCAATATTCATTATTTAGAGGCCGTCCATAAATTATGTGATGCAAATTTGGAGTATTTTGAGAACCTAGCCCCTCTTTTCCTTAACGCACCTGTAACTCCCCCTATAAATAATTACGTAAGCATTGCGACAAGACACCACCTCCATTTTCAATTTATATATAATATAAAATTATATAAATTAATTATAAAGCAGTAACAATTAGTTGTATTAATATTGTGATATGTATTAAAACTTATGATAATTAGTATTAGTTGGCGATGCTAACTGCACCTGACAATAAAATTGGGGACATTTTTTAATGAAGGGCGCGTTGGAGAAAAGAATATCTGACAAACCAAGCATTCCCCCCGTCGTGGATAACTCATGGGCACCGACTCTTCTGTGCCAATTTAATTGGAGTATAGAATATTCTATAGACCAGTTTTGAATATTTTCTTCGTAATTAACATACTCAATGAATATACAATTGATGATAAAATAATTCCATTTTTAAACCTTTTTTACGTCATAACTTTTATATTTTTTAAATTTAATTTGCTATTTTAATTTTTTAGTATGACTGAATAAAAGAAATTATTTCAGTAATTGTTGAAAATTTTTAGAAATATCAGTATTACGTAGTAACACTAAACAAAGACCCCCCGTCCCCTAAGCAAAGCAGCGTAAAGAAACGTAACCTCTTTGGCGTTTCTTAATTTATGGACGACCCGTTGTTTATTTTTGAAATGTTCCCTCTTTTTACACTTAATGAGCTAATCATGATATTACAACATATTTTAATTTTTTTATTTTAATATATTTGAAAAATGATAATGGGATGCCTCTTGGGATACTGCGGGCGGGGATGCGTGCGTGGTCCTGTGAAACCAGAGGCTATGCCGGCGGTAGCATAGCTACTGATGGGGTCTGCCTAGCCAAATTGGCTCTAACGAAAGAGCCAGACGAAGATATCCTCATCGACCTATCAGGCCATTTAGTCATATTTCCGCTCCTTTACCTTCGCTACCTGTTCTTTAATTCATTCCTCCCCTTTCTTGGAGTAAGGACGGACAGGACTCTGTAAGCGGAAGGGAAACTAACCTGTCTAGGGGAAGGTAACCCCGAAGAAAAAATCTCCGATCCTCCAAGTTAGGGCGTAAGGTTAGCACCCCTGCCCCTTTTAATAAATTGCTGAATGTCTCCCCCAAAAATATATAAGAGGAATGTCCAGAAAACGGCATTGTAAACAAATTAGAGAAAAGAGGAATTTCCTCCGTCGTATCAAAAAGATATAAAAATTGTATTAAGAGTTTGGACATGCGACAATGAGAATATTTTAACACAATATTTTAAAATAAAAGGAGTAGAACTGCTTTTTATACGTATAAATGTCCCAAATGACGTTGCTCGTGAAACAGAGAAGATAGCATGTTTTAATCAATTGACGAGTGTCTTAGATGGAATTGCTTACAGAAAAAATATAATTTTAATGGTAGAGTAGAAAGGTTTGTCCAAAATGATGTGATCGGAAGGTAGGGCGAGGAAAGCGTGAATAACAATGGTAAAAGACTGATAGAAGGTTTACGAAATATGGTCCAAATATCTCGAATGGGTTCTTTAAACATAATGATATTCTCAAATTTACTTGGATTAGAGCAGGCATTTCAAGGTCGCGGGCAAGGTAACAAGCTTACTAGAGTTCGGGGCCACAGCGCCCAGAGAAATTGGCGCGAGATTTAAAGCCTAGGATTGTACAAATTCCTCCGGAGTGGCGGTACGTCACTGGATACCTGGCCCATGCCAGTCTTTGAGAGGAGTTACGTGACAGTTGTCACAAATTTGGCTATATTAATTCCCATTTTCTCTTTAAGGCAAAGAAATGATCCATCAGTTCGATTACAAATTCTCTATTGAGAGTAAAAGTTGGAAAAAAAGAATCAAAAGTATCTTGATTTTGTATTCTTGATTACTTACAAGTGATATAAAAGCATGAACTTTCTACTTTCAGGTTACAATTTTACATGCTTTAACAGACAAATATTTTTCCGTAAGTGAGAATTGTTAACTTATAGAGACTTGTTAATTTATTTAATATTATTGCTATATAAATAAATATCTGAATGATTTAATAACACAACACAAACCGAAAACAAGGAAATAATTCGTCATTCAAACATATTCCTGTCTTTTGGCAAAGGTGTTTATATAAGGGAGAATTTATTAAGAAAATAAACATCAAATAGTAATCAATAGGGAAAAATATAAACATAATACAATTCTCGGTTATTGATGGAACAAAACCTGGCAAACATATTTTCGCATCAAGCCACTATTCACCACCTCGCGCCGACTCAGCTTGCGCATCTTCACCCCCTTCTGGATTTTAAGGGGAAAGGAGCGGGAAGTCAGGGGAAGTTGCCCGTGCCCATAGGAGCACCGAGGCTCCACAGGCGGGCAAGTAGCGGACGCGGTTTGACGTGCCTGGATCAGAGGAACATGAACAATAGATTACGTACTTGGTAAACATAACAAAGCCAAGGTATAAGACATCAGAGTATCCGTATAGAGGTGCTGAATGTAACTCAGATTATTATTTGCTGAGGTCAAAATTGTATCTTCCATTTGTGAATAAAATCCATCAAAATTATATTCAATCCAGACCTTTCAGCATACAAATACCAAAATATAAACTTCACGTTTTAACTGACCCATTTATAAATTTCATCCATAAACTCGGACTCAGTGAAAAGCTATCAAATATACATTATACAACCACCCAATCTCTACGATGGAATAGGAGAAAGTGTTCAAGACAGCTGCTTATGAGAGCCTTGGAGAAGGAAGAAGTATTAAAGGAAAAATTAGTGTTTTGTGGTGGAGTAGTCCTATAGAAAAGAAAGAAAAAAGAGAAAGAGTTTACTATAGAAAATGGACAAGTCCCCAATACGATGATAAAAAAGATGTACAATCAAATAAGCAGGGAAACAAAGAAGGAAATTATAAAAGCTACGAATGATGCTTGGGACAAGAAATATGAAGAAATCGACCAATGCACTGGCAATATCAACACTGAAAAAAGGATACCATAATTCCCAACAAGATTTCAATAGTTACACGAAACCTTCGTATGCGAAACAGAGACCTTGTTGCTTTACTCCCTTTCCTAGTTACAACAGCATCGAAGATTGCTGACCTTGATGGACCAACCTTGATGGACCAACCGGCCTGTGATTTCTGAGAGGTTGATGTTGCTTCATAAACGGACCTGTCGGCCTTATCAAGACTAATCATGTTGCAAAGCACTAGCTGGCCACAGCACCCAGGTACCTTGTCAGATTAATTACGTATTGAAGAAAATATACATTGAAAAACATTCAACATCTGTTAAACACACACACACATGTATGTGTGTATATATATTGAAATATACAAATTTTCTCTACTTTAATATCTTGCAAAGATCTTAGCGTCCGGCTTGCTGGGTCAATGGGTCACGATATATTATAATCCTTATTACCTTTATAATGGATTATAGGATCCGCAGACTATACAGCGCTGCTGGGAATCTGAAATAGAATGATTCTAATTCCTAGTTCATTACTGTGTGGATTGACTAAATGAAAGATCACTTTCTTTTCTAAAGAACAAAATTTAATAAAGTTTATTGTTACCTTTTAGCAAACAATTTAGTGAATTTAATAAATGATTTTGATGTTAGGCCTTTGATCAAGATATCTTTGAATTTTACAGTTTTGTACCGCGGTTAACTTATCTATTCTTCGTTGATGTCCCTCGTAGACTTCTCAGTCGAAATATCTTGCGAGCTTGCCGTAGTCAAAAGTCCCAAGAAATCCTCTTCTGCTCCTATCCAAACTGGTCTCAAACTATCAAAATTATCAGTCCCGATTACGTCCTATGACATAGTCCCGAAATCTATAACTCGATTACCACTCCCGACAAAGTCCCAATTTATGCATCAATATTACTTCCACATACAATATCTGCAATATCATTTACTGTCCTTAAAATTTCATGATCTGATAACCCGACTCTGACTATCTGCACTACACTCGCTCCCTCTCACGAACCTACGATCAGTTCAGACACGCGATGCCGGTCAGAATGAATCTTCCTGCTTGATTCCTCCTCGAAGACATATCTTCTTTTTTTTCATAACATTTGACCGTCCTTCTCTCACCCAGCCAATCCATACGTTCGTTACATTTTGGTGTAGCTGACCTTTCGATCGTCTAAACTTCTTCGCCCAATCCCAAATTTTCTACTTTCGGCATGCAGCCACCTCCTAATGCATTTACAAAAAACAAAAACTACATTGTTTATTCCCGGTCGTTGCTAAGCCTTTGCTCTCGTGATATATTCTAATGCATGTTCCACCATATAGTCTACAAATGTTTGTTTATTTTCATGTGACATATCGGTATGTCACTATATATATATATATATATATATATATATATATATATATATATATATATATATATATATCACATTATTTCAATTACATAATAGAAGCATGATGCGATAATTATGACTTTATCAAGCAAAGAAAACATATCTGTCATTCTTGCTCAAAACGGGAACGAAGTTTGAGACAAACTTTAATAATTATATTATTTTCCGTCTGTGCTGTTACACATGTAAATATAAATGTTGAAAGGCAGACTAATTACGTTATATATTTATCAGCTACCAGTCCCAGGCCCTCGGCAGACTCTTGGAAGTGTGTGTGTGTGAGGGGGGGACAGGAAGTTGCGCGCGCGCTGCAACCTGACCGCTACGCAATATTATCCGTTCATCCTAAGAAAAATTCTGATTTAAAGAAGTACAAATGTATGTACACTACATAAGAACTAATTTGAACCATCGGTTGTTAAATTAAACTTGCATCAAAACTACTGCAAACGAAGAAGGAGAGCAGGCGTGTTGCTGGGCGATAAGGACTTGATATCAGCTGAGGATTGACGAGGAAGCGCGTGGGACGCGGCTGTTGGACCGCAACGTCGCGCCGCCGATCTGCCTGCGAGGACATACTATTCAGTTCAGTTTAGAAGGGCTAAGAGAGTGACTGGCCTTTCAGGAAAATTTCTTCGAAGTGGCGAAAAGCGCATCGTTGTGAAAGTTTTCAATTTGTTATTGCAGAAAAATACGTCGTTGGCAAAGCAAATCGTTGAACGTACTATGAGTTCACTGGTAAGTACCGTATTGAAACTTATAGTGCTGCATCAGTGTGGATTATAATCTAAAGGATATTGGTGGATATCTTTTAATAGGTGCCAGACTACAGAGTCTAAAATACCTCTTTGAAGTGAAAATCTTATTTCATTGGAAGTAAACGGGCGAATGAAGTTCGAAAGAAAATGATACCTTCATTTACACCGCCTATTTGAAATCAAACAAGAATTGTCAACCAAGATGAAAAGAGAATGGTGGAATGGAATTACAACTTTTAGGTACGTATATATTTCTATCATGAGTTGTAATAATAGAAAGGCATATATTAGTTTGTGTGCATTTCTATAACCTACAAAACTTGGCCATTAATCCAGCTCAAAGTTATTTTAATGTAAATTGTAAAATTCCTCTAAAAGCTTATGTCGAACAAGATAAACAATTATTTCGTTTTACATAATCGGTTTGAATCCTTTCAATTCAAATTCTAATGTTGTTAAGTGGATATGGGGCTTGGCGTCCAAACTCATTATTTTGCATTCCTTTGTGCATTTTTTAATAGTCAAAAAAGGACCTATTAAAAAAAGTTTATTTGATTAGTTTTTAATACTCAATTAAGCATTGCAAATGTGTATTAAAATGTAAAGAAAAAATATTTATTATGTTGCCAATTCATTAAATAATTTTAATATAGTCTTGAAGTGTCATTAATGGCAATTAGAAATTGTAGAAAAAAAAGAAAAAAAACTGCTGTAAAACACTTTTTTTTTTATTTTTCAATAATTATCACTTTAATTATATTTTCAAATACTATTGTATTTTTCAGGTAGTTTTGGCACAGGTGATGGAAATTGGTCATTGAAACAGGTGATGGTTCATCGATGCAGATATTCATGGATATTGTTAATTCTAAATGGCTATTGCATTCTATAACAAGATCATGAACATGTGTTTGAAGGTGATGCCAATATACATTTTGCTAATTTTGCAAGCATCATGGACTTTTGTGATTTCATTCGTATTTAACATTCACAAAATGTGTATACATTAATGGTTCAATTATTTTAGTGTGTATCATTTTTGACCAGGCAAGTTATTTTAAAATTCTCATTAGGTAATATAACTTGTATTATAATTCTGTTATAGTTTCAATGTGTACTATTTAGTAGTGCTCTCAGAATGATTACAAATGAGTATGAGTAATATAAAAAATTCACATTCCCACTAGAAAAGAGTCATTAACTTCAAAATGCTGGTTTTTCAGGACATTGTTTTGCAACTAGAGTTCTGAATCAAGTTCATGGAGTGTGACAATTTGTAATTTTCTTTTGAAAGATTATTAATTTTTACTTCGGTTTCCAAGGAAAAAAGGTTTCAAGTTTTTCATAATTTAGGGTTCTCCACAGTGTGCTGTTTGTGGCAAAGAGTACGGATAACATTACATTCTCAAACATGCAATGATTTTGGCTATTATTCATCTTCAAAATTGCCAGAGAAAAATATCTCAGATTGTGTTAATGATTCTTGGGGAAAGAAATGTCATTACTGTTGTAACTGTGTTGACCTTGATAATTTTCTGAAACATTTCCCTTGTCAAGTGAATAAAATACTTTCCTCTTGAAATAAAACAATTAAATATTACTAGACATGATTCTCGTGCCCTTTAAAATGCTAAAACCTGCATACATATGCCAAATAAAATTTGACAAAGTGCACAATCAAATTTTAGCTTGGTATTTTTTTTTCATTGTCTTTTGAAACAGGAACACTAAACAATTTTTCACAATTTTACTCAGTCAAATTCATCCTTTTGTGAGAAATGAATCTTTTTGAACATTCTACTACATCACCAGATGTAATTGGAGCATATTTGTAAGATGAAATCTGAGCCAATGTGAGGTCAAATTCTGCATTTTCTGCTCTTGAATCACAAGTTTTTTTCTTTAAATTTCATAGAAGTTTTAAATTGAATTTGAATTTACTGGTTTTTATAATTTTTCCTCAGCAGTCACACTTGCGTGTCCAAACACAAATTTCAAAGACATTGTAATATCTTCAACAATATTTAATGACTTCAATAGAGGTAATCCTGCTGTTTTCAATTTCTGAATTGGTATAGGCAATTTTATAAAATTTAATTAAGTATGCATTTTTATTTTATTTTTTTATATACATGATTTTATAATATATTTTATTTTATTTTTTTGCATGCAAGCAGACTAAGAGTCTGCACCTAATTATTTTTCCTTCCCTTGTATCACTGTCAGTTACCAGTGATACTGAGTAGTGATCTATGTGTGTGTGAAATTAATCAATAGTATTCAAAAAATATAATCCTAAATTTTGAAGCAATCCAGAAAAGTATGCATTTAACAAAATAACTTGCCAAATTTAAAAGTCACTTCAGAACTGGTTATTAATTTGCTAAGAAAACTTATTATTTGACTCATCCAATAAAATGAAGGCCAAGCATTTCGTCCCACACTAAAATGATGAGTCTTTTCCCGCCTTACACAATACTAAAATTATGATTTATCCCGACCTCTCACTATATTTATTCGCTGTTATTGAGTGCAGATTCTTCTCTACAATTTTTTATTGTTGCATTCAGGTGATAATAACAATAGTTATGACATTAACTTGTTGGGAGTGTAGGATTTGTAAATGCAGGCCAATGAGCTTATTCATTGTCAAATGGACAAAGAGGTTTCTAAGCAATGAGATTGATTCAAATTGCAGACCCAGCAGGTAAATCAATGCTGGGCAATACATTTTAATTCCAGTTTTTAAATTAATTTAACTAATTTAATTTGATTTTATAGTATGTTTGTACATTTAGATTACAGAAATTGAAATAACAGAAGTAAAAAATATAAATATGATTTATGTTGGTGATTTCTTCCATATACCTTTTTGATTTTAACAGTATGTAAACTATTTATGAATTCATTGTAATTGTAAACTAAGTGTTAATTTTATGTAGATGAATTTTGTGCCAGTGAATGCAAGAACCCTAAGTATAATGAAGGGACTTATAGAATTGAACTTTTAGTAACCAAAATTAATATAAACATAAAACAAGAATATTAAATTTGTAAAATGAAAGGTTAAAAGAAATAAACAACACATACATTCGAAAATAATTTTCAGCTACATATTTAGCCATAATTTAAATAAATCTTGGCGTTTTTATAAAATAAATGTGAATTAAATTTGTTTTTTGGGGATCAGTAATAAAAGTTGCTATTTAAATGTACTTGTGAAACAGTTTTAAAATAGTTTTGAAACAGTTATAAAACGTTTTTAAAATAATTTTGAAACAGTTATAAAATATTTTTGAAATAATTACTAATGACTGTAAACATGTTCTCAGTCTCCTTGCGTATTTAATCCACCTGATCACATAAATGATTAAGTGGTACATCAATGTTTCATTATCATTTGTTAGCTATTAAGTTTATGTCAATATATTTCATTCTATTGTGAGTTAAGTTATATTTTACACATTTTACTTTACTAAATAAATATTTTAATGTTAAATTCTAATATTGTATTTTTCGGTACATGCTGTTTCAGAATATTCATTTATATATATATATATATATATATATATATATATATATATATCACTAAATGCATAATTTTTATGCAATTATTTCCGTTTTTACGGTGTCTGGTTGTGTAGGTAAATATACAGATCTGTTGTTGGATGAAAAATAATGAATATTCTATTAGTAGCAAGTACTACGTATAACCCATCCTATACCAGTCAACGATCAGTAACTGTAACACCAATAGGAAATGCTTCAATATGGCAAGACGTACGGCTGGCCCTTCAACCAGTATAGCTGTGCAAGCCGACACGGAAGGCCGGCTCCTTCTATCAGTTTCGCCCGGATGCGTCATGACGGTAGGCTGGATCCTCCAACCTGTGTTGCTCGCTTACGCCGAGCAGATAGCCAACTCTTCCAACAAGGCTGCTTGGGCTCGGCAGCTTCTACCCGTGCACTCTGACAAGGTGAATTCAGAGGAGTGCAACAAGGGACTCTTTACGATGCAACTTTTCGTTCCAACTATCTCCGTCACGAAACAGCAACAGTGAACCTGGTTGGGCCTATATTATCATGCGTTCCCTTGATGCAGTATAATGGATCAGGTATACTACAACTGTTCTTTTTTCTCCGTGAAGCAAAAAAGTCTTGAAAACTTTCAAAAACTAAAATTACTGTGCCCTGAAGTATTGGCCGGCTGTGTGTAAAAATACTGAAATTTCGCCTTGAAACGGATCTCACAGATGAGGACGGCCAGAGTGGCTTCAACAGCTCATGTACTGATAATATTTTTAGTACGAGACAAGTGATCGACAAACCCATAGATTATTGTCTACAATGCACGAACTCGTCCATAGATTTAAGAAAAGCCTACTACACTGTTACATTAAATTAACTTTGCATGGACATGGATAAACAAGATAAGATATTCTTACTGAAAGCAGTTAAATACCTATACAGCAGAAATGTAAGCCAAATTAAAATTGGAAGAAACCTCTCCGAACCATTTTCTGTAAATAAAGGCTTACGCCAAGGGTGTTGCGTAACCGATATTCTGTTTAAATTATACTTAAACGCAGCTTTAAGATTTTGGAAGAGAAAATGTTGCAATCTGGGTATCAAAATTGATGATTCTATGCTCTATTCTCTTAGTTATGCAGTCGACGAAGTTAGCTTCGCTGAGGAGGAAGACGATGTTTTGTATACGATGCAACAACTTCATGAAGAGTACTTGAATTGGGGGCTTGAATACATTTAATAAAAACGAATATCTTCTTCTAGGAGGAGAAGCCAAGATGCTATATGGGACGGACCAGAATTCAAATCCTGGCCAAATGTTACGTAGTATCTAGGTACTAAAATAGCAGCAAATTGTTGTAGGACACGCGCTATTCAGAGTAGAATAGCGAAGGGACAATTGCGGCCTTGAATATGGAATCAGCTTCTGAGAAAGAGTCCCATAGGACTCTTATATAAAGTTATATAAAACTGTCGAAGATAATATTGCTTTATATTGCAACAGCACAGAATAACGTGCGCTATTACAATTTACAAACTGCTCAGCAGCGGATAATATAAATAAAAATATAGAATCGTATCTTGCTGTACAAAACGCTGGGGTGTTCGCTACTCAGGAATTGTGCAGAATCGGCGGAAATGGCGTGTCGCCAGGGATATAATCCGGCGAAGGGTGCTGGTAGCTAGTGTTCCTGCCGAGGCAGGGAGGAGCGCCGTGACGTCAGGAGTTAGGTATGCGGCCGAAGATTAGTGACGTGGGAGCCTACGTCACGGAGCATTTCGGAAAGACGGCTTCAAGAAGCGCCACCTGACGGTGTGAGACAAATCACGGGACACCCAAACAGGTACGTGACTGGCAGGGAGCCACCGCGTCATTTGTGTGAGAGTAATCTATAATTATCCGAGATTCGAAATTCTCCTTCTTCTGAAACTTGTCGTTGAGTCGTACGGTCTTCCGTAATTGTGTGCCGGGCTTCTGATTTGGCTCCTCAGAGTTTCGCCGTATGGCAGTCTAAATGTCGCCAAGTGTTAATCGTTGAGTTGAGTGAAACGTTCGCCGCCCCCAACTTCAATAAGTATGCGCGCGAAATAGTGGTACACATATGTGGGATGGTTTGTGAGAGCGGTCTCTGCGATTGAGGCGAGACAGCGGGAGACGCATGATTTCTCCCCTGATGCATCGCTCTTGCCACGCCGCTTCATCGCCGAGGGACGGGAGAGGCAGCCACAACCACGCACCTTAACGTGGGGCTCGGATCCGACGAAACATCATTACGTGGGGCGATCTACTGATCCCGCGCGCTCTTCATGGGAGTCCACCACCTACCAGCGCCAGCCACGGACAATTCTGGGTGAGATCGCCAAATGGGCACATGAACGGAACAATGAAAGGTGGAGAGGGAGAGAGAGGGAAGGAGGTCATCATTAGATTATAAGGGCGCAGTAGGCGTGATAATGTATAATGTTGCTTGGGTAATTGTTCTGGGTGGGTTTGATAATTAAATTAAATGATCTTTGTTTTTTCAATTAGCGTATTAATGACTAGAGAATTTGGAAACCCGTACATGCATGCCTCCTTAATCCTTCGCCAGATCATACATGTGGCGACGCAGGTGCGTTCCCACTACCAACTGGCCGCCGGGCAAGCAGCCAGCCTACGTGGACGAGCGGGAAAACGTTACACTATGGGTCTGAAGTTTGGAAAACATTGAAAGGTAATGAGAATAAACTTAACGCAATGGAAATGGAATATTGGTGAAAAAGCTATGGATTGATAGTTGGGTAAAATAAAAAACTATTAATTTAGAAGAAAAACAGAAAGTGAGTCCCAGCAACATTATCGATACTTTGAAATTAGAAGACTCAAATGGTATGGAACGGGGTGAAAAACAATGGCCTTTAAAGCACTGGAATTGCCACCCAGCTTCACTCCGGGAACGAGGAAGACCTAGAAATACGTGGAAGGAAAGAGTGGAGAAGGCTATGACTAGAAAACATTAACCACAGACTGCAGGAACAGACTTAACTGTAAATTGGGATACGAGAGAGGCCAGACGTTGTAAAATCCTCTCAGTACAACTGTGATGGAACGCTAAAATCTCACAAAATGGTTATTAAGTGAATTTAAATAACCCTCAGTTTTAAAAATAGTGATACGTTATTAGAGCAGAGTCTGCAACTGAAATTTCATAGATCAGGAGGTCCTAAGTTCGAGCCCTGGCGGGTTTCGGCATCAGTTAAACAGGTAGGTTGAAAGCAATAACTACTGCCTGAGGGAGAATTTTTAGGCCGACGGATGTGAATAATAGTTTTACAGCTCTCCTCTATTTTGAACCTCCAAAAAACACCAGTAAAACTATGTGACGTATGAGGCGGAAGTACCGTCTGCACGCGTTTCCTTGAGTCCCGAAATCGCAAATCCTCTCTCTGAGCAAACTTAGTTGAATCGTGAATAAAGGTAGCAATGAGCGTTTTCAGTTTCCAGGTTGCATGATACGATGCACACTGTTATTAACAGTTTTTTACACTAAATAAAAAATATACATTTGAAATATAATGATACACAAGAAATATTCGTTCCTAAATAATATTGTCGTGAACCCCGGTCTTATGTTTTCTTTTCCTCCTACCTTTATGTTATTATTGGTTTATAATTTTATCCAAACACTTCCTTATTCCAGCTAAGCGGTAATGAAAAACAGAAGGGATCAGAGTGAAGCATCAAGAAATTTATTTTTGCGTGGATCGTGTAAATAACTCCCCAAACGGGAAAAGTGGGCGCCTCAGTGAGAGATGACAAGGTCTACTCTACGTTTGGCTGCTCTACGATAAGGTCTACTAAACTACTTTACGTTTGAAAACAATAAGAATTCAGGGAACAAATAGTGAATATTTCCGTTGTTAGTGAAGCAGGAAATTTTAAAAACCTAGATTTTGATATTTTGCCGTTGGTAACTTATTCAAGGCATTCATTCAAACTTAACAAGGCCCAAAGGAAAGAAAAGGAAAAGGTTTCAAAAGAAGGCAATTAGCAACATCTCCGGCTATCGGGGCAGACAGACTGTCAAGGGACGGGTGCAGAGGGGAGTCTGGGATTCCGTCCGCTGGCTACGGCGGATTTATATTTTGACGATCATCTCCACCCAGCAAATCCTAGGCGCCTGTCGGAAATTCGGAGATATTATGCTCTTGCGAGCTTTGTGATACCTCAGGACAGGGGAATTTTTTTGGGTGTGGAGAGGAAATCCAAACAAGTACACATAAATCAATTAAACTGGGTTTAATATTCTGAAAGCCTTTTAAATGGTTACACTGAACATACATGAAAAACACACAGAACAACAAGAATCAATGATACCTTTCCTTTTAATGCATTATACCTTCATTCATGTCTTTCGCATATTTAACCTGGGAATTCTCGTCGATCAGTTTACACCTGAAATTTACTCCAATTTCTGTTTAACCTTTCCAGTGAGGCCGGGTTTAGATTTGCGACATTTAGTCTCAAAACAAATTTAACATCAAATTGAGAACATTTACATAATACTCTCAAATAATTTATCATCACTGTGAATAACATGAATTAAACACAATTTTATAAAAATTCTATTGACAAATTACTTGAAATGGCAGAAATTTTTAGTTTCTCTGCTAGCTCCGTGCACTATTTTATCTCTCCCTATCAACGTTCCCTTTTAAAGTTCTCCCCGGTCGCGGGGCTGTGACCTATATTTCAGCGCTTTTGCGCTGTTCGCCGTTACCTTCGCTGCTCCCGCCCGCTGCGCGCCTCGAAGTCGACCTTGGAGTGACGGCTGCGCACGCCGGCGGTTGTGCGCCGGCGTTCGAAGGGCCTTGCTTCTGCCAGCTGCTCTCGGCTGCGGTGCGTGCCGTTTCACCTCACGTCCTCATCTGGCAATTCCTAGGCGCCTTCGCCACTCCCGTCTCCTTCTCTCTTCCTCTCACGGCGCCTCACGCCCTCGTCTGCTTCTTTCTTCCCCCGTCATCTCGTTCACGCCCGCGTGCGAATGTCCCTTGCACGTCGCAACTAATTGAATAATTGCGTATTTGCTTAATCGGGCGTATGCATCGCACTAGATATCACAGTCTACTCAGCGCCTCTAATCGAAAGTAACTGCGTCTTCACCATGCAAATTACCGTCGCTTCTTTGCTGACCACTGACTCATTTTTAACTATTTAATTCGGCGATGGTGTAGCGGTTAGCGTATCGGACTGCTATAGCCAAGTTCGCGGGTTCAAACCCGATCGAAGCCGTGGATTTTTAAGGGCGAAAAAATCCTTCGTACGCCATCCATCGGAGGGGAAGTAAAGCCGGCTGTCCCATGTTAGTAGATTTACTGCATGTAAAAGATCCTCAAGTCTAAATGATGCCTCTGAGCTAAATTCAAATCGCCTGTTTCGTCGCCCAAGTAATACCTTCTTTCTCTTGTTGAAAGGAGCGTAACGAAATTTGCGTGGTCAGACGGAAGAGCAGGCCTCATGACCTGAGTCTCGCCACGTAAAACAAGGCAAATTCCATTCAATTCGTATCACTTGCTCCCGTCCTCGACAGACGACAAATTCTCCTCTGGCAAAATTCTAATAACTTCGTGACTATCTGTACGTCTCTCTGACGTCCAAAAACTTCTACTTAATCTCTCGCTGAATGTTTAGGTCGAAGTTGCTGCTCGATCGGAACCAGAAGAAGGAATGTTCGGTCGCCCGCCATCTTTATGTGTCCGCCCTCCTCGTAGGGGTAGCGACACGTCCTCTCCCTCTCCCCAGTCTGACGCTGATACGTCACCTGCCTCGCGCCATGCCGCAGATATTGCACGCAACAGTCTTGGAGACGCGCCCCTTTTGAATGGCGCCGCGCTCGCTCACGATGCCTACAGCCGTCGTCTGCATGTTGCGTGGGCGTGTAGGACGAACGTGGGCACCCGCATTTGTCACAATATAGAGGGCTCATTTGTGTCATCGTGACGTAATTTCTGTTGTATTTAGTGCTTTTTTCTGCTTTATTGCGTGACAATCAAATTGCTATTTGATATTCTAACATTAATTCCCAACTTGGGTGATAAAGATTATTGTCTGATTTCCTTCTATATAAACGAGAGCCTTTCGATAATATATTTTTTCTACATTATCATTAATTACAATGATACATAATATGTATTATATTACTCGAATCAAGTTGATGACATTTATTTCAGGAATATTTATAGTCACCGACAAAATTTACCATTTCTGTCAGGTTTTGGGAGGTTTGTGCAGTGGCACATGAATTTTCCGAAGGCAAAAATTTTGGAGAAATTATCGATTGGTATTTTATTTAATTATTAGAAACTTTCATTCGATTTCCGTTGTTCCTGTTCCTGTTCCGGCGGTCTTGCAGTTCTAAACTAGAAGTACTACAGAATTTGCGCAGATTTTCTCGTAGTATAGTTTTCTTATTTCCTTGGTGTTATCTGGCTTTAAGGTTTTGCTCCATTCTCTAGCCAGCTGCCACCTATCGTCGCAAAAAAGGACATTTTTTTACATTTTCTCAACTTTTTGCTTTTCTAGTAGTAAAACCGAATTATTACTTCAAGAATATTAAAGAAGAGTAAAAACTCGTCATAAATATTAAATTTTCATTGAAAAATTTGATGCTGTTTTTAAGAAAATAGCGATTAAGCATTACTGTAAAAGCGAAATTTGAAGCTCTTTTTTACAGGAATCTGTTGAGTTTTTAAAAAAGTTTATTTGAAATCATTTAAAGCACTTCCGCTCACAATTGTAATAAGGCACACAAATTGATAAAAGTGTGATGTATTTCAAAACAATTACATTTGTGTAATTTAAAAAAAAAAGAATACACCAAAATGAACTGTACGTCATATTAAAAAGTGCAATTAGCACTATCCCATGCAAAAGTTAGAAGAAAAAATTGGAGCCATTTTTGAGAAAATGGCGTTTGAGCATTTCTGAAAATGTGAAATTTTGAGCTCATTTGTACAGAAAACGGTTGAATTCCCGAGAAACTTTAATTGACATTATTTAAAGCATATGCACTCATAAATATAATAATGTAAAGAAATTGTCTTTAATGTAAATATTACCGACGTGAGAGACAAATCAAAAAATTTCACTTTTGAAATTTTTGAAAAAAACAAAAGAATAGATCAATATGGCGTTTATGTCATGGTATAGGATTCGTTTGGCACTAACCCTGCCAAAAATTTAAAGGAAAAATTAGGAGCCATTTTTGAGAAAATCTTGTTTTTGTAATTTTTTAAAGATTACAAATATTGCATGCATTATTGCACGAAAACTACTAAAATTTCCAAAACAACGTACATGACCTTATTGAAAGAACTATTTATGCACAACAAATTTTATTTGAAGGAAAAATCTTGTCTTCAATTTTGCAGTTGTAGGAAAACGCCGAAAAAATTCAAACTTTTGCAATTTTCGAAAATTCAGAGTTAACGGTGAAAATCGGACCTACGCCTTCTTTATAAATGTATTTTACTCTATTCGTACACGAAATTTAAAGAAAAAATTTAGAGTCTTTTTGAGAAATTTTTAAAAATGCCCGGGGCCTTAATGTAAAGTACCCCAAATTTTAAAGAATGTTTCTCAAAATTTCAAAGCTTCAACTAGAGCTAGATCGACATAGGATTCTTCAATTTGGAAAAGATCATACGTGCTGTTTAGGCGCTAGCAATGTTCACGGACAGACGGACAGACGGACAGACGGACAGACGGACTGACGGACTGACGGACTGACGGACTGACGGACTGACGGACTGACGGACTGACGGACTGACGGACTGACGGACTGACGGACTGACGGACGGACGGACGGACGGACTGACGGACGGACGGACGGACGGACGGACGGACGGACGGACGGACGGACGGACGGACGGACGGACGGACGGGAAAACTGACGGCCTGACGGACTGGCTGACTGGCTGGCTGACGGACTGACGGACTGACGGACTGACGGACTGACGGACTGACGGACTGACGGACTGACGGACTGACGGACTGACGGACTGACGGACTGACGGACTGACGGACTGACGGACTGACGGACTGACGGACTGACGGACTGACGGACTGACGGACTGACGTTGGGGAAAGAATGACTTTTTCGGTATCAGGGGACCCCAAAACGTGTTGAAATCTCGAAATCGATTTTCCCCAGCATTACACAACTTTCTTTATACTACGTATATTACTCCCGTATATACATACGTATGTATACGAGAAAGTTAACGAGAGGTGCTACAGAAAGGCACAGACTTTCTCATAGTATAGTTTTCTAATTTCCCTGGTGTGGTCTGGCTTTAAGGTCTTGCTCCATTCTCTGGCCAGCGGCTATCTATCTTCACCCAAAGTACATCTTTTGGACATTTCTCAACTTTTTGCTTTCCTAGTAGTACAACCGAATTATTACTTCAAGAATAGTAAAGAAGAGTAAAATCTCGTCCTGAATTTTTGAGCTCATTTGTAGGAAAAATCTGTCTTTAATTTTATAGTTGTAGGAGGACGCCGAAAAAAATCCAAACTTTTGCCATTTTCGAAAATTCGGAGTTAACCGTGAAAATTGGACCTAAGTCACCTTTATAAATGTAATTTACTGTATTCTGACAAGAAATTTAAAGGAAAAATTCGATGCCGTTTTTGAAAAAAAATTGAAAATGTCCGGGGGATTTCATGTAAAGTACCCTCAAATTTTAAAGGATGGGTTACAAAATTTCAAAGTTTCAGCTAGAGGTGTACAGGGGTTTCTTTAATTTGGAAAAGATCGTACGTGTGGTTTAGGCGCTGGCAGTGTTCACAGACGGACGGAGGTTTTGGAAAGGAAAAAAAAAAAAAAAAAAAAAAAAAAAAAAAAAAAAAAAAAAAAAAAAAAAAAAAAAAAGAAAGAAAAAAAGAAAAAAAAGAAGAAAAAAACAACTTTCTCGGTGTGAGGGGACCCCAAAATGTGTATTTCCGTTGAAATATCGAAATCGATTTTCCGCAGTATTACATAACTTTCTCTATACCACGTATATTACTCCCATATATACGATGTATACGGGAAAGTAAAAGCACAGAGCTGCGGGAATGTGTTATTTAGACTGTGCCGCAACTGTGAGGTAAGGAGTACTAAAGAGACATTTCAAAAGGAATGCACATTAGTGCGCCACTTCTATTAATATTAAAACTGTTAGAACATGCCTTTTGCATCTGGACACATGATTGATGTGCAAGTGGGCACCGAGTGTTCTTTTAATGCCAATAGTTGGTATTGTACAGGAAGGGCTTGTACAGGAAAAAATATACATTTTCCCTCCTGCATCAAAGAAAATAGTGTATCCGGTAATTACATGAGTAATTTTATAGTTACCACCACGTATGTACTGAAGTATCACGGAATAACTACTGTTTTGGTGTTGTGCTTCATACTATCACATTAGAATATTACAGTATACTGTGATGCTATTCTTACAGTGGATCTTCATATACTTGAGGTTAAGGGGTACAACATTGGAAGAATTTTATTACTTATTCGTGTATAACTACATCATCTGGCAACACTGCACAGCATTTATATTCGATGCGTATTCTCTGGTTCGATGCTCGTGTTACAAAATGGTATACGTGTGTGGGTACGGGTAGTGGGGGAGGTTCGGGCCGAGAAGTCAAAGCCGACTGCGCATGTCTGTTTCACGGGGGTGGCAGGGGGAGGGCTAAACTTGTTAGTTCGAGTAGAATTTGGTTGAACTGGAATTTTCTGTTTAAATGAATGTGTGGTTTGTATGAAAGCATTTGTTATAGGGGAGGCTGATAGTTATTTGAAACAACATTTATTTATACAGTGAAAGGGTGTAATTTAATCACGGAACTTTTTTAAGTGATACAATATATTGATTAACTTAGGAAATGAACATTTGTTTTTGAGAAAATCGGTTACAAGGTAAGTTACAGAAAATTGATTATCTCAGATTTTGTTAAGTACTAGCGGGAGAGCAAAACTTCTTTTCGTAATATAAAACTTGTAGATACCTGATAATCGCGTAAATCAGAGTATTTGTTTTCAGCTGTGTTGACGTATTAAAATTATTAATAACCTTACATTATATTTGCTTTAATATTGAAATCAATGAGGGTTTTGATATGAATTTGATACACACGAATTAAAATGTACAGGATCCAACATTTTGTTCTTAGTAGTTTACATTGTTTGTACAAATTTTATTTTATGTCTTGCACCACTAGGTTTGTTAAATTAAGAAGCCTGTTTCCATTCTCTCCATTATAAAAACTACAGTAAATAAATAAATTTTGCTCTGTATTTGGAGGATCTGCATTGGTATTTCTTCTCACACCATCAACCAGTACTTTTCTTTTATTCACTTTTTTTGCTATGTTGTATGTGATGAATTCTTATATTTATATAATTTCTTTAATATTTGATTGTGGTAACTGCACAGTTATCAACACATCAGCTAGTTAAATAGGTTATTTATTTCTTACGTAGTTCCGGGGTTGTAGCAATCACTTTCAGTATTTTTCCGTATCTTGAGTACAAACTATTTCTATTTTTGTTTGAGTAAATAATTTACCATCAATTGGGGTGAAAATGGGACAATGTATACATTCCATGCATGTGTATTGCCCCATCAATGCATTGGAACATTTGCAAGTACCATTTACTCAAGAAATGTAATCAGATTAATAGTATCATTGTGTACTGTAGCTTTCTCGACTCTGCGGTCAGTTGTGTTAATGTTTCGTTGAGTGTGCATTCTGTCATTTTTTGCGACAAAAAGTGATTCATTACAATTAATCTTCGAGGTTTTAGACACTCAACTCAGAATTGTACATCAGTTTGGTGTAATTTCCACGTGAATTGTGTTATTTTATTTAAGATTGTTTATTATTTCGTTTAATGACAGTAAATTGTTCATAAGAAAAGTTGTTGGGGGTGAAAATTGGACATTTGACGTTTTTGTGTTGTTTTTTCTTTAAAATAGGTGTGCTTTGCTACTGTGTAAAAAGAAATAGTGATATTGTGGCAGGACTTACAGAAATTATTCAGATAAGTAATTAAAACGCTAATTTAGATGAAAAATAAACAATCATTATCAATATTTTCAGCTGCAGAGAAGTAATTTCATTTAACCTCACCACTTTTTACTGTACAAATTATCAATAGATAGTTATTTAGTGACTAGTTAAGGCAGTGGAGAATTGTCATTGGCTGTAACCTATAGATTCACCACGATACAAAGGAAAAGATTTAGATAGACTATCATCACACAAGTTGGTAAAAAATAAATCTTCAGAGTCAACATGAATGGTAAAGAGATAATAACATTCCTTTGTTATTATGTTTGTAGCACTTACTAAGTAGATTGGTACATTTTCAGTCATTTTATTTTTTTCTTTTGCTCTAAATTGTCATATTTGTTCAAAACCTTTCACAATTAATGTTGAAGGCGAGTATGTACACTGTATTTTCTTTTATATCCCAACTAACTCACATTTGGTAAAAATATCCTCCCGGAAGTGGATATATTGCTATTCTATAATTATTCAGTTGGGAATGAGAATGATTATATACTTATATTTTGTGTATTATTAGTTGAAATATATTCATCAACTACCACATTACTCTGTTGAGTGGGGTGAAAATTGGACCCAAAATATCTATTGCATTGCCAGTGGCCAAATACTAGTGATAATTATTTTATTTCTGATACTGAGAACACACGAAAAAGATTAATATGGTCATTTGGTGTGAATTTGTATCTTCCCAGGTGCATATTTTACAAGTTATTTTCAAGTCAGTGACATTTTATCTCATTTTCACCTCTTTTGGCATATTTACTTTTGTGTGTTTTTAATATTTACTTTTGCTCATGAATTCTTGTTTTTTAATATTTATGTGTGTTTGAATACTGTAGGACTTTAAATAAGTGAATTCAAGTTACCGTTCCATAGAATGGGCACACCTATTTCAAATTAATTTCACTGCAAGTGTGGTGAATTCCATGAAAATGAAGATTAAAAACGGATATCCTCTTATCTTTGAATGTTATCAAAGAACACTGGTCATGAGCAATGGTGATAGAAATATGTATAGAAAGTATGGGATGGTGTATTTTTGAATTTTCCCAGAATGAGAGAGCTAAAGACTTGTCTGGAGAACAGAATTCACGAATGCTTTAGGTTTAACAAAAATTATTCTTCTTCTACCAAGTGAATAATTTACTAATGTAAATTACTTTAAGCTTAATTTTATGTTTCAAAACTAGTATTTAACCCTTTTAGGTATTTCATGATAATTTGCTGTAATTTATGTGGATATTTAAAGTAGGCATGATATCCTGTTTAGATGCAGTTTATGCTGTTGTTTAGTCGCCAAGGGAAACTCCGTTTGCAAAAATGGTATGTGGCACATCCGGACAAATTAAAGAAGAAGATAACAAGAGAATTAATAACTACAATTTTAGCCAGGAAACCTAAAATGAGCAGTTTTCTGGAGTGGAAAGATGTGAAAGTTGTATATAAAAGGTATAGTTTAGTTATTGTATTGTGGGTAGTTGGAGAAACTTGTGTTATCTCTATAATTTGCCTCTCAATTCTCTTCAACTTTAAAAATATCAATGTTTGTTTCTGTGTACAAGGATCTCAGAGTTGCCCAGTACATTTGATTGAAATTTCAAATTATAAATAAAATTTTTATATTGATGGTGGAACATGTGCTTTTGCAGTAACAGCGGAAAATAACCAGCACAAGTGCTATGCGATGTACAAAAGTAATTTTGCTAATGTTGAGGCAGTTGCTTGAAGGCTCATGTTCACTTGATTTTGCTGACCTGTTTTTGAAGAGCCATGAACTTAGACACGCTTGTTTATTTTATTATGCAATCTAATCAAATTAATGTAACTGCATTTTATTGTCAATTTTGCAGGTATGCTAGTTTATATTTTTGTTGTGCCATTGAACAGAAGGATAATGAGCTGTTGACATTGGAAATAATTCATCGTTATGTTGAGTTGCTTGATAAGTATTTTGGAAGTGTAAGTTTCTTTAATTATATAATTTTTGATATTGTGTTTTTCCACTTCTTTGTGTCTGATTTGTAACTTGTGATTTATTTAGGTATGTGAACTTGATATAATTTTCAATTTTGAAAAAGCATACTTCATACTGGATGAGCTTTTGTTAGGAGGGGAAATTCAGGAAACAAGTAAAAAGAATGTTTTGAAAGCCATTGCAGCCCAGGACTTGCTCCAAGAGGTTAGTTATGATAATTCCAGCTTTGAGCTCTAAAGAAATTTGTCTTATCTGTGATTGTTGTTAGACTTTCTCTGTGAACTTAATTAAGAAGTTGATAATAAGACAACTGGTGTCTTTCACCTTGCTGTATGACTATTGAAACAAATGTGCATTTTTAGGGTGGGTTGTATTTTGTTGTTGTTTTTGTTGATTATTTATTCAGAGAAAAATGTTATATTTTCATGTGTATATTTGACCATTTTGTTGCCAACTGTTTAAATGCTTTATTTTTTCATAGACATTTGCATGAATATTTTTCAGTTTCAAATGTATCTTTTGTATATATTTGCTATTATGCTAGCTTAGCTGTCAGTTTTCTCAGGTGCATTTTAGAGTTCCTTTGTGCAAAGACACATTTGTGTATGATCTGTAATATATTTGTCCATTAAATGAAATTTTAAAATTTTATTTGTGGAATGAGACTGGTTTTGTTCATGAGCAGTAATGAGATATGTAAATCGAAACATTTTGCTTTATAATGTAGTACTATTAATAGTTAGGAAAATGTTTATGAATGGTCATGTTTCTGGTGCTGAAAATTATCCTAATAAGTAGTATTTCAATTTATGACCTGATAAATAAAATTGGCCTGTACAAGAAGGTATGTAGAATCACAGTACTGTAGTTATATGTACTTAAATTATTGAATATTGGGGTAAAGGTGTAGATGGAAGAATGAAAAATTAACTATGAAAATATCTTTCTAGATTGAGTTAGTTAAATCTTATCTTGTAGTTATAAGCATAAGCAATTGGTGCTACTAAATCTTGCATTTTTGAAATTTGCATGGATGGTATATTGCCTTGAATGTGAAAATGAATTCAGATTTGAATATTATCTGCTACTGTAACATGTCTTGATTCTTATGTATGTTGTTTTCTTTTCTTGATTGTGTAAGCATTGTTTTTAGTCTCGTGATGCAAAGAGTGTAGGAATCAAATTGTTATTGAATTTTAATAGGTACGTTCAGATTGTGCAGGGTCATTGTGAAAGAAAAAGGAAATATGAAGTGTTTTGTTAAAAAATTCAGCTAACAATTGATTTTACGAATACAACAACAATAATTTATATGAGGATGTAAGATGGTATTGGCAATTAAGTATTTTTTTTTATGAAATATAATTTTCAAACATTTCTGAAAATGACATTGAAATTTGAATTCTTGATTAACATTACATTTTTAACTTCGTTCTTTTGCCTTCTTTGCCCCCCCTTTTCTTTTAATTTTTTAAAAATATTTTTTATTTAAGTTCAAGAATTAACTTCATGAAAATGACCATTTCCTTCAGTTCTTCTGTAATGACCCTGTCTCTGCAGAAATGCCCCTAGAAGAGTATACGGTAATCGCTCTGACTGATTGTCTCATAATCACACCCTTCTTTTGTCATGAATTAAGATTTCTAGCGCTTGTTATAGGGGAGACCACTGTTCATTTTACGAGATGATGTTGAAACTTTGAAAGATAAATACAATTTCTGTCTCTGATAAAGAAAATAGTTGAAAGATTTATTCTTTCCACTAAGTGATGTAATTAGAATCAACTATATATACTAGTAATCTAGAAACGTCAATTTTTTGGACATGCGCAGATGAGAAAATATAATTACGGAATTAATTGTGTGACATTTAAATGATAATTTAATATCATCTTAGCTTAAATTCAGACTTGTAATTTTACGTTCTTTATATTTTTAATTTAATAAGCATATTCAAGGGAGCGTGTAGAGGGAAGCCATAGCCCAATTTATAGCACGTTTGGAATTGCAATTCTTTTGGAATTGTTCAATTCAGTGAAGCTATAAAAAAACTATAAAATAACTATAAAATTCAGATTAGAGACCTTTTTTTATAGAGATAAATTACTTTGAAAAGAAAGTTGAAGTTGATTAAGGTTTTGCTCATTCATTCAGATCTTGTGTAATGTGTTGTTTGTTCCAAACTTCAATGCTGTTTAGAAATCTTTATCTACGACGGTGTGTTGACTGCTTAATAGTGCTCTCGTGGGTGTGTTATTATGAGCTTCATAATGAAACAAGGTTCTTATGAATTCATAATTAACCTTTTTATCCAGGAATATAAGAGAAAATTTATAGAATTGTTAAATATAATTGCAAATATTATGATTAATATCTCTTAAACATTTTTAATGTTTGATGCAAAAAAAAATTGAAACAGAACTGTGAGCATTAACTGAAATATTTATACAATGCTTGACACTAACACCCAATTAATAAAATAATTTGAAAAAAAATTCAAAACAAACCCGTTCAGTGTCTATCTGTTAATTAATATTTTATAAAATGACTGAGGCCGTCATAGATAAAATGTTGAATGATAGATTGTTTGATATAACATTGCAATGAAACTTGTATCGCTTTTGAATCACTATTGACACGTTGTGATGCAAAAGCAATACTTGTTTCATTATGATGCCCGTATCAAACTTGTTTCATTATTAACTATTTTGAGATTACTTGTTCAAGTGTGTACCTGAATATGTAAATCTATTTGAATGGTCTAAATTAACTATTGTATAAATTATGGTATAAAATACAAACAAACTCTTAAGAAATATATTTTATCAGTTTTTTTTATAAGTGTATTATTTTGTATTTTATTCCAATTTGTTATGATTTTATAAAAATTGAGATTTTGCCTTTATTTTTTGCTAGTTTTCTGGATCCACCCTTTTATTGTTACATGTCAGTTGTATAGACACATTTACTAAATTTGAAAATGCAGAAAGCTTTTGCCAAAATGTAATTTCCAAAGAATATCAGAAAATTGCTTGCTAAGGAATGTGAAAATAACTTATGCATGTATTTCGCACCTATTATCACAATATTATGCTTGGTGTATTTGTGTGTGCATTTGTAATGTTGTGCATTTTGCATTAAATTAAATACATTTTACCTTTTATCTTGGTTAATTATAGTAGTCAAGATTTTTTGTTAATAAATAGTTATTTCTTCAATATTTTTGCATTAAAGATTATTTGCATTCAAGAGTTGTGGATTACTCATGTAACAATTGGAATTTCATGTGAATTATCACTTTGTTTTTTAAAATAATATTAATGTAATGAAGATTTAAAATATCTTTGTAATTTTTTTTTATGCAGGGATTATCATTTTATATTTATGCTTGTGCAACAACATAATTTTTACCAAGCATGAGGATTGCTTTAGCTGTTTGCATGAAAGCAGATTTTTTTCGAGGTCAAATTCTAGGAAACACGTTAGCTCATTTTGCACCTCTGTTTTTATAATTATGCTTTTTACTTAAGAATGTAGGGTAAGGTAATTGCTCTGACAGTATTGTTTCAATAATATAAATAAGTGGGTACATGAAAGGAATCGTAGATTAATTGTTCTTACTTTGGCAGTTGCTGTGCTATTTTTGGAAATGACATACCAAATGGTACAGAGTAGTAAACCACACATACTTAATGCTAAATGTCCTTGACATCCTATCCTCCACAGCAGTCATTGCATATAGTTCATTGTAATTGCCAAACAAAAACATTTCATTATTGTAGCTCACTAGAAAAAGTCTATGGAAAGAAATTTTGTGTAAATAAAGTATTTTTAATAATTTTTTGTTGTAGAATATGGAGGAGAATAATTGTTTAAGAAAGTGTTTATTCTGGTAACTTGTAAGGATTAGAGAATTCAAATAATCATTCAAATGAAACTAAGGAATTTCTTTGAACTCTCCCCAAGTATTGTAGGAAGCTTGAATTTCATTTTCAACCTAAAATATTTTTCTCGTTATTACTCATCATTATGACAACTTTAAAAATAAGACATGAAGTTCTAGATATCAGTTTTCCATGCCTAAGTAGTAGAAATTTGAAAGTAAAATTAGATATCCAACCTTTTTGTAATTTAATGACATAAGAATTTGTAGTTTCCAGATAATGTTGTACACATGCAACTAAATGTAAATCGTGGAAGAATTTTGAAGTTTTGACAATTTTTATTGTGTAAATTGTTTTATTTGGTGATAGTTTTCAATGTGTGAAATTGATATTTGCATTTAAGATAAAGGTATTTCACCCACTTCAAAACCTGATAGTTATGGTAAGCAGTTTTATAATTATTGGAAATTAATATCAATTTTTTAAAATTTGAAATCAAATGGTAATTTCAATTTGTTATTCACATTCAATTTATTGAATTCTCTTCTATACGTAGGTACTTGAAAAATATTGATTATTTATTTTTCCCTTCTCCTTCTCTTTCCTTCTTCCCCAATATTGTGTAAAATAAAGTGTTTTTGAATTAAAACTTCTGCTTGTGCAATTGAATATGAAGGCAAGTGATTACAAATTGTTTAATGTATTGATCATGTGAATTGGTAATAAAAAATTATGTTGCGGCTTCTGCATGAACGATTTTTGTGACAACTTGTGCATTAAATTATGCAGAATATACTTTCTGCATTAAGTTAATGTTAATGAGGTCAATTAATGAAAAGTAGTGGTAGAGGTATAAGATGGTGTATTGGGTGTAGGAAATCGCATGTTGCCTGTTTGACTCTTTTTCTTAATATGTCTCTATAATACTAATTCCTGATAGTTTTTTTTTAATTTACTGTATTGTAGCATTTAAAAAAGAGAATTTCATTCTTTCAAGCCCAATTAAAGAATTAGAAGTAGTTTATTACAACACTTGCATTTGAAAATTATTAGAAGAAAGTCTTTAAAATTTCTTTTTTGTCTTTGAAAGGCTATTTCTGTTTTATTTTGTTGTTTTTTTCCTTTTCTTTTCTTCTTTGTTTCTCCTTTTCTTTTTTCTTTCCTTCCTTCCTTTCTTTATTTTCCTCCCATGCTGTATTCTTTTTGACAGTTCAGTGAATGTTACCGAGTTTCTTTCAGTTTTTAATTGAAATTTTAAAAAAAAGTTGCTTTTTGCAAGTGTTATATCATGTTAAAATAAGATGCTAATCGTATTTATTTGAGAACTTATTTGCCTTAGAGCATACAACTAGATATTACTTGTCAGATTATTATATGGGCATGTCTCTCTTAAAGAATTATCCCAAAAAACAGACACAAAAATGTTTAATTTTGACTTTTGCATGCAGTTTTCTTGTGTAGTAACTATTGAATATTATAATAATAATTACAAGTTTAAATTGAAGGAATTAATATAAAGTGAAGTGGTATTATAATTAGCTTTGGAGCAAGGAAATTGTGAAAATCACACGATAAAAAAAACAACACAGCTCTTTATTAAGTATCATTGAGGAAAATGTTGAATTGTGAATGAATTCTTTGCAATGCAATTAATGTGTAATGAAAATTTAAACTTCAAAATTTTATTTCTTGAAACATTTGTTCTGAACATCCTAAACTAAAGGCACTGTTGCTGTCTTACAAATGAGTGGTGTTTGCAGTAAGTGAAGTAGTTCAATAAGTTCCAAATTTCTCTGCTTATGCAAAATACTATATCTAACATTACATCTTCAGAATTATATTAATTGAATTTGATTTTTGTGTATTGTGATTTACACATTTTCTGATAATTAGTTGTAAATTGAATCAAGATATTACAACTTACACATGTCAAAAGTGAATTAAGTCTTTGCATGTAGAGTAGTAGACAGAACGGGTCATGTATTGACAATTTTTTTTTATTTTTAATGCTCATGAATTTGTTCCTTCTCTGTAAATTTCTTCAAAGTCTCTAGATGTGATTTTCCTGCTTGCCAATCACAAGTCTTATTTTGTGATTCATTCATCAGTTCAGGTAAGGGTGAAGGATGCTAAATCAGAATTTAGTTAAAGTGATGGATTTAGTTATTGTTTGTTGCATGTCATCTACTTTCTCACATATTTAGTCTCTGGAAAAATTACTACTGAGGAGTGTAACAAAATGATATGTATAATCCTCAAAGTGAATACGTATAATCCATTGCTTTCTTAGAAATCATGCTATTAATGCTCCTTATGCTTCTGTACTGCTTGGTAAGCAGACTTTGTAGTTGGTTTGTGCTACTTCATGTTTAATGCAGTCTTGCAATGGTTGGTTTTTCTCTCCCTTCTTAAGGACGAAGCAGTGGAAGGGGCTCTGAGGGAGATAGGGCTTCTGTAGTGCTGGTCCTCAAACTTCAAGCAACTGGCCAGGGAAGATCAAATAGCAGGATACATCTTCAATAAGCATGACTTGCTTTAATTTGAGCAATGTTGCTCTTATTGTATGTTTTAAAATTGTCATTTTCTCTTTTCTGTTATCCAAATTTAGGAATCATGGAATATGACAATATTTCAAATTTTATTTTCATTAAAAAATTGAGGGTATTAGAGTATGTATGATTAAAGAGTAAAGGCTTGTGTTATATTAATAATAATTATTATTATAATCAAAGCTAATATTCTACAGTAAAATTCTAATAAATATATATATATGTGTGTGTGTGTTTGTGGTCATGCATGTTAACCCTTCACTGGAGGTGTGTTGGAGAACTTCCACTGCTGGTCACACTTTGATATGACAAGAGCTTGTGGCTATTGTGCATTTCCATATTTGCCTTTAGTTACACACCACAAAAGATATGAAATAAAAGCAGGATGATTATTATATGTGAGCCTGGTTTTCTGACTTAGATTATGTGTGTTAATGAAAACGTTAGACCCTTTTGAAAAAAGTTTTTGGTTTCTTCTTGCCTAAGGTAAATGAGTGAAACGAAGGCTAAATTTGTATGCATATTTTAAATTCTCTGAAGATGTCTCAGACATAGCTGACATTTTTTATTCTAATGACAGTATGGAGAATTATTCAGTTTTTCTTCTGAATCGTGGAAAACCAGGTGTGCCTAGTTTTGGTACAAATATAAATAATCATGATGATAAAATAGCTATGATGATTCAACATAAGGTGTATTCTTTGCTGATTAAAATATTTTTGGATGAAAAAAAGGTGAATTAAAATTTGTGTAAAGGATGGGTCCATGTAAATTCTTCAATTAGCAATAATACTTTAGTAAGTTTTAAAAATGTTGGCAAAGAAACACTTTCAATGTGAGAAATAGTGTAATTTAAAACAAATGTGTAGAGTAGCTTTTTATATTATTCAAAATATTTAATATCTGCTTAAATGAATTTGTCTTTTTATGGTAGAGTTCTTGAGTTAATTTTTCATATTTGCATCTTATTAGTTGCTCTTTCCACTTGTATTTTCCTCTTTAGTACTATGGTGAATCATTTTATGGATTTAATAACAATAGTAATATTAAATATGTTTAACAAAAAATTACTCGCTTTTAAAATTAGTAGATCCATCTAGTCAAAGTTAGTTGTGTTTTAGTGATGCAATAGCCTGCATAGCCAAATTTCGGATGTACTTTTAGGTTGCATACAGAAAGCTTACTTCATTCTTTCTATAGAACTTAATTGAAATTTAAAAATGTTTTGTGTTAAAGAAACTGTAGTCTGAAAAATGTGAATTCTGAAGCACACAGCACTTACAGTTGATATTTGTTTTTGAACCTTATTCTTTTTGTGGTGCATATTGAAGCAAAAACTTAAAGAAGTTGCAAAAAATATTTTAATTTAATGCCAAAGTTAAGAATTCCACAAAGTTTTTACATTCACATTTTCTAGAGCATGTAGTGTTTTCATTTTATCCACTTCACAATTTCTGAGTTTTGTAAGTTTGTGATTGTCAAGTGAGTGTGTGTATGTGCGCACCTGCTCTCATAGGAATTCTGTGTACATTATTGCTTATTGGCCTTTATTTGCTTGAAATCTTAATTTCAAAAGCAGCACTTATAACTGAAGAAAGATCATGCTACCTGATAGCACATGGAAACCTTTTTTAAAATGATTTTGTTCTTAAAGATTTATACTGTATGTTTTTAAATAAAATTGTTGAAATAATTGTGAACAAAGATTTCTCACTGCCTGTGTTACACCTTCATAAGAGTAGTAGTTTATACTAAAAAAACGAAGAGACTTATTATTATCATCAGTTTTTCAGAATTGAATTATAAAAGAGAGATTTCTTGTGTGTGAACTCATTAAAAGTCTTAATTATTCCAATTCACTGGCAAATTCTCGTAATCAGAATTTCTTCACTCTACCATCATCTCAAGCCCTTTATTCCATATAGTAGGTGGATGTAGGACACCAAATCGTGCAAATCACTTGCTCTGTGTTCATTAAATAGAAGGAACAACATTCTCATTCATGAAGATGCAATGGAATTTATAGTTATAAAATAATAGTCTTCTTCTGAATAACGTGATTCATTAAAGATGTTGCATACACTCTAAATATCATGAAACACTATATTTTGATTAATTATTGAAGTCTTTATATTTAAACTTAGAATCAGGTTGGTAAACATTTATAGAGTAAGATTTGGTGCCAGAAACATATCCAAAGGTTTAGGGACTTATATTATGTATTAGAATGGACTGTTGTATATTTTCTGTGCTTGTTAGGAAGTTAGGTTGTAATCAGTATCCAAATTTTCACTGTTTCACTTTCATAGTTTGCATTCATATCTCATTACCCACAATATTCACAAATGTACCATCAGATATTGCTTTTTTTTAACCACTTACTAAGATATTTTCAACTTCTCTTCATTATAGGAAGAAACACCGCAAGGGTTTTTTGAAGACCATGGGCTTGGTTAAAGGATTTTCAGTGTACTTACTATTACATGAAGTATCCAGCTTTGAAATACAGTTCCATGGTATGCTTGAGAAGACAACTTGTACTGCTCTTAACTCCCTTCCGTTTTTATTAGATGGTTGTTGAATGTCTGAAGAGCTGTTGTAAGCATGAAATTGAATACAAATGCTCTTCTGTTTTGTTTACGGGGAATTGTATATTTAACTGTACATGTAATGAAATGCTTCAAAAATGTTTTTATTTTTGGTATGCATGGGAACACTTACATCTGTACTGTGAAATTTAAATTACATCCTTTTATCTTTCCTTCTGAAGCAGATATTTAGGTCTTGTACTTATACAACATGCATTTTGATTGCGTATTCTCCAATGTTTGGATGACATGAAAATTTATATTAAATTACTTTTAAAGCAGTGTTGTATATAAATTAAACATTAAGCAGAGAAAGGATTTCCATTGAAAGTACCTTGAATATACTTACCTCTCGTTGGCTAGTTATTGTAGTGAAACCACAGGTATTAATGTCAGTATTTATACTTTTGTGATATTGCAATAGAAAAAATGTGAAAGGACACGATACTACGTTTCTGTGATCTCTCTTTTCACATTATAGTTTACAGTAATTTTCATGTTAGTACTCTAAATGCAGAATTGACCCCCGAAGGAAATAGAGATTAATAAAAGTTTCAACTAGAAATAGAAAAAATGTTACAAGCCATATTTTCTCTCAATATTGCATGGCCTATGTACCAATTTGTTTAGCCTTATTCAAAAACAAAAAATTAAAAATCAAATGCTGCATTTATTCCTATTACTTTATTTTTTATTAAAACGTTTATTGTTACTTCTTATTCTGTTTTTACTCATGCGTTCTTCAAAGACTGTGCAAATTTTGTTTTATCATCCATATGTTGGCAATTTGTAGTTAACTAATTATTGTATGAAATTGAAACTGTAATTATCGCAGAAAATAAACAGATTGAAGAAACTAATTTGGTGTCTTGTGACAGAAAATTAATATGAACAAATCATATAAAAAATTTATTACATCAATTACATTTTATTTCATTCTATAACAATAATTATGTTCATGTTTTATCTCAAAACCTAACAAACAATGTAGAAAATTGCTATTGTTGCTAATGTTTAAACTTCATCTTCATCACTTGATTGTGTGTTGTAACCCATTTGCTCACTCCACCAATCCCGTACCTCCAACAATACATTAGATACTTTAGGCATTGCTGTTTTGTTTGCAGTAATGTCTCGCAAGAGTCTGCTTGGTTCAGATCCTTCTGTTACGTGCGGGAGGTTGTTCTTGCTGCCGCCTGTGTTAATAAAAGAGGATTTAGATAATTTTAAAGTTAGCAGGATGAATATTAGAACAAGTACCTTCAATTCATACAAATTAATTGAATATAAAACCGATTATTGGTGTAAAAGTATTTATTTAAAAAAATAACATTTCTTGTTATAAATATCATTTAGCCCACTACAACCTAAGCCCCACCAACTAGATCAAGTAATATAATGTATTAACATTGTCTTAATTTTCTATTATGAAAGGCATAGAGAAATTTTGATGAGTAAAATGTATGGAACGAATGCAAAATTGTAGTTTTTTCAAATACTTATAACGTAGATCTTTTTGTGACAAATAATTGGTGTAGTGCTTTACAACAAATTCTGCTTCTTTGTTGTAACATAATTTTTCAAATTTGTGATCAAAATTTCATTTTGAGTAGGTTGTGCCTAATGGTGATAATGATTATCTCTATCCGATGTTGATGGGGCCTGCTTACTGGTGAAGGCACCACCTCCCTCTTTCCAGGCATCATGGTGGTTTGCCATTGCAGTAGTTCTACATAAAGGCTTTTACTTTGGTGTTTTGGCTTTTAATTCAAAGCTGCATTTTTCATTATTACAATAAAAAAATAAATTGAAACTGATAATTTAACCTTTGTTCATGTGCATGCTCTAATTGCACTTGAGAAAGAAAATAAATTGCAATTTTTTTTAAATCAGTACCAAGCTCAAGCACTTCTCCAGACAAGATGGTTATCTGGCATTGCCCATCTGGTATTCAATTTTGCTCCACCCTGCCCAGCCTCAATCAGCCTCACTGTGCTTTGCCCAGTAACACTTAACAATGATACCATATGCATCGTGTAACCCAAATTTCAAGATGTAACCAAATCTGCCTAAAAGTATTTGCGAAAAATTTTCTAGCAATCACTCCAGTGGTTCAAAATTCATTGTGGAGAAAATAGACACAAATCTATTTTTATATATTTAGATATTCAGATAAGTAATTCCTTTACCATTTTGGTACATTCACCAGGGATGCATGTGGGTCCCAGATTGTTTCACAAATGGAAACGTATTCTGAATGTTTTATTGTAACTGTGTTTCAAATAGAGTACACATTCAAATGTAATTATGTTTAAAATAATAGTTAACGAGTTAAAATAATAAATTATTTTTATTACAATAAATAAAATTACAAAAATAAATTATAAAATGATGTATCACGTGTTCATTCAAATACGTGCATGTTTATTTCATGAAATTGGTGGTATGAAAATGTTTTTTGTGAGGTGTCAAATAATGATTTTGGTCAAATAAATTCACTAAAAAGGGGGAACATCACATGCATTTAACACATCTAGATTATTTTTGCTGGTTCCATTTCATACGAATACAATAATTGTAAAAATAGAAAAATTAAACATTGATTTCGATTCGAAATGTGTATTAAGTGTGGTTAGGCAGAAGAGCTGGCCCTGTGGCCTCATCCATGCCTTTAATAAAGACAATTATTGGTAATATTAAAAGGTTATAAGTGAACTAAATATTTATAGGTATAAAAGGTGAAGTTGGTGAAAAAGGAATAAAACATGGTGATGTATTTATATTTGTGTTTTTGTTCTTAATAATTTGTGTTAGTTGAATTGATGAATTATTTTCATGAAAAAATTTACATAAGTACAAATTTTTAGTGATATTTTAAGTCCTACACTAAAAAAATGTTTGCACCATTGTAGGTTTGCCTGTGTACACTGCACTAAAAAACTATGCCTTCGCTAGAAAAATGTTTGCACCAACTTATTGATAATTATCACGAACTGTCTTGTTAAACAGCACTATTTTTTGGATAGTAAAATAGTACTTGGTTTAGTACTAAAAAATTGAAATTTACAATTATTTAAAATTCATTATTTTTTGGACTTTTATGTATTTTCAATTTTTAAGTTGAGTTATTTGTGATGTTTATTACCAAGTATAATCCTTATACTTGGGCTCAACGATTTTAAAACTTATAAATGGAAACAATAATCTTACTTTCTGGTCTTACTTTGTAAGAGAGAGTATAGTAATTGTGCACCGGAGAATGCGAATTTTTGACAGAAAATCATTAATTGCTGGGCCCTGGTAAAGAAAAAGTAGATTAATGTATCCATATATTTTATTTAACTTCAAGAACTTCAAGATCTACATGTGGCGTGCTAAAGGGAGAAGTGAATTCTGTGCATGTGCAATAAATTACTTCCTCCAACATGAGAAGGCAAAATCCATATTTTGTGAGTCCTTGATACTGAAAAAATCGAGTGACAGCAAAACGCTTGTTTTGTCTGTTCGACATACCCCATTGATATTTCGGTGTACTTTACATGAAGTCTCCATTATGTTTTTAAAAACATTTTTCAAAAATGGCTCCAGAGTTTTTGATTGAACTTTGTTCTCGGATACCATAAAGGTCACTTAAATCATTGAGCACAACTCATCCCTGATTTTTAGAAAGTAGCAAATGTTAAAAAAAAAAAAAAAAAAAAAAAAAAAAAAAAAAAAAAAAAAAAAAAAAAAAAAAAAAAAAGCGTCTTCCTGCAACGATAACATTGAAGATGAATATTTGTTTAGGTAATGGACTCTGTTCTCGAAGCCATTTTGAAATAAGGTCATGTACAATTTTTCAAAAGTATGAGTTGTTTTCACGTATTTTTGCGAAAAAAAAAGCCGTTTTGAAAGAGTTTCTCCCCTCAAAAGCGTTTCTAATTTTTTCTTAGATTTTTTTCTAAGAATCAAAACACGGCAAGAGAGTGGTTTTAGTTCCATTTTCGGCTAACACCCTCTATTGCAGAAAATTGCTAAAGTACAACACTGATGATAGTTTTTCTATTAATTGTTCTTTTCCAAACCAGAGGTGCTTCAACAGCAGATATCAGTTTCAAATTAACGGGGCCGAGAAATCAGCCAGATTGCATCACAATATTAGCGGAAATTTTAAATCCACACATACCAAAATTATTTCGTTACAAGGCAATGAAACAGATTTATGAAGCATTTCTTTTAAATATTGCATTTTGTACACCTTCGTGTTAGTTTTTGTTAGTTACAGTTAAAAACTTTGAACCACTTTCATAAAGTTTAACACTTTTCGCTGCAAAGTCCCCGTGATGTGGTCACGTGGGTGGTGACGCAGTAGTGTTGAGAAACATTTTGAATGTGGAACAAAATTACAATTTTCAATAATAACCAACTAAAATTAACGTGATGAAAGTGTACATGATGCAATATTTAAAAATGTCTTGTAACGATGTGATAATTTTCGTATCTGGTTGCATTTGAAATTCCCGCTAATATTGTTACGCAAACTGGTGTCTCAAACTGTGCTCATTGGCTTAATTGGGAGACCAAGCGCAAGAGTCCCCCTCAGTGGGTGCACCAACTCTAGTAGAGAGTTTGTACACCCTCGAACGTTAAAGCACTATCGATCAGCGCATGCGCAGTTCAAGTTTTGCTTCATTTGGTGCATCTGCGCATGCCCAGAAGATCGATAGTGCCGTCCGCTATAGCGTGCACAAACATTATCTGTTTACGCTCTTGCCGCTAGCGTTGTTCACAGACGGACCGACATTTTGCCACAAAACATGGATTCTGACTGCACAATGTTTTAGTGGAAGTAATTTACTACACCTAGAGACAAGATTTATCCACTTTGTCGTTTCTAGGGCTCGGCAATAAGAGTTTTTTTGTCATCAATGTATTTTCAGCAACGCAGGTCCAATTTTCGTTGCATTATCTGAATTTTTGAAAATTGCATGTGTTAGAAATGATGGTGTTGTTGCACCACTAGTTTAAGAAAAGCTTAAAAGCTCTACTATGATTATTTTGTTACTTAAAAATAAGGGAGGAACTATTTACAGGTCCTATCATTAATTTATATTTGCATGAAAGATGTTATGAAAGACACCTAGTAGAATTACTGAAGGAAATATTGCAAAAGAGAATCAAGTTAACTCTGAATGTATATTAACAAATACTAATGGCCTGCAGAAGCTAAAATGCTGATCATGACCACATAAAATGGTTTTATAAACAATGCACACAGGTCAAGAATAAAAAAAATTGTTGTATAACCCCAACAAATTAATTTTTTTCGCATAAACAAATTAACAATATACTTTAATAACATAGTATATACACTAGAAAAGTTATTTATAACCAACTATATCAAAAAAATTTCTTTGCAAACCACATGTGAATAGCAAATAATTAATATTTAACGGCCTATTTAATGAAGTTCTTCTGTCGTATGTCGCCATGATTGATATGTGATTTCGGGGCGTCTACGGCTAAGGTCATTAGTCCCAAAATTGTTGTGCATGTTTTATCGCGGGAGTGGCTGTGAACTCCCTCCGCTGATTGCCTGAGATTTCTGTGCCGAACTACACGACGGCTTACGGCGATTTTCCCAACCAGGATCTTCCATCAACGTAGCACCGCCCCAGCCGGGACAAGCTCGAAGCTCCAAGTGTAGTGCATGAGAGTGTAAGTAAGGGGCGAGGAAAGAAAGATCGCGTGTGGTTCGTTTGTTAGGGAACTGCTCCGGCATTCGCCTGGCGTTGATCGGAAAAATACGGATGAGAGCAGCCGGTCGCTAGAATTCTCCAGACAGCGACTGAACTCGATATAGCTGACTAGCTAGTGTCGAAAATTCTACCACCGTCGGGAGTGAACTCCTAGGACCTCCCGGTCAGAGGCATTGCAGTGACATCAGTTGATGTTCTGATTGACCTTTGCCGGTCGTAGGTCGTCAGTTGTGGCGCATTGAGTATGACAATTCCGTCGGTACGCGCAGTGTGTGTGTGTGTGTGTGTGTGTGTATATATATATATATATATATATATATATATATATATATATATATATATATATATATCCATATACTCGTCTTGCTGCCCTCAAATTCATGTAACCTGTTTCCGAATTTCTAATAAATATATGGGCGCCAGGAAATGGTTACGAGAATGAGCTCCCAAATTATATGTAATTATAAATCCGTTGCTGACTCAGTCGGCGCGTTCTTTACCGAAATAATCGTGAATTCTTACGATTACTTAATTCGCCCCCCATACGGAGAAGCGTGGAATCTGAAATGCAAAATTTAAATATCCTACTGGATTGCACGTCACTGCAAATAATAATCAGCTTTCATCAATGAAAATAACAAATTTATTTATAAATTTTAGTATAGGATTCTGTTTGGTCATGACCTTTACTATAGCGCTATAGAACCTGATATCCATGAGAATCTTGGGCGCTGTCCTGGTAAAGGATGTCTCCCCGTAGACTTCAGCAATGGGCCTCGTCCAATCTTCTTTCTTGCTACCGACCAAATCCGTATCTTGTCGTTTCTTCTCATAAACCATAATGTACACCGTTGCTACCGACCGAATCCGTATCTTGTCGTTTCTTCTCATAAACCAATATGTACACTGTTTGTTCATTACCTAAGCAAAATATTAAGTGCTGTTAAAATATTAGCATATAAGTTCACCAAGTTATAAATTACGTCCATGAAAATTATATAAGCCTCGGAGCCGGGTTCGTATCATCGGAGACTAAGTTCGATTATCATTGTCCGCTTAATAAAATGTATAAGTCCCACTTTTGGCATTCACTGTTCACTTCGTATAAAACAATTTCTGAGTTCTATCTTTTGAATATTAACAACGACAAATCACTACGTCCGAACTCGCGTAAATTTTCTGTGTTCAAATAAACTGCTATATATCTAGCACCCTGATCCGATCGCTATCGTGTCGAGAGCTCGAATGACTATTTTTGTATCCTACTTCAACATGTCAACTTTTTTCATCTTTTACTCTCTTGTTTCAAACAAAATTATGCGATATACCTCGCGGCGTCATCTACGTAATTGTTTTTGACCAATAACTTCTTTACATTCCCATGACACTTCGGTATATTAGAATGGAATTTTCTCATTCGTGTAACTAGGCATATCTTAAGTTTGTTGATATTTCTTCGCAGGCGAAACCACAGATGCTACTTATCGTCCGCTTTTGAACTAATGGGTATTGTTTATATGTTGCACTCCGGTAGCATGGCAATTAGCGTCTTTTGCTAATAAAGTGTTATTTTTAATGAAATTCGCTGAATTTTATATTGGTGACAATCTAGAATGTCACTATATATATATATATATATATATATATATATATATATATATATATATATATATATATATATATATATATAGATATAGAGATAGATAGATATAGAGATATATTGTGATGTACCAAAATGACGAACCATTATTGTTTATGAAAATGTCATTTATATGAAGTAGGATATAGGGATGTCAAAAGACGATCGCGGGGGCGGGCACTTTGTGACAAGTAAACAACCGGCGTTAAAGGTCATTTTCACTAGGTGAAGAGGATGTGGAAATGACCGGGCGGAGGCGGAAATAGTTTTGTTTTGTAAGACAAAAGAGGACGATATAGAGTTTTGATGCTTTGAGTTGTAGGAAGAACAGTGACACTCTTTCTAGCAACGCGATAATGAGCGGCTCCTAACATTTTACCAAGTCGAGAAAAGTCTGTTGATGGACAACCAAATCCGATGCAATAACTTGTAGTATAATTAAGTCTATCGTTTCTTATATTATGATAAAACGTTATTGTGGGAAAGACGAAGGAATTCTACAAAGTAATAGTCAGTACGTGTATAGGCACATGATGCGAGTAAGGGAAATAACGGGTAGTAATAGTATCGCTGGGAGAATTTGAACTTGATCGCGAACATTAGGCCGAGGACTTTATGAAGAAGGAAGATTCTGCTGCGACGACGGAGCTAGAAGATTCTATGGGGGGGGGGAAGATTCTATATTCTGCCATCGAATGGAGAAGTGAAGAGCGCGCGAAGATCCGCGAATATAACAAGGATGGTTTATAATTATTACAACATAGAGAGAGCTGATCATGACCAAAGATAATTTCATTTTGGATTAACGATGTAACAATTCATGTTTAACTTTTATTAGAATCATATTTCACATTATAATTCCAATTTGTTACTGTAAAAGAAAGCTGATAATCATTATTCGTTACGTGCAATCCAGTAGTAGATATTTCGATAAGATTTTCAGATTCTTCGCCACTTCGTATGGATGGCAGATTGAGTAATTGGTTGCAGAGTAAGTAGCAACAATTTTCAACTTCAAACTTAATTAACTGAGCTAGCACGACATAATTTTGGATGAGAAATATTAAAATTAAGTAGCAAACATCCGGGCTACAGTCGTAATTATTTTCTGGCGCTCAAATCAATAATTAAATTATTCGGAAAATAATTACGAGTGTCATTCAAACGAAACGAGTCATGAATCTAAATTAATAATTCGTAAAATTACGAATTTTGCTGGTAGAGAAGAAGGGCTTGTTTATATATATATATATATATATATATATATATATATATATATATATATATATATAATATACATAAAATAGGTGTATTTAAAAAAGGAAATATTTCAAATACAGAAGAAGATAACGATGATCGTTGCTTTTAGTTTGATTCCGCTAATGAATGAACCTCACTGAAATAAAAATAAAAGCTCCTTTCAGCTGTTGATTTTGAATTCTCCTCATTTTTAAATTATAAATCTAAATCATTAAAAATGCCTGACAATTATCCGGCAGCAAAAAATGTATTTTTTCCTTATAACTAGGGTCCAGAAAATGCCTATTTTAATTCCTTGATTGTCTTTTTAGGCAACTTATATCATTATCAAAGTTTACATCAAAAATTGCTTTTGAGAGGGATTTATAAAGCCTATAAATTATTATTTTTAGAGATAGTTGTCTAATCGGGCGTTAAGAGCATATAAGTGCCTACACTAATTTTCCGAATTTTTAGTATTTTTACTTTCTCGTATACTACACGCGCAAGTTTTCTTGATATTCCACAGCGGGGTGTGCGGGGAGTTAGGCTGTGGTTACGTCACGGATTAAAAGGGCGTACCAACTGTGGGCATGAACTTAACGCGCCAAAGCGTGCTACCAGAAATGTTAGGAATGTTTTGAAAGTACGAGGTGGTTGTTGCCAGCATTGTAATTTGGTACGTGCCGTTCCGCATGAAACCTAAATACCTCAACGTGCCGTGCAATTAAGCGCTGGACGAGGACTAGGGAGCTCGTGTATCAAGAAAACTTGCGCGAGCAATACATTCGTATATACGTGGTACAGAGAAAGTTATCTAATGCTGCGGAAAAACGATTTCGAGATTTCAACGGAAATACACATTTTAGGGTCCCCTGACACCGAAAAAGTGGTTCCTTTCAAAACGTCCGTCCGTCCATCTGTGAACACTGCTAGCGCCTAAACCACACGTACGATCTTTCCCAAAGTGAAGAATCCTCAGTCTGAGGTAGGGAGCGCCTCAAGCAATTAATAATACAGAAATTTGTGGCGCTCCCATACCGTTATCAAAATACCGGGAGTCAAAATTCATTGGCAACCAAGTTTACAGGTGCCACCAGCAACTTCGCCTCTGGGTACTTTTTTTTTGACATTTTCTCAACTTTTTGCTTTCCAAGTATTACAACCAAAAAATTACTTCAAGAATATTAAAAAAGAGTCGTCCTAAATAGAAATTTTCATTGAAAAATTTGAAGCTGTTTTTAAGGAAATGGCGATTAAGCATTACTGTAAATGCGAAATTTGAAGCTCTTTTTCACAGGAATCTATTGAGTTTTCGAAAAAGTTCATTTGAAATCATTTGAAGCACTTCCGCTCACAATTGTAATAATGCATGCAAATTGATGAAAATGTCCATATTAACGGAGTTAGAGGTATTTCAAAAAAATTCCATTTGAGTATTTTTTGAAAAAAAAAAAAAGAAAAGAAAAAAAAAATGAACCAAAATGAACCCAAATACACCAAAATGAACTTAACGTCATATTAAACAGACTTGTGTACATGAACAACATTTTCTTCTGTTTATAACTGACTATTGTTTAAATAATATATTTATTTCAATTACGCCTGATGATGGAAACAAATAATTTAAGATAAGTTGCGCTGTGTATTATGTAATAAATATTAATATGAAAAATGTTCTGTCTTTAAAAATCAAAGGACAAAAATATTATAGTACATTGAAGAAATACGAACAGAAAAAAATAATTTTAATGTTTTATTCACCATTTTGACGGTATAATTAATAACAACCTCTACCAAGTATTGTACCGCAGCTTCTGAGTCAATGACCCCTATCTCCATCAGATTTTTCGTTTAGTTTCCCTGATCCTTTGAGCAAATGCTGAGATGGCCCCTTTTTTTTTTGCTTCTGGACATAAATGTAACTTCATTTCTTCTAGAATTCAGTGAGAAATATAGTTAATCAAATTATCGTTCTCCATGTTGTCGCGGCAGGAAGTATTATTCCTCGACGAAGGACATGATGAGGGATAATAGCCCAAATTTATTGCTGATTTCCCCTTGAAAATAGATTTTATCACATAGGAGCGAATATTTTATTAACAATCCTTGCAAAAAACGCTCATTTTCTTTCGGTATTCAAAATTCAATTGTAGTATATGACTTAGTGTAGAAATCACATGATTTAGAAAACGTGCAAAGAATTCACTTATTCCCATAGCACGTCACACACAGTTTCTCACTGTTTTGACGTAAAATAAATAATTAGAGGCCCGTTTAACTGCGGAAGGCCGGGAACAACCGAAGTTCTCTGAAAGAAGCGGTGACTTGGAGTGCACATCACCGCGCAAAAGAATACGACACGAAGCGGCCGGATAAGCCACCATGAGCAGGGGCGAGCTCTAATTTCGATGCGCTAATATTGGCGAATCTTTTGCGAATTATTTGCATTTTTGTGTCATGGCCATTTTTCAATTTTTTTACCATTTCCACTAATATATGTTTATTTTTACTAATATTCAATCCTCTCTCAAATATGAAAATTGAATTATTTTGATTTTGTTTGGTCATCTCCATATCTATCGACGACCGGAGGCATCTCCCCTGGGGCTATGGTACTGAAGACACTCACAGGTTTAGGTATTAATATTATCGTGAAACACTACAGAAAAATACCAGGAGCGGTGGCTCAGTGTATCAACCGATGTCACTGCAGCGCCTCTGACCGGGAGGTCATAGGCTACACTCACCACGGTGGCAGGATTTTCGACACTAGCTTGTTAGCTAGGTCGAATTCAGTCGCTGTCTGGCGGCCGGCTGCTCTGATCGGCAGTTTTCCGTGGTTTCTCCGATCAACACCAGGCGAATGCCGGAGTAGTACCCTACCAAACGGGTCACGGACCGCGCGCGATCTTTCCTTCCTCTTCCTGGTCCTCTCCTTTACACACACTTACACTAACATACACTACACTTTCACACATGCCGGGAGACCAGTCGTGGACTTAGAACTTGTCCCGGTTTGGGCGGCGCCCCGCTGGAGGGAGATACCTGGTTAGGGAAATCCCCGTTAGCCACGGTAGGTCGGCGCCGAATCTGGCTATCCAGTCGGGGAAGACCACCGCCACATCCCGAGCAAAAACACGCACTACACTTACGGGACTAATGGCCATAGTAGTTGACGCACCCGGAATCACTAATCAATCAAAACTACAAAAAAATGTTGTTGCGTTAAAACGAACCTTGTGGACGACTGTTTCTTTTCTTCGAACCACTAGGGGCTTTATCTGTCCGAACAGCAGGATCAGACAAGGTGGGCGCCAAGTACTTTCTGCCTGAACCACTTCCAACACTATCTGATCTTGGGATCATGACTCGATGACCACGATGTCTAGGACCTTCAGTGTCCTGAAATTGTATTGTCATGTGGAACATTAATGAACAATGAGTTGTCTTAGATGAACATTTTCACGAACAACGAAATTCATTGCAATAAGTACCATGAACTGAAAAAATATTGAAAGTTTTGAATATAAAATAGTTTGTATTTCTTTACATAGGTACACCTTAAGAACATTCTCTTACCGTGTTCGAAAGTTCTGTATTCCTTTGATTCCAGGCCTTTGTAGAAGTAATTACTTTAGGTTCGGCCTCAACATCTCTTTCCGGTTCTTTTAATTTATCTTCAGAATCTTGCATTGACAAAAGTTCATTAGTAGCTCGTAATCCAGCAATTAAACTGTTTTGCTGCTTCTGCAATGTTGAAGTAGACAAGATTCAGCTTCACTTAATCACTTAAAAATCAAACTATCAACAAACACATTGAAAAGTGTGTTAAGAAGTCGAGTAATGATGTTGCAAATGGAAAATTTCTTGATGTACGTAGCGCATCCCGAAAGTAAGTTTCCATAGGTCATCAGCAGCAAGAAAGCTGAATTTCTTGGGAGGACTTTATTGTAACAGAAAGAGTGCATGTTTCATTATTTTTCCACAAATTCACCAGCTGAACTGAAACATTTGTCATACCTTAGGATCAACATTTGTATCTCTCTGTCGTAAAGTCTGCCGACTGGTATATGTATGTGTTTTTCAGCCATCTGCAACTCCACCTCACTGTGATACCCGTAATTCTGACCGGACAGGAACTTCTTGAGGTGAAAGAAAACATGGAAATCGCTGGTAGCGAGATCCCAGCAGCACTGCGCGCCCGATTTAAGCTATTCAGAACAATTATCTGAAGTAATTCGTTAGGGGAAGATAACTAAAAATGGCTCTAAGATAGTGGAAAGTGCCGATAATTTTGTAATTTACTCAGAAAACTAGATTGGCTCGCTCAATTTTAGAAAAAACTACAAAATGATGGTTTAGATACTCAGAACTGCCGATGTTAGTGTTGTGATAACGGGTCAAACATGATCGGTGTGCTTAAAGGAGTTCGATTTCGAATTCAAGAAGTACATTCTTTGGCGCCTTTCGTGCTATGTGCAGAACATTCGCTGAAGATGAAGCGAATACTGCTAGCTTATCGCCAAAGGCAGAGTTCGACTTTAGTATTTTTATTTGCTTGTTTAAATAAACATTTTGCTTTCTTCACCAATTGATGGGAGGTTCTGTAAAACAAGTGTATGAAACCTATTCCCTAAATCTCTCAATCTACAAAGCAATACCAGATGGTCGACAAAGAGGGGATGCTGTGACTGTACACAAACATTTAGAGGAGGGAAATATTCGATCTTCATAGTCCTAGGATCAGCCCAATAACAACTGCAGAAAAAAGCGGAAACACCTTCTAAAAAAATGTCAAAACGTTCTAATTCATTGTCGCGTATTTCTGGTAAATGAATTAAGTCACATTGAAATTGACGAAAAACTATTGCACAGAGGACAACACTACGTATAAGTCGATCAGGAAAATTATTAATCGTCGATTTTAAAATTTGAATTGGAAAAGTTAAAAAGTTCCACTGATGCAGTGCAGATGCAAGGAAGCAGAAAAAATAAAAGGGAAGGTGAAGCCTTATTTTGAAGAAGTAAGGAGAAAGAAGAAGCTGCCTGATGAAAAGGGCACGAGCCAAGATGAAACTTATTCATTCTCAGAAGAAAAACGATTCAGTATTCATCGGATTCTGAATGCACTGAGGCAAAGGTTTCAAGCCATTAAAAATACATCGTTTTTGGCTTCCTCAATGGAGCTCGGTTTGAAACAATGAATGGAGAATAATTGAGAAACCAGGTTCTTGAGTTAGCTGCCACATAGAAATAGGACTTTGAAAGCAACAGGCTGGGGATAGAAGTGAAAAGTTTGCAGTATCATGTATTAAATTTAAATCCTTATACGAGAATAGGTACACCTTCTGGGTTTGTTTGAAACATTAAAATATTGAAAAGTATTAAAAAATTCAATAATTCAATGCAATCAAATGTACATAAAAATGAAGCAACAAATAACTGAAACAGAATAAAATGAAGCTGATGACTAGACATCGGATGTTTAGGGAAATGCCTATTTTTTCTAGCGAACTTATTTAAAGGCCGATAATAGATATGTACGAATCATGACAAATTATGACATATGACGAAGTTTTATGATGCTTATTTTTGCTTTTTTGGCATAAATGCCTTTTTTTGCATAAATGCCTTTTTAAAGACTTTTTTCGCTTTTATGTATTATTTTTGTATACAATGCAAAGATATCGGAACATCGGCCCTGGTTCAAAGTGGCCATTGATTACGAAATCATCAATTCACGTCTACGTATTTTAAAATACAAGAGAATTCCAAATATACCAACTGATTTTTCTCCATTTCCCTATTTCATAAATACCAGACATGTTTTGAGAACATGGTCGATACATAGAGGGCACCGAAATTTTAAGTGGAAATACATGTAAATTCCCAGAAGGTTTCAGTGCTGCTAGTGTTGAACTTCTAAGATTATTAGATGTTGAGAGATCCTTCTCCGAATTCAAATTGGTTTTGTCTCCCAATCGTCGCAAATCTGAAATTGTGATCCTTGAAAAGTTACTGGTTCTATGAAAATATTTCTGGTTAATGCAAATTATTAGGAATAAAATGTAAAATAGTCGTAAATATGTAAATCTAGTTTTACAGTGTAAAGTTACGAACTATGTTTATGTGCATTTAAGTTTACATATGACACAAAATTGCAATACCTAGTAGCCCTTTTTTCTTCCTATATTCGAATAGACAATTCTTCCAGTGCCTTATATCTTATGATTCTTTTAGTGCCTAAATCAATCCGATGTCTATTTCCTAGTACTATATGAGATAATACTAATAATACTTAATCATCTAAATGTATTTATCCTCTTATTTATTTCTCTAAAGTTAAACTTTACAAAACTGAGATCAGTTTCATATTAGAAACGAAATTATTAGAAACGAAAGTAGTGTCTCCGAGTGGGAGCATTGATGCAATGGTAATGTGAGTCAGTGTATTGTAACGACCTGCCGGCACTTCAGGGCTCGGCCATGGCCACCTTCAGTTGGCTTCAGTTCACTGAAGGTGGCCATGGCTCGGCCATTTCACCGTGAGGCGCGGGGGCCGAGCGAGCACGCGTGGAAGGATGCCGACCGCGGTGGCGTATTTTTTGGAACTCGTAAGTAGTAGCGGCTGCTCCTTAAGGGCTCCAGGGCCACGCCCTCCCCACAAAAGCCAACCTCGGGAAAAGTTGTAGAAAGTATTAAACTGGCAATAAATCGAATTGTTAATTTGTGCATACCACCAGTGCAATTTTGAGGACGAATGTAGCTTTACGTGCCGGCTTAAGCGAAAGATGAATGTTTTTGGAGTCACTTTGTGGACTATCGCGAGTCAGTCCGTAGCTGATGCATGCGATGCAAGGGAAGCTTGAGGAAGGTTAGGGTACTGGGAGGTAGGTGGGCGCTGCGTGCTGCTATTAGGGTTTTGTTCGGCAAAGTCCGCGCCTATTAACTAAGCTAAGAATACCGACCCTTTCATCTGATTTTAACCGAGCGTGATAGCTCAGGGGATCAACTGATGTCACTGCAGCGCCTCTGACCGGGAGGTCCTAGGTTTGAGTACTAACAGCGGCAGGATTTTCGACACTAGCTTTTCAGCTAGGTCGAATTCAGTCGCTGCCTGGAGGAGAATTCTAGCGGCCGGCTGCTGGTAGTTTTCCGTGGTTTCTCCGATCAACACCAGGCGAATGCCGGAGCAGTACCCTACTAAACGGGCCACGGACCGCACGCGATCTGTCTTTCCTCTTCCTTGTCCTATCCTCTCCCCTTACACACGTACTTACACTACCATGCACTACACTACTACATATTCCGGGAGATCGGTCGGGAGCTTAGAGCTTGTCCCGGCTGGGGCGGTTCCTCGCTGGTGGGAGAGTCCTTGTTAGGGGAAAACCCCACTAACCGACGGTAGGTCGGCGCCGCATCTCGTCATCCAGCGGGGGAAGATCACCGCCATCTCCCGCGAAAAACATGCACTACACTAACGGGACTAATGACCAAAGCAGTTGACGCACCCGGAAACACGGAAAATCAATTTTTGTTTGCTGGATATGTTTTAAAATATCTCTTATTTTTCCGTGAGCACAATTGTATCGTACGTTATCAACTAGTCGTCTTAGACAAGGATTAAAAATCCCGATGCGTGAAAATCGGTTGCATACTAATACTATAGTTTTCATCATTTAAGAAATATTTTTGAAGAGGTAAAATATATTTCGTGAGTGCTAGTTCAGACATGCATGCACTCTTCGGCCGTATAAGAGGCCTGCATGCGGAGACGGGAGACCGACTTAAAGCGCGAGGAGAGGGGCGAAGCACGAAAGCTTGAGGAAGTGATCGAAAGACAGTCGCCTGTTTATTTAAAAAAAAGTTGACCACCACTCCGCCCAATGCATTCTGTGCCAAACACTCAGTGGACTCCAGTCAAAACGTTTTTTTCGTTCAAAAAGAAAAATTTCAAAGGCCACTGCGATGCAGCCTCGGACCGATGAAGCACGGGAGTGGGGGGTTGAGCGTGAAGAACCGCGCAGATGCGTGGCGATAAACCGTGTTCCTTTATTTTACTTCCTCGCACTTTTTAAGTGCGAGAAAGTTATGTAATCATACCTCGGGAAAGGGCGAATTTTCGACAGAAAAACGTTTATTGCCGGACCCGGGTAACGAAAAAGAGTATAAATCTTGATGTTATATATAGTAAATTACTTCCTCTAATATGTGGTGTAGCTAGAATCCATGTTTTGCGGATCCTTAATACCGAAAAATCAAATAACGGCAAAAGTCTGTATGTCTGTCTGTAGTCAATGTTAGCGCCTAATACGTTCTGCCCTTTTTTCCCCAAAATTGATATTTGATTTACTTGGTCAAAAAACAGTAAACTGTATATGACGTATGGGGGAAAGAATGAGGGAGACTGAGATATTCCCCTATACATCTGAACGAATTCAAGGATTTGGGAGTTTGAACCGGATATTTTTAATTTTCAGAGTACTTTACATGAAAGCTCAAAAACATTTTCAAAACTTTCCCAAAATTGGTTCCAAAGTTTTGGAAATAAACTTTGTCCTTCGATAGCGTAAAGGACGCTTAAGAGAATAGGGCAGGTCTCATGGCGTGTCATGCTGAAATCATGAGTGAGTGCCTTCTAGTTTTTGCGTAATTTATGCTTGAAATTAATGTAGTTCATAAAACCATTTTCTCGAATACCGCTCCATTTTTTTCCACAAATAGAAGGGATCCTAAAAAGAATGTCGCGGGTCTCATTTTCGTTGAACCTACTGAATTTTCGAACAATACAAATTTAGATATAATGCGATCAAGTAGGTGCTGTTGAAGCACCCCTAGTTAAGAGAGAGAGGAGAGAGAGAGTGTGTGTGTGTGAGAGAGAGAGAGTGAGTGAGTGAGTGAGTGAGTGAGAGAGAGAGAGAGAGAGAGAGAGAGAGAGAGAGAGAGAGAGAGAGAGAGAGAGAGAACTACAGATATGTAAAAGGCCGCTGCGTTCCCCGCGAGTATCTTAAAAACAATCTGACTAAGAGCGCAGCCGTGTTGCATTCCTTCGACCGCTAGGGAGTAGAGAGGTATTTGAGAAAGGGGTACAAGCGGTTCTTTGAACTTTGACCATAGGAATTTTGACAAAGAAATTTGCCGAACGTATCCAATATTTTATGTACACTGACTCGCGATTCAAGCTGGATGACGCACACATAGTGATGTTTGCATCACTTTATGCTTGATAATAGCTAATCTATGCTTAATACTAAAGAAGAAACGAGTAAAGTTTGAGGATGAGGCTTGGGTTGCACGTTCTGAGGCATCAGTCATTTAATTAAAGAACTTCGAAATTAAGATTTTTCAATTTTATTATTATTATTATTATTATTATTATTATTATTATTATTATTATTATTTCATCTTTCAACTATTAATAGTTAAATTGTTGGGAAGGGATTCTGAAACTCAAGAAAGCGTGCGCAGATGATTTTCTCCCCCATACGTCACATACAGTTTTTGACTAAATAAATGAAAAGATTCCAAAAATTACTTGAGGATGAACGAGGAATCATTCAATTTTCTTTTTCGTTCTTCTTCCTGTCTTCCTTATATCAAAATAGAGTACTCTGATTTTGAAATGAAAAAATATCTTCACGAATTGGGCATTGTCCAATTTTACGAAATAAAAATAGAACTTGGTACGAAAGTATCAACTCGTAAGGGAACGAACAATTGAATAATGTAATGGGTTGCTATGGAGGCAAGTTTGTCTTGAGAGTCGCCAGCTAGAGTTCGAAAGATATAGACGCATGACGATTAAGTCGTGATATTTAATGTGAAATACTTGTTTAAATAGCAAATTAGTAGCGTCTTCCAGAGTTTAGTACATTGGAGAAATCTTTGAGAAGGTATTAGAAATAATCGGTTATTCAAGAAGATATCCGCGAAAGCGGAGCAGGTAAGTTTGCCGATTAATTAGCCATCCTGAACTTTCGAACAATATATTATCTTTTTGTTGAAACTTTAAGCGTTTTATTTGACAATCCTCAAGAGTGAGGAGAACGGACAACCACGTTAGGTAAGTGGAAAGCGGCAGCTGAAATTATATTGGAAATACCCACGGATCGCGGCGCCTACGGGTTCATAAACTGTTGCGGAATATAACCCAATAGGTACGTTAAACTATATGACAAAAGCTCCACATTTTCTATTCTCGGGAAATTGTGTCATACGCATCAATTCATTTGGTTTTATTTTTGTAGTGCGGATGGACAGTATTATATAAATATTCTAATTGCTCATACTCCGCAAATAAAACTTTGAAGCAATACCCCACGAATACTTCTCAGACACATTGTTACCAAATATACGATAAAACTTGGATGTTTGAGACCTCGTTTTATCAAAGAAGTTTTATAAAAGAAATCTGTTATACAATATTAGCTATTACACTGGCATTTTCTTTTAAAAAGGATCTTTGACAAAGATCTTTTACAGAGTAGATCCTTTTACAGTGTAATTGGTGCGAGAGCACCCCCGCCAATGTTCCTCTGAGCAATCAGTGACTGGGATGCGTGCAGGAGTCCCGAGCCTTCGTGATTCCAGAGGCAGGGCCGTTAATATTCATTACGAGAGAGCCTCGAGTTCACACAGTCATTACGTGAGGGCTCAGACGGCCAGTACAAACTTGGATTATGATCTCTGCTTCGAGAGAGTCTCGATCTCAAATTTAACATAATGTCATGGCCCTGACAGCGAGCAGACGTAACATTACATTAGGTCAATAGCTTCGAGCTGAGGTTCGAGTAAGACATTATTTCGTACGTGAGGGCCTCTAGGACACTAACGTGATAGAAAATCACTAAGCATGAATGCTGCATTGCCATCGCCGGATAATGTGTCCGGGACGCATGTTTTCATTTTCCACTAGAGTTGTGGATGGGACTTATTTAGAGCTCTCTGATTGGTTATAGATAGCGGCGCGCGAAACACAAGCTGCTGGCTCGTTCTCGAAAAGACCCGTGGTACGGCGCTTGTGAAAACATGCATATTTGTAACGTTTATCGAGGTTTGTTTATTCGCTCGAAGTTCACTCAAGGAGAACGTGTTTGTATATAATGAATTCGTAAAGTGTGTCAAATCGTTAAGTGTAATGTATCATGCAGCCTTCCTTCCCAATGTTAACAAAAGCGTAAAGACGGTCATTTTCAATAGGACTTCGCAACTGCACACGGTGCTTCAGTTTCCTTAAGAGTTTACACGTCGTTTATGGAGACAGAACTATCACACGTGGTTTGTGGCCTGCACATCTTCCTGATCTGACTTCGTGAGATTTCCTTCTTTGGGGATTCCTGAAAGATCGCACAAATGCGACAAATCACCACACGAAAGGTGAATTAAGGCACTATTCAGGAACAGAACTCTGCAATATCACAGGACATCCTTTACTGACTGAACGAGAACTTATTTGGATGACAAGAATATATCAGAGCTGCTGAGAGTAGTTCCAGCATCTATTTTAACGTGAGTACAATTTAAATTTTCCGGTAGCGAAAAGCCACCTTCCCTCTCCGGCGATTCTACAGACTGCCCTGTCTCGATTTCTCCGGCATCCATGGCCTTGTTCGCCGAGGCAAAATACCTGCGCGACCGGCACATTTATAAAATAGTCTCAATTTGGTTGTGTCGCCGCCCACTCCTTTCTCCGCTAAGCATGTGGGCGAAAATGTAAATAAAGGGAGCCGGATCCCAGAAAGGAATTTCAATGGCATGCTATTTGTTGCGGCAAGAAATTATTCCAGTGCCTGTCAGTTCTATGAACCATAAAGAAAAAAGTAAAATGATCTGTAATCATTCATTCCATGTGCATGCTCATATTCACCCTCATAATCATATTAATTTTAATTAAATGTGTTGTGAAAAAATGTTTGTTTTATTCGACATGAATTCCTGCATCCCCTACACTGGCAGGTCATTGTGTAGATGTCAAGTCAATCTTGTTTGCTATCTTGTTCTGGGCAGTGTAAGAGTCTGCATGTATGCACAAAGTCAAACAATAAACTTGAATGAATGACATAGTCCAACGACTTTCATTACAACAAGTGTCTAGAACTCCATGACCCACTATTAATAACAATCATCAGTTTCAAAATAATTATTAGAATACAAGCGTTCAAATAAACCATGGCCTTATTTAAATCTGTCCGTTATCTATCACTGGATGGTCAAATGAAAATGAAAATGTTAGTATATTAGAATTTTTAATCTTACGATACTTATTTTAAATAATAATTATTAATATACTACAATCCAAACTTACTCTTCGAACTGGAATTACTCCTCTTTGGTGTATATCAACTACATTCCATGTATTCTGAAAATTTCTTATGTCAGCATAAGACAATAAGGCATCCTCTTCATTTGAATAAAATAATGAAAAATTTTCCATAATGATAGCTATGAAAAATATTTAAGAACATATAACACATAACAAAGATAAAACTATAATAACAGTGAAGATTGAAACAATGCAAATATATAATATCTTTAACTATGATATTTAGCAAAGAAAAAACATTATGATTTCATTCATTTCCATATCATAAATAATACTGATCACCCAACACAATAAAAATAGTTAAAAACAGTTTTACTATGAGCAGGCACCTTAGAGAATGATCTTTACCCTTTGCTCAAAAATAAAATCTCCCATTTCTGATTAGCTGTAGTCAACATTCATAGGAGAAGCCAAGATTTATGCTGGGTGGGAGGGGATGGAGAGAGACAAAAGCTTTAAGGTTTAAACAATTTTTAAATAAAGATATAATATAAGGATGTATATATCTCTTTTCAATTTAATTATGACTTTTCAATGAAATTTTATTTCACTGATGAATGTTTAAGAAAGAACAAGTTATATGACAAATTAACATTACTTCTTTCCTTTATAAAATAAACAGTTCAAGATATTATTTATTTCCAACACAATCATTAAGAGAAAGCAAGTGCCCCATGCATTCCCAAACTGTTAAAAAAAAGTCAACATGTGAACATTGATGATCATCTCTTTACCATCATCTCGTCATACTTTAATGTAAAGATAAAGGAACAAATAATAAAGAGAAATTAATATTCTACTTACCTACAAGAAGATTCAAAACTATATATGTTATTATTACATAAAATGAACAAAAGTAAACAAGTGAAGCAGTGAAATTGCCACAATCTGTCTCCCAGTAGTTGTCAGCTGGAGTACAGTATGGAGGTTGGATCATGCAATCATGCATTATTTTATTCCAATCTTCTCCTGTGACAATTCGAAACAGCATTGCTACTCCTGTCACTGGAGATCCAAAATTAGCTCTCCTGAAAAGAATTAAATTCATTACATATTTCTTGTGATATTTAGCCCATTAGTTTCTGGGAGAGAATATCTAATAATTACCTTCCTATTCCTTCTCCATATTTAACAGTGCCAAATAAAATGGTGCCAGCCAAAGCATAGAAGAACACTAATAAGAACATTCCAAAAATGATGAAAAAGCTCTTACAAACTGAAACTCCAACAGTAAGCATGAGCATTTTCAAAGTAGCATGTTTGCCAGTGATTGTGAAGAACCGCAAAATGACAACCATAAAGCCCACAGAGTATGATAAATCATGCTGGAAGAACATAATTATAAAAGTTTAACGTACTGTAAAATTGAAAAAGTATCCTGATAAACTTGCATAATTCACTCACTGGTAATGTGAAGTTAATGAAAATCCAAATGACTCCTAAAACTGTTACAAGAAGATCGTAACGATTTCTTCTTGACTGCCAGTAGCCTCGAGGAGTAAAAGCTATATTTTTCATTACAACCTCAATCACAAATACAAGAGTTAAAACCGTGCTTATAGTTGCCAAAGGACGTGCTCTTTCTTCTCGCCACTAGAAGGATGAAGATTTAAAATATTATGAGTCATATTTTCCTCAGCAAAATCACTACATACATAAAGCAACATATGTTAGAACTCATATTCTATGTTCCCTGTGCGAGAAACGGTTGTGATATTTCATATGTTGGTAGTTCTGTGTCTGAAGGGTCAGCATGGCGCCTTTGTTCATTGCTTGTTTGACCTTGCTACGCTGCAGACGTGTTTAGTGTTAATCTCAAATACATCATTATCCTTGGGTTGTGTGTGTTGTGTTTGGCTCGTGTGTGTTTTCTAATCACTGCCTCGCTAACAGGTTATGGGCCCAGAATCGCGAAACTCGAAAAACGAACGATTTTCTTTGTGAACAAGAACGAACACGTGCGAAAGTTCTAGAAGCCGAACTGCCATTATGACGCCAGCAATGCGACGCGTATCGAAAGTGTTGGGAAACGTCAATTACGATACATGGAAATTGCAGATGCAAACAATTCTCACAAAAAACGAGGTGTGGTATTAACCTGAACCTAGTGAACATAACGCGACCGTGGCCAACGCTCAGGACTGGATACGCAACGATTGAAAGGAGCGATCTGACAACATCTTGTCGATTTCACCGAGCGAACTGAAACTGGTGAACTGCACAACTTCCCGCGACATGTAGCTAAAGCTCGAAGAAACGGTTCAAACCAAAGGACTAGCAAGAAAGGCGACAATTTAAAAATGTCTGACACTTCACAAAATGGCAGAAGACGGAAGCCCGCGCATCTGAATGGCTTTTTTCATTCGGTGAGCAAATTGAGTGATATGGTCAACGCGATCAATCCCGGTTTGTTGGCGATTTTACTGTTATACAGTTTGCCTGCAAATTTTGAAACCTTTCGTTGTGCGATCGAATTGTGAGACGAATTGTCGTCATCGGAAGCCCTTCGAATAAAAATTCTAGTGGAAAGTGACGCGCGAAAGTGTTACTGGAAGCACACAGCCGGGTGCGATATTTGTAAACAAAAATGACAGTTCGAAAAGCCAGAAGAACAAAACTGACACACAAAAGGACGATTCCGCGATGTTTCGTTGTTACAAATGTAAATAACCAGACCACAAGGCTAAGAAGTACCCGAAAAATAAGAGGAAAACCTCAAAAAATTGCAAGTTCCGCGGATAAGTTAGGTTTTTACGTGCTTTTACTTACGTTGATGATATTTTAATAGCTGACCAAGCTGACGAGGGGACTATCTAACCATTGCGCTGTCAAGTTGGGCTTCGTCAAGCACTGCTCGGGGATAGAATTCGAGCAATCGGATGGACAAGTAACGTTATATCAGCGAGGCTACATCCAGGATCTGCTGTTGCGATTCCGTACGACAAGTTGTAACGGGATATCTTCCCCTTTGGATCCCAGTGTCGTTGTTGAACTCATCGCAATCCTCGGAAGACTGGGAGTTTCCATACCGTGAACTTGTTGGAGTTCTCACTTACTTGGCATCTACCACACGACCCGACATTGCGATTGCGGCAAGTTATCTAGGACTATGTAGTAATAGTTTTGGTTATGATATTTGGAAGACCGCCAAACGTGTTATACGTTATCTGGAGAGTTCGATCAATGTGGGACTGAGATACGGTTCAGATTCAGGATCTTTTAAAGGGTACACCGATGCCGACTATGGCAACTGTCCTGAAGACAGGTCATACTCTGGTTTCCTTTTCATGCTAAATGGGGGACCGATTTCTTGGGACTCATGAAAGCAGTGGACCGTTGCTTTGTCTACTCTGGGGTCCGAATACATGGGCTTGACAGAGGCTGGCAGAGAGGCCATTTTCCTCACAGAGTTTCAAGAATTGGGCTTCTTGAACTTAAGAGACTTGACAGTTTTTGTGACAACCGTGGTTCACTGATGTCGGCTGAAAACGCGATTTACCACGCCAGAAGCAAGCATATTGATGCACGCCATCATTTCGCGCGAGATGTATTAAAGAGGAAGGAGTTTAAGATTTCACAGGTTTCTACTGATGATTAGGCGGCAGACATTTTAACCAAGGGCCTGTCACGCTGCAAACACCAACGCTGCATTGAACTAGCCGGAATATGTTTTTTGATTGGTAATTTATGAGACAACATACTCGAGAAGTGTTAGAACTCATAGTCTATGTTCCGTATGCGAGAAACGGTTGTGAAATTTCATATGTTGGTAGTGCTGTATCTGAAGTGATAGCGTTGCGCATTTGTCTGTTCACTTCTTGTTTGATCTTGCTACGCCGTAGTGTTAAGTGTTTAGTGTTAATCTCAAATATATTATTATCCTTGGGTTGTGCGTATCGTGTTCGGCTCGTGTGTGTTTCCTAATCACTGCTTCGCTAACAACATATTTACGGGAAATAAATATTAAACCAAAATAGAAATTTCCAAAAATGCAGCTAGATGTGCATTCTCTGAAAAAATCTGATTTGTCATTTTTTAAGAAGGGAAGATAGTTCTTCCTAGGGTTAAGATTTATGATATTAATAAACGTGCATAAAAAATATTTATTTTATTGAAAGGTTTGATTGTAAAAAATTGCTTTCAATAAAACAATTATATGTACTCACTGAAACACAAAGAAGACTACTGTTTACAAGGACCATTACAGCAATGAAACGTTTAAAGTATATGTTTTGAGTTATGTCATAAATGAAAGCTCGAAATTTTTTGCCATCAGGTCGGGGAGGAAGATGAAGAGGTTGAGCTATTTTTAAACGTTTCTTCAAATCACACCTAAAGAAAATATTTATATTATAAGAAATAAACATTGATAAACAGTCAAATAATGAGTAATGTACAGATAAATATTTTAATAGTAGAAAAAGGATACCATCGTCGTTGATCAACAGTTAAAAGAGCTGTTCCTTTATTTTCAGAGTAGTTGGCAATGACAACACCAACAAATAAAGTTAGACCTATCATGCATCCCAAGAAAATATAGATATGTATATATATGGCATGGACCTGGAAAATGCAATTGAATTGTCAAAATATTAGGAACCCATAAAGAAGTAACAGCAACAACAACAACAATAATAATAATAATAATAATGAAAATAATAATAATGCATGATAAAAAGCAGCATAATAATGCATGCAGGAATTTGGTCTTAACACGTTCTTCTCTATTTTTAACAGATGCGATTTAACGAATGGGCGAAAACGGCGGGGTACGGGGGTGCTTGGTCTCTAAGGAGGCCTCAAATTATTGAAAACAAAAACGTCCTCTTATCTTACTACGTACGTAGTAAAGAGAAAGTATTGAAATCGTGTTGTGGAAATCGCAGATTTTTCAACAGAAAAGCTTAGGCAGAAAACCTTATTGTCGGGCCCTGGTAGAGAAGTGGAACATATTGCCCGTTTATGTAGTAAATTATATTATTTATTAAATTGCCCGTTTATGTAGTATTACTTCTAAAACGCAGTTTAGTCTGAATTCCTGTTTCGTGGGATCTTGATACCGAAAAAATCGATTGACGGGAAAACATTTATGCTGCAAAACTGTTTCTATACAATTAGAGACTATACTGATAATCAAAAAGAAAAATAATGTTTATTTTAATACAACAATGATATATAATGGATTAATTTATATTTGTAATATATGATTAAAAATACTTAATCTGCCTGTAACAAGTATTGTACTTCAGCTTCTCGGTCAATGGCCCCCATTTCGCATGTGCGAGGAGGGGTGACTCCCATAATCAACTACTTTCCCTGAACATATCGCTCTCTCACTCGCACTGCGCGCCAACCGATGAGGCCGGTGAGGGGAGGAGGGTCTGAATGCACAGGCAGGCTGTTGTGCCTGGCCCAACGCGCAGTACAAGTGCCAGCTACCCAGATCAAAACCATTTCAGACTATGCACGAAAGCTAATATATTAAGGTTCAGTAAAAGAAATATATGTATAGGAAACATCGCTCCTGGTCTTCAGTCCTCTCCCTTTCATCGTTGAATGCTGTGCAGTGTGGTGTGTCTTAGCATAGGCCTAATTGCAAGTGAAATTCAAAGGCGTAATATCGTGCTTATTTGTTTCTATACTTGAATTTCTTTAACGTGGCATCTCTAGGTCACCCGCGAAAGAGGGAGAGGGAAGGCAAACTCCAATAGGGAGCCGTAAAAGTCGGAGCTGTAGTGACGTTGCAGCTCCCCATTTATTGACTGCGAAAGCAACATCAGTGCAACAGTAGTCAGGTACATTAACTACCTCACGATAAGTAACGTTGGTTGAGACCTTTTCTCCTTCGTCGTTGTCCTGGCGCCCAACTGGAGTAGACACTCCATTCGATTCGGCCATTCTAAACTTTTCCAAAACTTTTCGTATGTAGTCTTCTTGATTAATTGTTCTTGATCCATTTTCCTTTTGTTGTATTCTCATGCCCAAGAAGTTTCTGAGAGATCATCTTGTATGAAATTCCTGTGGTAACATTTCCCTGAATTCCTCGGGTTTTTTCTATCAGTTGCAAAACCAAGCCGTCGTCCACGAAAATTACATCATACACATGTCTTCCATTTCTCTTGCGGTAGAACAAACATGGATAAGCACTACTGTTTTAAATCTAGATTTCTTTATAAATTCTCAAATCGTGTTTGTTCCAGCAGCGCGGCGCTTGTCCATACACACTTTTCTTCACTAACACATTCGCTCAGTATTGGCCTCAAAACCTTCCGGTTGTTCCCTATACACGTCTTCTTTAAGGCCGTTCAAGAAAGCGGTTTTGACATCAAATTGGGCGACATCCATTTCAAATGCAGCAGCCGCCGCCAACAAGATCCGAATGGTTTCATATGTGTAACAAGGCTGAATGTCTCTTCATAAGCAATTCCCTGTCATTGTACGAAACCTTTTGCAACCAATGGAGCCGTGAAGCGGATTTTTCCACTGAACAATAGTTTCTGGCAGACGATCCAGCGATTCTTCAAGACTTGTTCGTCTTTTGGACGTTAAACCAACGACCAGGTATCATTTTCCTTTAAAGAAACCATTTCTTCTTTAAGTGCTTTCAACCACTCTTCTCTGTCAGGAGACTGCAGGACTTCAGAGTAGGAGTTAGGATTCTTGTTTTCAATGATCGACGATTCGGCCATGTAGACAAAATCTCTGCTGGTCATCCACGATGATATCTTCGATTCACGTTTGTTTTTTCTTGTTGTCTTTTCTTAGGCATCTTCTTTAGCTAGAACATCACTTCCTCCGGAGCAGGACAATGATGCAAATTCTTCAGCTTCACTCCATTCTTCCTTTTCATCATCGTTGACTTCTCTCCTGGCTTCTTTTCATCAGATGATGCGAGTTTTTCATATGAAACTTCAAGCTTGTCGATATTGATGCGCACATTGCAGACAACTTCAGACTTAAATCGTGGCTCAGGACAATCTTCCTTTGGGTCGGAATCCAGACTCTGAATCCATCCTTGTCATTCACACATGCAACCCGATGTCCATGTACAGCTTTATCGTCAAATTTAGAGCGGACATTCTTGTTGATGTGCACGTAGCATTCTGTTCCAAAGATCTTCAAATGATTGAGACTTCCTACTGGTCGTCCATACCACAATTCATAGGGAGACTTATTTTTAAAGGAATAATTTCCCGTGCGATTCGGGAGGTATGTGGCAGTATTGCATGCTTCTGCCCACAGTTCTTTTGGCAACTTGCTTGGATTCAACATGGAACGCGCACTCGACTACGGTTCGATTACACGCTCCATAATACCATTTTGCTGTGGGGTAAACGGCGTAGTAATGAGTATTCTATGCCCCTACCTGCTAACAGTTCAGAGACCTTGTCAAATTCTTTTCCTCCATCACACCTCAGTTGCTTGATAACATGTCCATTCGTCTTGGCTTCATTCAAGAACTGTTCCAAAATAATGCACCCTTCACTTTTCTGCTTCAAAAAGAAAACTCGACAATAATTGCTAAAATCATCTTTAAAACACACATAGGAACGCGTCTTTCCGAGAGATTCAGTCGACATGGGTCCGTTCACATCGGCTTGGAATTGTTCACCAATTACCACCAGTCGACTCATCCATTTCTTTAATGGCAACCTATGCATTTTCCCAGTGCGCATCCATCGCAGAATTCTTCCTCGTCCTCGTCCACGTTGATGTTCATCTGCTTCAGGACACTCTTCACATGTTGTTTATATTGATGGTCAAATCTTTCATGATAAACTTGCAATGTCTGCGATGATGTCACCATATTCACTTGAACTTGTTGTGCTGGCTTCAAAATGCACGTGTTCAATTCATACAGACTATGACATCCTGTCATCATCCTTTTCACGGTGACACGATCTTCAATGCTGACACTTCGATCAAGTCTCGTAGAAAAACCCTTTCTCGCAGCTGCTTTCACGGAAAATAAATGGGCAATTGTTTCAGGAACATACAAAACATTTTTCAGTACGGCATACGACCAAGCATTATTCAGACGTACTTGAATGTTCACACTTCCTTGTCCATGACCCAGCATATTTACACCTTGTTTCCCGAGCGAAATCTTTTCAGGAACGGCAAACTTCTCATGCGATGTATAATATTGTTTATTCACGGTGATGTGATTTGTGGCGCCACTGTCGCAGTACCACTTGTCGGCTTCAATAAAGTTATCGACTGAGGCACCCATGACATGCGTCATAAAGGCCACATTTGCATCGAACTGACTTTTGTTTCCAGCAGCGCCATCAGTCTTCTCCTCCGAAAACTCTGCTGCCCAATGACTCTACTGATTACATTTATGGCATGAAAACTTCTGTTTTGCACATTGAACATTCTTCATTGATCTTTTCCCGGTGTCACTTTTATGACGAGGCTTCTTGTTAGGATCACCGTGAGCAACAAACGCAGTCGATTCGACATTCCCTTGATCACGTAATTCAATCGCGCACAATTTTGCAAACAACAAATTCACAGTTTGATTTTCCGACGAAATTGTGTCCCACAAGTCTTTAAAGTTGTCGTATTTTTCCCCAATGTATTTAAGATACGGCCATTCAAAATTCTCTCGGACAAAGCATTTTCTTCATTCTTCGTAAGTCCCATCATTCAAATCCACAAACAGCTGCAATTTCGTGACATGCGTACTGATGTCTTCCTTGTCATCACGCATAACACAGAAACATGACTCGATCAGCATATTCAGCCGTTGCATACTGTTACGTTCAAACCCTGTACTCAATTTTGTCCAAATCTCTTTAGCACTGGTGCACGTCAACAACACAGTGTCAAGACGTCAGCACGTCAACACGAGCAACGTCAGCACGTCAACAATAATTGTTACAGGTTGTTTAGATTTATCTCAGTCCAAATGGTAAGTAATGCATTAAGTATCACTGTTAAAATTTTTGTTACTTTCCTTGTGATGCTCAATATAGTATCTAATTGTATAGAAACAGTTATACCGCAGAAACGATTTCACTTGGGATTTACAATTTTCAATCGAATTTAATCGTTTAATGTCATCTAGCGAAGTGTTGTAAAATAATGTACATGCATGTGAATTTTTTATAATGAGCTGTTGATACTGCCACCTGATGAATATGATTACTACGTCGAGTGTTATAGTTATGGACATCGGCATTTTCTGAAAATATATTCCCGCCCTTAAACCAAATCGAAATCATTTTTGACAAAAACTACTGATTCGTAAATAAACAGACAAGGTAATGGTAAAAATTAATAAAGGAAGGCTTACAAGAATCATGTGGGTGGGATTTGGTTATTATTCGTACAATTCTTTTTTGTAATCTAAAAGTCTGTAATCTAAAAATCTATAAGATGTATTTCCCCAGACTGCTATGCCATATCTCAGGCGGGAATGAACATTCGCGAAATCTACACAACAAACAGTATGAAGGCTGACTGAATTTGAAATAATTCTGAACGCGTAGCATAATGAACTTAATTTTGTGTTCAATTCATTTAAATGGACATTACATTTAGGGTTTGACTGAATTGAGATACCTAAAAATGTTGTTGCCTTAACATCAGTCAATGGTACACCGTTCATTTTCAATGGAACAAAGAATTATTTATTTGAAATAGAAAACTGTATTAAAATCATTTTCTTTTCATTCACTATTAATTTGTTATTTCGGGACCAATTTAAAGCATCTGATATTGTACTATTTACGGTTTCTTTATTGCAAAGAATGTTCGTATCATCTGCAAAGAGAACTGTTCTTCCGTTTTGAATCGTCGAGGGCATATCGTTTACGTATAGTAAGAAGAGAATATGGCTTAAAATCGGTCCTTGAGGAACTCCACGTGCAATTGGCCGAGAGTCGGAAAGGTGTGTACTTAATGTACCGTCATTCCAATAAGGTATTTACTTATACCTTTATAAATGGTTCACGTTTATAGGAGTCTCTACGGTCTCTTTACAAGCGGCAAAATGGCCGCCTAAAAACAGGAAAAGTTGGGGATTTTTCATCTCTGACAAACCGATTCTCGTATGTGAGGCAGTAACCATTATTCCTTACTATCTCCACAACGCTAGCAAGAATTAACAGGAAATATTGGAGACGTGATAGGAAATAAATTCGCGAAAAAGAATTTGAAATCATGTCTTCGGGATATGTCTTGTCTTACTCTCATAATGAACGCTGTTTGAAAATATTTCCTACGTTCTCAAGAACAGTGGATTCAAAATTCCAGAGTGCATACTCATCGCAGAGGGCCACAAACTCTACAACTCTGAACACAATGTACATTTATTATACTCTTGTCTCATATCGTGGTTTAAAAGTCTCGCCGCTAGCCTAGACTCTCTGATATATTATGCAACTTCTTTGTTCAACGCTTGACATGTTTCTTTCGTTATAATGCATAACGCAATGTCGCAATTGCTAACACTCTTTTGAACGTTCATTATGACTGTATAAAGTCGTTAGTCACGTGATCAATAGTTTCAGGATGTCTCCTTACGCCTGGTGCTAAAACTCTGTACTGAAAAAGAGTTAAACACTGAAAAAAAACGTGCGCAGATAATCTTCTCCCCCATACGTCACACACAGTTTTTACTTTTTTTACCAAATAAATCAAATCAAATCAAAGTTCGTCCGTTTGGGGGGCAACGCCAGCGACTTAACCGTTTCACGATTTTCTCAAAACTTGATATTCTTCCTTTTATCTAAAAAACATCTCAACGCCCTGCGATTTTGAAACTAATATTTTGAATCTTTTCTGGGTATTTTATATGAAACCTCACCAAGATTTTTGAATTGATTGATTGAGTTCTTCGTGTTTCCGGGCGCGTCAACTGCTTTGATAATTAGTCCCGTTAGTGTAGTGCATGTCTTTTTCTTTTTTTTACGCGGGAGATGGCGGTGACCTTCCCCCGCTGGATGGCGAGATCCGGCACTGACCTACCGTCGGCTAGTGGCGTTTCCCCCTAACCAGGACTCTCCCACCAGCGGGGCACCGCCCCAGTCGGGACAAGCTCTAAGCTCCCGACCGATCTCCCGGAATATGTGGTAGTGTAGTGCATGTTAATGTGTGTGTGTGTGTGTGTGTGAGGGGAGATGATAGGACAAGGAAGGGGAAGGACAGATCGCGCACGGTCCGTGGCCCGTTTGTTAGGGCACTGCTCCGGCATTCGCCTGGTATTGATCGGAGAAACCACGGAAAACTACCTATCAGAGCAGCCGGCCGCTAGAATTCTCCTCCAGTCAGCGACAGAATTCGACCTAACTGAAAAGCTAGTATCGAAAATCCTGCCGCCGTCAAGACTCGAACCTAGGACCTCCCGGTCAGAGGCGCTACAGTGACATCAGTTGATGCACTGAGCCACCGCTCCCGGTAAGATTTTTGAAAATTTCTCATAAATAGCTCCAATTTTTTTTTATTAAACTTTGTCCTCAGATAACTTAAAGAACGCTAATGGCCCATCTCATTTCCGATGTAGTGCCTCATTTTTCGGAAATTGCAAAAGTTTAATTTTTTCGGCGTCTTTCTGTAACTACAATTTTGAAGATAGAGACCGTTTTTCTTAATGAAGTCTGTTGTTCAAAGGCAGAACTTAATATTATATGTTTTCTAAAATATGAGCTTTGCGTAATATTGAATGTAAATAGAAGCAATTTGTTTACAATAATTTTTGCTTCAGCTAAGTTACTTTTTCGTATTCGTACGTATATACGAAATTATATATGTGATGTAGAGAAAGTTATGTAATGCTGCGGAAAATCATTTCGGGATTTCATCGGAAATTGGGATCCCCTAATACCGAAAAAGGTTTTTCAAAACGTCCGTCCGCCCACGAACAACACTGGCGCTATAACTATTCTCACGATTTTTTCCAAAATGCATTTTACCCGATCGATCTGGCTCGACTCGAACCACTGTCATTTTGAAAAACATTCTTTCATGTTGGGGGTACTATACCTGAAGCCTCTGGTACATTTTTAAAATGTTCTCAAAACAGGTTCCAGTTTTTACTTTCTCGTATACATACGTATATACGTAGTATAGAGAAAGTTATGTAATGCTACGGAAAATCGATTTCGAGATTTCAACGGAATTACACGTTTTGGGGTCCCCTGATACCGAAAAAGTGTTTTTTTTCTTCAAAATGCCCGTCCGTCCGCTTGTCAGCCTGTTTGTCTGTCCGTCCGTCTGTCTGTCTGTCCGTCCGTCGGTCCGTCCATCCGTCCGTCTGTCCGTCCGTCCGTCTGTGAACACTTGGTACTAGCGCCTAAACTACACGTACGATCTTTTCCAAATTGAAGGAACCCCTGTCCATCTGGCTCTAGTTGAAGCTTTGAAATTTTGAAAATCATTCTTTAAAATTTGGGGGTACTTTACATTAAGCCCCACGCACATTTTCAAAATTTTCTCAGAAACGGATCAATTTTTTTTCTTTAAATTTCTTGTAAGAAGAAAGAGAAGTAAGAGAAAACAAAAGAATAGAGGAATATGGCGTTCATGTCATGGTATAGGGCTCGTTTGCCACTAACCCTACCAAAAATGTAAAGAAAAAATTTGGAAACGTTTTTGGAACTAATGTACCAGGCAAGATTTCCACTAAAGCAAGCGAAATCCCTTCTTGCCAGAAACTTACAGCTGCACCTCAGATTTGTAAACAAAGAGTAATATAATGGCGAATCATATAATTTATAAAATTTATGCGTTTCGGTTTTCCTGAAAATTGAATTTTTCAGCTCCCAGCTGTACGACTGAAAATTAAAAAAGTTTGAAATTTTTTGCATCTTCCTACTACTACAAATTTGAAGATAGTGATTTTCCCTTCAAATGAAATTTGTTCTCCTTAATTCAATCTTTCATTAAGATCAAGTACATATTGTGAAATTTTAGTAGTTTTCATGCAATATTGAGTGAAAAAACAAACTTTTTGTATGGTTAGTGTCAAATGAAGAAAATAACATAACATCAATGTTACTTCAAATTATTCTTTTGGTTTTTCAGGCATTACCCAAATGTTTTGCTTTTTGAAATATCTCTCCCTTTATTAATATTTACTTTCCATGAATTTCTTATGTGTTACTGTATTTGTGAGTGCAAGTGCTTGAAATTATTTCTTTCGAAGTTTCTTGACAACTCAAAAATTTTGGGTGAAAATGATCTTCAAAATGCGTTTTCAGAAACGCTTAAACAATACTTTCTAAAATACTGCTCCAGATTTTTCAATAAAAATGTTCGTAAAGGAACAGGTTTTGACCCTTTTGTAATTCACTTAGTCATATTTCCGTTCTACTGTTAGGCATTTGAAAACATGACGAAACAAAAAGGGATAAAAGTTTTAAACACCAGCTAAGAAGAAGGTGTCATTAAACTCAAATGATGAATTATGAAATAAAAAAACAGCAAAAAAATGTGTTCAATAAATTAAGGGACATGTTTGTTTCATAAAAATATACATTGTGTTACATCGCTATCTAACAACTATTGATTAAATGGACCAGCTTTTCTAGCAGTATAACTTTTCATCAAATGAGCACCTTAAAAGAGTGCTTGGTAAGTGATATCTAACATTTTAGTATATTATTTGGATGAACAAAAATATTAACTGCAATAAAATAAAAAATACACAATTGGAGAAAAATAAATAATTTAAACTGAAAAGTTTAAAACAATCATGCAATATTTACTGAATATTTAAAATACTTAATAAATTTCAGTTCCTTAATCTCTTCTTCTACTGTAAGGTCTATAATAATGATCAACATTCTCATTTCATGCTGATTTTTTTCATATTTATAATTTGAGTACTCAAAAGAAAAAAAGTTGACTCACAACACATTTAAATTAATACATAAATATTGATGAAATCTGCAGATGTTTTATACATAGTAATTCAGAATATGAAGAGAATGTTAAAAGCATGCATTCCATAAAGCATTGAGAACATGAACTTTTAATTGTTGTTTCTTGTACAACTTACGGGTCCTAAAGCTTTAATTAGAACATCTCGCACATCCAACCAGCCTTTGAATGACAGAACCTCAAACAAGGCTAACATGGCATCACCTATATTGTCAAAGTTGAAACGCCGTGGATTTGCCCTAATTAAAATATACAAATATATTAGCTCTATTTCAAACATGGGGAATAGAAACCAAACACATCATGACCAAATTTATAATATTAATTATTTCTACATCATACACAAACATCATTCTCCAAATGTTTTCCATTAAAATTGCTCACTTAACAGAGATTAAATGTTTTCATTTGATAAATTAGATAAGATCTTCCTATTCTTCCAACTCATAAAATTTACAGCATACTTATGTCTTAGGTTGATTTTTCTATAAAATAGAACCAGTTACTATTATTTTAATTTTTTTAAAGTGTGAATGCAGTTAACTTACCAAACCCGAGGAACTAAAATTGAAGGCCATGATTCATCTTCACCTGGTTGAAACTTCATTTTTGTTACAAAAACCCTTCGCATAAAAACACCAACACAATCCTCACGTTTTGTTATTGTAGGATCATTGCATCTTGCTAATCGACCACCGAAAAGCTGAACACCATAACTTGCAAATACAAACATCAGTACTATTAAAAGTATAGAGACCTATGTAGAAAAAATATTGAAAGTCAACAGTGGTTCTCATTTTAAAACATAAAATACACACAATTACTTTGAAAGGAATTAAGAAACTGAAAAATATCTTATTTATTGTTTCTCAATCAGTGTTGTTTTCTCCTGACTAGATCTCACAACCTAATTGTCATTTATTCTCTATTCTCCTTTCAATCCTAAAATAACAATGAATTGGATATCAGAATGTTCATTTGTTATTTTGAGTTTCAATCAGTTGATATTTCGTGTTTCAATCAAGGAGTTTTAACATCTTAGCTATTTTCTCCATTGTAAGCACAAGTATATGTGCAATTATCTGTTAGTAAAATACCAGTAAACAATTTTGATAGAATGCTGACTTATTACTCAACAAATTGATGATATTCTTAAATAACATATTCGTAAATAGCATTCAAAACAGAATAGTACTTCGAGAGCTATTTATTTCTACTCATTTTTTTCCTTTTACAACGTAGTTATAATATAAATGCTAATTGGTGTATTTATATTCAAAAGCAAATTAAATTAGTACAGACTATTTTAAATGATTATAAATATGCATAGTTTCAGCTTCAAGGACAAGTGCAAAGAGCATTGCCTATTTTAACTACTAACTACTATAAAACAAATGGCTAAATTAACTGTTTAAGCATAAACTTTTCTTTTTATCTGAAGTTTACATTTTATCAAATACTTGGTAGAAGTTGAATGTTAAAAGACAAGATTGGCTTTGTTTTAATAAATATTTCTACAGTAAAAATGCTGTAAGATTAATTGTACATTTCAAGGAACAAATATTTCCTTTTAAATTTCTTGGATTGAAGAAAATTTCTCGGATTGAAGATTTGCAACACAGTTTTGATAGTAAAGTGAGGAAGAAACCATAATGAAGAAGAAGAAAGGGAAAGAAAAGAAAACAAAGGTATGAGTAACATCCAAATGCAAATTACGAGCTAAGAGTAACATTCTCAAAAGCTGATTCAATCATTAAATCATGTTTAATTAAATTATCATTTTATGTAGTATTTATGGTATCTTGGGGGTTAAAAGAAATATGGTACCTACTTACCAATAAAATTTCCTTAAAGCCTCTGCATAATTCATAAACAACTTTCCTCATGTGAGGGACTAGAGTGAAAATTCGTAATGGTCGAACACACCGTAATATCATTAAAAGCTGAGCACTAGAGTTTGGTGGTACATTTTTGGGCATCCAACACAAAAAAACCAAACTAACCTAATAAAACACAATCAATTAATAACTAACTTCTTAATAATAAAAGAATATATACTAGTTATTTTCAAATGTAATTCTGTAACATTTATAAAATAAGAATTAGGAACATAAAAGTACCTACCACATATATAAAAACATCGAGGACTGATGCCACATCTTTTACATATGCTTTTGGAGTAAAAAATAAACCATCCGCAAGTATCTTGAGAGTTAATTCAAGACTCATAAATATCACAAAAACATATTCTGCAATTTGTAAAGTAGGCGTCTCCATCACACGATAGTCTGGTGTTTCAAACATCATGGAAATGCATGATAATGTGGTTATGCATATCATAACCCAATCCAAGTAAGTCACTAGGCCTAAAAAGTTACTTTTAGAAAATCACAAAATAAAATTTGATTAAAATCTAAATAAATTCACACGTAACATAACATCACATAATTCACACACAACATAACATAACACATCATAAATGTTTACACTTATCTACACTACTTACTGTATTCTTTTATACTGAACTTTCCTCTCTTTGCCAGTTAAAGGATCTTTCAGTCTTGCATCATACCTAGCATACACAATTAGCTGACATGCCTTGCGAAATTTACTTTCTCTTGGAACGGCAAATAACGGAGTGTCAAAAAACGGGTGATTTTCTCGTAGATCTTCTTCTCTCTGATTTCTAATAAGAGACCAATGTTGTAAAGAAATGGCCAATCTAAATGTTATGATACACAAAAAAAATATTTACCTCCTCATTTCTGCTTGCTGTCTTTTAGCTTGGAGAAGCTTTATATCAAGATCTTGAGGTCTACTACGAGCAGAACTTACTCTGTTCATTGCACCAATATCACCATTCTCCATGAGGTGTTCGTATGTTTGTTTCAATTTAATAGAGCCACTCCGAACACTTCTTCGAATTGATCTTAAAAAATTATAGGTTTTATAAGATACAGGGAAAAACATATTCATCTCATTTCTAATAATGAAATCTCAAATTATGCAGGACATTTATGGCACATTATATTAAATAAAAACATTAGTTTTCTTCTGAGCTTGCTATTTCAGTTTTCAGTAATAAAATTATTCATTGAAATTGCAAAATGACAGAATAACAGTATTTGAAAATCTTCTACCCTGTTAAAAGTTACTTCCAAATCCTATGAAAATCTTTATTTCACCTACTTTTTCTGATCAATTCTCAGTTGCTTTGCACTACTTATTGTTCCTTGAGATTTCAAAGGACCTTTTCCAGGAATTGGAATCACAGCAGAATCTCCAAGAAGGAGACGTTGGTTGTTTGAATCACTGTAAGAAATATATTAGATTTTTAAAATGAAAATTCATATTAAACTGAAATATACATGCATTTCACAAATTCCTGGTTCCACAACTGAAGATAAAACTTACTTTATTATATATGTAATAGCTGCCTTTCGAAGATAGGTAGTAATGTTTCTCACTTTTGGTGTGCTACTAAGAATTTTAATGGGTTTTTGTTTCCTGTACACTATCTTTGAATCAAACACTTCATTAACTTTCTTGATTCCTTCTGATTCTTCATCTTCAACTTCATACACAAATTGTCGCATGAAACTTTCTCGCACCTATTAAAAAATTATTTATCTTTATGAGAATCCCTTCATTTTGAAAAGGTATACTCTTAATTCAATTATACCTCATAAGTAGAAATTATACTGCCTTCTCACTTTTGGTAAACTGAAATCTGAAGGTACTTTATGAAGACATGTCATTTGAGGACTATCAGGAAATTTCTCAAATATTCTGAGGCGAAAAGGCAATGTTTCTTTTATTTCAGCACTTTGTTCACGAAATTTTAATTGCTTTAACTTTTTAATATCTTCATCAAGCTCTAAATTGTCCAGAATGACAGCCACAAACAAGCTTAAAACAATCTGAAAAATTACAATATTATTATGATCCATTAACATTTTCAGGGAAATAAAGTATTAAACAGGTGATACAATAGGAGTACATAACTTACAAGTGTAACAAAAAGATGATATAAAATAAAATATACAGCAACTAATGGTGCTAATGTTTCTGGAGTTCTGAGCATAGTTTCATCCATAACTTCTACCCATGCTTCTTGAGTGAGGATTTGAAACATTGACATGAAGGCCTGCAATATAAATTGTAAGTTATTGGTTATTCTAAACTACACTACAAGTACAATCTATTGCAGGTTCAATATGCTAAATTATTTGGGTTTCTCCAAAATAAATTCCATTGATGATCCTATGATATATTGGCAATGAAATATAAACATGATCCTAATTTACACTCAGAGATGGCAAACATAGATTTGCATATCTTAGTCTTGTTTTTAATTTGAAGTTATTGGTATAACTTCAACAACATCAATGTGTTGTTTATGTTAGTGAATTAAGTAATTAGATACAGATATAGCTCAACCAAAGAAATTTTCTTCAATACAATTTCATCTCAAGACTACGATATTGACACAACATTGTTTTGACTTTGGCTTATTATATTATTGAGAATTAATGGACTCTGCAATGCTTCACTGTTGCAATGTATTGCACTTCAGACGCTACTGGTCATGTGACTGTTACACTGTGACACTATGCTCTATAAAAATTTTAATAGATGAAAGACTTTCTCGCAGGTATGGGTTTGTTCTGTGTCCTGGTTTGGAGATAGTTGGCAAGTATCCTATTGTTAAAACTTTCTCTCTCAAGTTTGGGCATGCATTCATTATGACACTGTCTTGGAGAAATTTGATGTACTTCTCCTAGATAACGTGAAGTAATAATTCTGAATGATATTGCACATTCACAGGGGCAAAATATGCAGTGAATATGTGCTTAATACTTGAGGGTGTGGCAGGTTGCGTAGAGCTTCTGTTTAGGGGTGCTTGAGTCAGCAAACACATAAAATTCAACGCACATTTATGTGTAACACATATTTATATTCCCATTGTACTGTGCCTATATTCTTCGTGCAAGAAATTAGTTGACAAAGTTTTATTTCCAAGTACATAAAGCACATTAAATATGAACAAACAAAAAACATTGATATTTTTTTGTATTAGATTAAGAAATGAGGAAATGTTCTCTTTCAATATCTTTTGAAGTTCAATACATTTAACTAATTTTGTTGATAATTACCCTCAAAATGTACATTAAAAAGATTAAATGATATTGTGACATCATTATATGCAAGAGAGATTTTATTATTGGTCAGACCATAATGGCATCTACATTACTAATTTCTAATTGAAAGAAAACTAAAGAGCTTTTAGGCATGTGAAAGATGAATATAGTTTTGTTTGTTATCAAGGAACTTGGGATAAATGCAAAAACAATGTAACAGTTTTAATTTTGAGTGAAAAATGCAAATATTTGATTCTGTTATTTTGCCTTTTCTCGCACCACCCATATCAAGTGAATTTTCACACTCAGTGCATCACTGCTTATGGTACAGCTGACATCACGCAAAAGCAAGGATCCAAGAAAGAGACTACATGCCATTAAAGATTTGCTATTCCCATGTTGCACGATGGAACAGCAACTTTTTTCATATACTTGCAAAGTAATGGTCTATTGAACTGTATTTATATACCACACTCAGGGCCATTTTAACAGCATTAGGGACCCTTGGGCCTAGGTTACTTTGGGGGCCCCTTATTCTTACTTTCACTGATTTCCCCCACCTCACATACCCCCGCCCCCAAATTTCGATGCTGACATTTAGGAGAATCCTACCAATTCATATTGTATTTTGTATTTTTTTACAAATACTTTGAAAGTATTTCTTAGTGTTTCAATTTAACATTAATCAAACAAAAAATTTAAACATATATGTATAAGTAACTAAGAATAAGAATCATAATTACATAGCAAAAGACTACCATTTAAATAGTTTTAATTTATTTATTGAATTCAATATGAAATTGAAATGTGTCAACCAGCAACATTCCATATTATAAATATTATTTAATGATGCGCTACACATCACTCTGTTATGCCAATTTTTTATTTATGCCACATTTCATCATACATAATTTTTTTATGTTTTTATCTTATTTTTTGAACAATTAGTATTAAATACTTTTTTTTAAAGAATTAATGGTGGCCCTGGAAACAGGCCCTTCGGGTCCATGCCTTAACATCGCACTGACTATACTATGTTACTATAGTATTTGTGAAGAATGTTTTTATTAAAATATTTAATTTATCACAGGGTTATAAGGGAGTATTTTATTTGCCGTTCTTGAATAGTGTGCATGCTACTTTTTGAAAAACCATTTTATTCAATTTTGTTCAGCAGCATTTTTGCTGCTACAGGCTACTAGTTTCTCATGAAATTCAGTAATCACATTTCTTAATAATTTAGTAATTATACAAATGAATGAAGGGGATGATGAATGAATGAAATAAGTCATCCATTTTACTTAACCGTAAAGTAAAATGTTTTTTCTGAAGCTCCTCTGACTGCCAACATGCGAATAGTACATACACACCAAATGTAATTACTGGAAACAGACTGCCACATAGAGAGAAATTTTTGACTCTACCAGAAACCAAATCTAAAACTTTCTGTTGACCAAATGAATGCTCTTACCACATAAGCTATGGAGACTAATATAATAATAATAATTTTTATATTTGTTTATTTATAATTCATGAAAGAAAACTCACCTCTGGAAAGCTTTCAAATCTGGGAAACTCACAGAGGCAGCAGAAAAGTTGCATTGATATACTTGAAGAAATTATAAGAAGGCACATTGTGAATATAATTAGGCTTCCCAACTTTTTACCAGGACCAAATATTTTGTACACAAAATCTTCTAACATAGGTGAAGCTTTAATGAGACGAACTATTCGAAGAACCTGCAATATTTGATACATGAGAAAATATATCTACAGATGCTGATAGAGACACTATTGTCTTTTTAATTTTAATATCAAACCTGAAAATATGTAAGTCCAGAAAGATAAAATTGAGGAATTATATGAAGAGTTGTTCCAATTGCCAGAAGTAACTCAAATTTATGAATTGAATGCTTATAATATCCTCGGAAACCAAGACACCAAATTTTAAAAAGTGTTTCCAAATCTAAAAATATTGTAAATGCCACCTGAAATGAAAATAAATATTTTAAGAAATAAGTTATATTTATGAAAATTTTAAACTAATAAAGACATTTATGACCTCAATCATTGATTTTAAGAACAATACCCTTCCTTAATGGTAATTACAAAATCATTGAAAATAACAATTTTTTATACTAAAATGCCAGTTGTAATTTAAGAGCAATTTTGAAAGCAGCATACTTTATTTTTCAACCATGCAAAAATATTATAAGTTACCTAGGAGATGGAGGCTCTAAAGACTATATCAAAAATGTGAAAGGAGAATTGCACAAATAAAAACCAAAAGAAGATTCTTCACAAGAAAGAAACACTATAAGGAATGCCATGAATAACATATTAAAAGAATATGGAGAAGGTAAATAAATTAGAAATAAGAAAGAACAGATTTTCGAAGACATGATACACAAAATGGATGAACGTAGGAAATGGAAAAATATCTCTTCAGAAGAAGGAATGAGACAATACAAGATTTGAATAATGATCAAAGGAAATTGAGAATAATGGAAGGAAAAATGTTGGAAGTGAACAGAATGTGCAAGTATTTGCAATGCTTTATCAATTGGGAAAAACATTCAGTAAGAAGTATTGTAGTGAATGAAAAAGCTTTTGTACTGAAAATACTGAAAATAATTGAAATTGATGATGGCAGAAGCCTTATCAAGGTATTGTAAATAAAGCACAAAGTGGTAGAGCAAATAAGTGCAGTTGACACAGAAAGATTGATTACAGGAAGAGGAGTAGAAATAGGAAGCTCTTTGTCCCTAAGTTTATTCAATCTGAATGAGGCATAGAGGTAGGGGAGAAAGAATATAAGCAGAGGTGGATTTATGCAGAGGCACAGGAGGCATGTGTCTTTGGCAACAAAATTTTAGGGCGACAAAAATTGTGGACTAAAATTTCTGTCTATAAATTTCTAAAATTTATAATGTGAATAAATTATTCATTTTATAAATTAAAGATACTTAAATACATATAATTTGTGTTGGAGTGTGCGAAAATTAATAAAAAATGAGCCTGCATCCATTAGTGCTGACCCCGTAGAAAAGGGAAAAGGCAAAAGAATAATAAAAATATATCTTATTAATATATATTATATGATATATTAATATGTAATATTAATCAAATCAAATTTAACTGTAGTCATAAATATATATTTGTCCAATTTTTAAACGTAAATTATGCTTGTTATTATATACAACTTTTTGTTGTTATTGAAAAAACTGGCGGGAATTTTTACGTTAAAATAGTTAATCTGCCTCTGAATAAGTCATTAAATATGCAAATGATCAACCTATTTTGCAAAATCTGAAGAACTACACCCCATAATCGACAATATTGTATAAATAGAGAAAGGATTTTGAAAAAAGTCAAATGTAGGTTGAACAAGAGTAATGAGAGTCTGTAGGAATGAAAACATTGTAAGCATTTCATTGGAGGGAGAGGGTATAGAGCAAGTCAAGTCTTTTAAATATATATAAATATATTTTGTTCACAGATGGTCAGGCAGACTTAACAGGCATTTTGCTGCAAACCAATTTTTCGGTATCAAGGACCCACAAATCGAGGATTCTGACTACACATTGAGTCAGAGGAAGTAATTTTCCACATATTGAATTGCTTATTCTGTATATGGGCTCCACAATAAAGTTTTTGCAGTTGAAAAATCGCCGTTTTTTGCGGCAGTATTATGTAACTTTCTCTACACAATGTGAATTATCCATGTATTTGTTCGTATACGAGAAAGTAGTATGCTATGAATATTCAGGGCCGACCAGAAGGGGGGAGTAGCTGGGCAAGTTGCCCCAGTTCCTGACTTAATTAGGACTCCAAATTTTTTTAACTTTCAAAAGAAATGAAAAATGTGTTCATCTCTAATCCAAATTTAATGGTATAAGGTATTTCAGACGCATGGAGAAATTAATTCTGTTTATGAATTGGGGAGAAGGAGAATTTTTTGTTTGAAATGAAGGGCCCCCTTTGATCAACTGTCCCAGACCCTTTGTTTTCTCTGTGTGCCCCTCGTATATTACGTAGACTACATATATTACTCCATAACATGTGTAGTCTTGTATACATTCGTATACAAGAAAGTAGAAAGAAAACAGAAAATAAAATTTCCTATCAAAAAGATATCCATGAAACTAAGTATTTATTTCCAAGTACTACTTTGATAAGTACAATGGTGAATACTCACTTCAATATAGTAATAATCTTCATAAAATACAGATCGTGGTCGGGAATCATGTTTAAAATGCATGGTAGCAGTAGCAATTCCATTTGCTAAAATAACTCCCATTACTAGAAGGCGGAAGGAGGCAGAACGCAGAATCACATGACAAAATTGTGGTGCTAAACCTCCATGTTTATTTTCATCAAGTGTTACAAGTTTCCATCCCATATCATTGCCTGTAAGAATCTGGAAATGCATGTGTTAATATATTTATTGAATATTTTTTTATGTCTGTATGGACACAAATGACATACATACCAACTTTACATGTACTGTATTGAGTGATAAAAAGCAAATATACAGGAGAAACTCTTGATGGAAGCAATAATTAAGTTCTTCAAGAAAACAACAATTGTGCAAAGTGACATTGGTTTCTTACTGTAGTATTGTGTTTATAAAATTCATGTATTTCAAAGAAAATTTTTTGTAAATACCTGTGATGCTGAATTATTAGTTATGTGGCCTCTTACTCCCCACATTTGCTGAAACTGCACTCGAATTTCATTAAAAGTTTCTGTTATAACAGCAATGAAAACATTCTTTACCAGCCATGCCAAAAAAAATATCATTGTACTAAAATAAAATGCAGCACGCCACCCAGGAAGACTGTCTATGGCACGATACATGATAAAAACCCAGCCTTCTTGAGATGCTGCTTGATACACTGTAAATATACTAGTTGCTGAAAAATATAAAGTTGTAAATTATTACTGTTGTTCATCTAACCAAAATTCCATGGCTACTTACATTAGTAACAAAGTTATAAACTAGCACAATTAACCCAATATATTTACTTACCAAATTCATCAAAACCATTAAATCCCATTTTGTAACGTGAAAAGTTCAGCTTTCTACATTCCATTCCACTAGGACACTGGTAACCTGAATTATTATCAACTGAACAGAATGTATCAGGAATTGCTAAACTATTAATTGTGACATTTCTGGAAACAGACACAAAAATATGTAGAAGTTTATATTAACAGTTTTTAAACTTATTTTTGATAAGCAGGTTATAAATGGTTAGGTTTCACTGTAAGTACCTTGTTGTGTTCAAAACACAATGATTTTTCAATTCTCCAAAAAACTGAACACCCAATAATCCATATAATGACATGAAAAATAGGAAGAACAATGTTACATTGTATATTTGTTGGCTTGAACGTCTAGAAAAGACCAACAATAATTTAACTGTAATGTGCACAAAAATACTTGTGTTACTTGCTAATTTACCTTGTACGTATATTAGCAAAGTCACTTACTTGAAAATTTGATTTATTCTTGACTTTGGCATTGAAAATTTTAGAAAAACACGAATAAATCGAATCATGATGAGGGGTCTGGGAGCTCGCAGAATTGAAAGATATGTGAATCGAGGAACAATACTCAATATTTCAAACATTTGAAGGATGACAGAAATCCATAAAAAGAACACCATGCTTGCATCAAACTGACACCAGTGATCTTTGAGGTATGGAACTTCACCCTTAAAAAAATACAACATTGAGGCAATAAAATAACAATAAAAATAATTCTTAAAAACTACAGTATTATTGTATTAAAATAAATAAAGGAGTGATAACATATGACATTTAGAGCCTTTACTAAATCAGTGCTGAGAGTATTAAATGGCATTGAGAATCACTGTGTAGCACTTTGAGCATTGTTTTTTGTATTTCTGAAACACTCATTAACTCTTAACTTTTAGGAATAATAAAAATATTCATTGATGTAATACATAGGAATGATGAAAATATTGAGATGAAAATCAATTAACTGTTTTTATTTTTACTATTATTAGGTAAATTGTTTTATTTTCATCAGCAACAATCTACATTTTGACAGAAAATGACATTTGAGCTGCAGGGAAGATGTAATGTTTTTAATGTCCATAATCATTGTCTTATTAATGATAATGAGTGATAGCCCACTTGTTTTTTAAAGGCTGTTGCAGGATAAAAGGGGTCAAAATTTCCCCAAGCATAATTCAATTTTGAATAGAGGGCACGTTTAGTATTATTTTGAAAGTCGTTTTTCCAAACTCTCAGAGCGACAGCCTGATTATTTTTTTAATATATCTGATAAAATACGAATTTTCTGTTTTTGATGTTTTTCACATCGTTTTTCAAAGATAAAATTCTGCAAAAATTCTGAGACATAGTTGACATCTATATGTATCTTGGAGAGCTTTTTCAAAAAAATTTGGCAATAAATTCATTTTTTTTAAAATTATTAAATTAGTATTTGGTATATTTCTGTTTTATTTCTGAGATGACAACTCCCAAAACTTCCTACAAATCAGTATTAAAGTGTTCTTTACAACTGATTTTTTTTCAGATTTTTCTCATTGGTGCCTCGTATTGATAAAAGTTAATAACTCTTTTTTCATCATTTATACACATATAACTCGTAATAAGTTTATCACTTTCTATGGAAAAATACTTTTCAGGATCAAAATCCTATCATTTGACCATACAAAAATATTGCTGAATATTTTTGGCACCAATTTCAAATTTTCAAAAATAAAAAAATTAAAAACAATCATTTTTATCATGTTTTTGTGGGCTGTTTTGATGTGAAAAATTAAAAATTATTTTAAATGATTTGAACTCAAATCCTATTTCAATTTCTTTTATTATTATTATTATTGTTATTGTTGTTATTGTTATTGTTATTAAATCAAAATATACAATTTTGATATTTTTGTGGAAAAAATTAATAATTGGGAACACATTCAGAAATAATGCCTAACGTTACATAAAAATCATATTGAATCGTATTCAATTTAATTTTCTTCATTATCGTCATCACAATGGCAGCACAATTTATCCGTGTCAAAAATATGACACAAGTTTTCAGCTGGTTTAATTTTGCAGGACAGATGCCGAGCATGTGACAAATAGTATATAATTTCTGCTACGTGAGAACAACAACCAATAGTTTGTCTGCCATTAGTGCAATCACATGCATATCATAAGATTCCAGATATTCCTATTGAAGGTGGTTTTTAGTCAATAAAACATTTATATGTCTCGCTTCTTGTGTAGCGATTGTACTTCAAATTTTACAATAGTCACTTTTTCTTTAAGAAGTTAAGATGAATATTATCATCTTCATCCAACATTTTCACTAAATATGATAATATAGCTTGAGACAATTGATAAGTGCCTGTGTAAAACAATTTTATTCTTTTTCACTCATTTCTGGATAGTGAATAAAATCATTGGATGTCATATTTTTAAATGGTAGTTTTATGTCCCCATTACGCATTTTCAATTTCTGCAACAACAGTATTTTCAACATCTTTCCTGACATTCATCTGGTTGATGATTTCTTCCTCCACGCCTTGGTCAGAATTAAAATGTTTATCATTAACAAAACATGCAATCTTACAGAATAATTTCGCTTTTGGTAAAAGTTTATTATCAAGTTGATTATGTAACTGTCTATATACTTGACCCAATAAAATATGAATATATACCACAAATATTTTTGAATGTTAAAATACGATTTTCATCCTGAAAAGTATTTTTCCTAGTAATGTGATCAACTTCATGAGATAATGTGTATAAGTGAATGAAAAAAAAAAAAAAGGGGGGGGGGGGGAGAAAAGAAAATCAATGACACACCAATAAGAAAAATATGAAAAAAAATCAATAGTAAAGAACACCTTAATAACGATTTGTAGGAATTTTTTGGAGTCGTCACCCCAGAAATAAAACAAAAATAAACTGAATAATAATTTAATAATTTTTTAAAAATAAAATTTCCCGCCAAATTTTTTTGAAAAAGCTCTCTAAGATATGTAAAGATGTCAACTATGTCTTATAATTTTTTCAGAATTTTATCTCCGGGTAATGATATGAAAAAAATCAAAAAACAAAAATTCATATTTCTTCTGATATCTTACAAAATAATCAGACTGTTGCTCTGAGATTTGGGGAAAATGACTTTTAAAATAAGCTGTAATATTGTAACATGCCCTCTACTCAAAATTGAATTAAGCTTGGGGCATTTTGACACCCCTTATCCTGCTACAGCCTTTCCATTAACCTACCTTCAAAATTCCACGAATATGCATTTTTGCAATCATTTCTGCTGTGAAAAGAAATGTTACCACAAGGTCACAACAGAAGGTTGCATATTGAAGGGGTGGATGTTTCTCAAATGTTTTGGAGGTGTTCAAGCTCACAGAAAGAAGACTGAGGAGAGCACAGAATCTCATTAGGCGACGAACCCAAAGCTAGAAGAGAGAGAAATGAGATAAAATATTACAACTTCATAGGACACTTCAGACCAATCATTTTGAAACATTTGGAATTGTATAATTTGTTTTACCATGTTCACCCATTCAATGTCAGCACTTTCATTAAGAGATTCTTCAGGTCCATAATCTGCCAGAACTGGCTCCCCTTTCAAACTTTGTTTCCTTCCAAGCATCATTGTAGCAAATTTCAATTCCTAAATAAAATAATAATTCTGAAAGTCATGTATTTTACTTTATTTATTTAAAATATTATTGCATTTAGAGGATTGCAAACTTGAAGGGCATACTCAGCAAGTAAAACAACTTAGAGGTTTTACTAGTAATATAACTATAACTAATAGCCTAAAAAGCAACAATATAATGAACTACATTACTTTAACAAATCCAATTAATTGATACATACGACATGAATAAAACAAAACTGAATGCTTTAACAACAACAAAAAATTATGTTCTAAATATTTCAACTATTAGAGTAATATATTGTTTTATATCTCTGTTGACTGCGTAAAATGTGGTAATGAGCAGACAGATTTATATTTCCTTAAAGTAACAAGGTACTTTCAGTAAGAACAGAAGGCAAAGGATTCACCACTGTTATTGAATAACTGAGGTAGGTACATAAATGTCATAAAAGCAAATGAAAACAAACCAGCATGATAATGGATTTTTTATTAGCATAATACTTGTTTATACCAAGTTCCTTATTACAGAAAAATACAGCAACAAATTTTCACAGCAAGCACTATTTTCAGTTACAGGGAAGATATCATGCATTAGGAATACTACTACTATTATTTGCCGGTATTATTTTTAAGAGTGATGCGGGTTGCATTTATCTAATTCTACTGCGTTAGGTATATGATTACTTGGCAGTCAGAAACTTAGGCTAAGATCGCACCTTACGAGGACCACAGAAAAATAAAATTGATTTGTGTCGAATTTTATCCCTTTGAATAAAATTATCGGCACGAAAATTCCCACGTTTCACAATTTCATTATTTTGACAGATCTTTTTCTCTCTCCTCCCACCCCCACCCCAATCCCGACCGGTCTAGATCCAGAGAATACAGTGCACAGGAGGCTGTGGATGCTGCCAGGGTATTTCGCGAGGGCGGCAGAGGGCGGCGAAAGCACCCTCGTACAAATGCGCATGAGCAGTATGTAGCCTTGGCGGGCTGCAGAAAACGAAGTATTCTTCGAATCGTCGTTTAAGACTAGAAGGCTCCTTCCACGCCCAGATTTAGGTATTGCGGAATCTCCTCGCACAAAAGCGTATTGGGGCCTCCCTCCGGGAGAAAAAGTCTTCCAGAATTACTAAAAAACCACAAATTATAACACAAAATTAGCAAAAATTGCAATAGAGGTTTTATGCACAAATACAAATGAACATTATCAAATCGGTTATACAATTGGACATAAACTCGTATTATATTTTTTTTATTTAAAAACATTTTTAATTTCTCGTATACAAATACAAATAAATATTTAATATTTGTAAAACTATTTTTTTGTTTTTATTTTTAAATACAATTTTTTAAGTGCAGTAGACGTTTTGATTAGCAGTTCATTTTACAGATACAACATGTGTATTACATTTTTCGAACATTTAATAATTTTTTTTCTTGCGGTGCTAGACCCTCAAAAAATGGATGAGACCCCTAATCAACAGCTTATTTTCCTTGTAGCCGAATCCGACTCCTTCCTTCTTTCTGGCTTCCTTGCTTCTGGTTCCTTCCTTGCTTAAATCCTGTCCGAATGATCTACTGAAACGGATGATCCAAAGGTTGGTCGAGGACACATCCAACATGATACCTACTTCGAAAACATGGAATTCGAGTTCGCTTCCATGGCGATGGCTTCCATAGATTTTGATTAATTCGTGATTCCAACTGCAAATGTCATTGGTCCAGTAAGTGACCTGTCTTATCGCGGGAGGTGGTGGTGATATTTCCCTTCTGGATGGCGAGATCCAGGGCCGACCTACTCGTCGGCTTGCGGATTTTCCTCAACCATGCGTCTCCTACCGGCGGGATACCGCCACAGTCTGGACAAACTCTAAGCTCACTACTGATCCCCCCGCATGTGTGGCAGTTAGTGCATATAAGTGTGTGTGCGCGCGCGTGTGTGTGTGTGTAAGGAGGATAGGACAAAAAAAAAAGGAAGGAAAGAGAGCGCGCGGTCCTTGGCCCGTGTTTGTTAGGGCATAGAGTAAAGAATTATACCTCTTTAGTCTATGGTTAGGGTATTGCTGCGACATTCGCCTGGTGTTGATCGGAGAAACTACGGAAAACAGCGATCAAACTCACCGGCCGCTAAAATTCTCCTCCGTTCTCGGCTGAATTCGACCTATTTCGACCTATTATCGATTTATTATTATTATTTATTTTTATTATTTTTTTTTAAAGCTAGTGTCGAAAATCCTGTCACCATCGGGATTCGAACTTTACACTTGGGATTTTCTAACGAGGCAGCTGAGGGTATTATCTTCAAGATGGAATATGGCACGGCTTTTCGCGTCTTTCTCGGTCATGCCGCTTGAGTCGTTTGATCTGCAGCACTACTTGATATGGTATATATATATATATATATATATATATATATATATATATATATATATATATATATATATATATATATATATAAATATCAGTAAATCGAACAATTTCAGAAGTTTCAAATTAGTTTCGTAATAGCAAATTAATAGTTAACGAAGGAAAAACTGTTTCATAGCATTTTTGTATTTCAAACCGGCAGTCGCATACTCCATTGAAAAGAACATTGTGCAGTTAGCTGATGTTAAAGTAACAAAATTTCTAAGTATTTCAATTCAGTGAAACCTCAAGTGGAATATCCATCTTACTGGATTAAACAGTAAATTAAATTCATTACGTTACGTATTCAGTGTTCTTACGTATTCATGTTAAAGTAACAAAATTTCTAAGTATTTCAATTCAGTGAAACCTCAAGTGGAATATCCATATTACTGGATTAAACAGTAAATTAAATTAATTACGTTACGTATTCAGTGTTCTTTCCATTGTGTCAGCTTCCATGCAGCTCGTTGCGTTTTTTTCCAAATGTGCATTCCCGCATGAGATATTGCATAATATTCTGGGGAAGCTCATCCTACAGAAACCAAACTTTTAGATCGTAGAAAAAATTATCCTAATAATAAGGAAATGACATCCTCGTGATTCCATCAAGCCTCTCCATTGAGCTTGGAATCTTACCATTGCCTTGCCGACATATTTACGAATCTTAATTTTGGCCAAAACTGATTTACTTGGGTAGATTAATGGTGGGAACTTTTTCATGAAATACTGATATTTATAATTACAACACACGTCGCACAAATCACATTCATTAGGAGTCAGTATCAACAGCTCATTGAAATAAATCAACATATAATCCACATTACATTACTTTACAACACATTGCTAGATGACGTTAAACAATTAAAATTGGTACATAAATTTAAATTAAAAGTAAATATCATAAATCTATTTTGTTGCATAACTGTTTCTATTCCATTACAAACTCTCCTGATCATCGTAAAGAAAAATAATGCTTAATGCATTAGATGACGTTGTATTGTATAGTTTTGAATCTCCAAATATCATAAACAATGCATTGAATGTCGTCAATAATTGACTGGACTTGTGTACTTTCATAACAAGCGAAAATCATAAAACTCTGTTGCAATGTCAGACGAAGACAGAATATGGATATTTCCCTGAGATTTCCTCCGTCGCCGCGCAGCCCTAGACAGCGCCACATGTCTGGTTGTCCAACCAAAAGACCGTATGTTCCCTGTGTTAAATCGAAGTGCCAAAGAGTAAACTCCATAAACCCATTAATACAGCCAAGGGCATAGTGAAATTCCTGGCAAGGCACCAGACACTGGAGAGAGCACCAGTTGGACGCTTTTTGGTTTCAAAATAATTTCGTATACATGGATATTGCTGCAATATCTTGAATATTAAATTTTTAAAAAGGGAAATGCATATTTCTAGGATATTATGAGATATTTTTCATTTTCTGGGGGTTGTGCAACCGTGCAACCTAAGCACGAGCCGCCACTGGATAGTAGTGGTAGGAGTAGAGTCCATACTTCTCTCACATAGGTGAAATACAATGTTTACCATTTTTTGTCCAAATATATCAAATCGAAATTTAAAGGAAAAAATTGGGACATTTTTGAGATATTGTTTAAAATGTCTCAGGGGCTTCATGTAAAGAATTTCCAAATTTTAAAGAATGTTTTTCAAAATCGTAGACCTTCGTATCGGCCAGAGCGCCGGGGAATATTCATTTTTTTTTTTTTACAAAAATGTATTTTTTTCACTTGTCTCTCACATCGTTAATATTTACATTAGTGGCGATTTTCTTTTATAAAAGAGCTTCAAATTTCGCATTTACAATTTCGCTTAAACGCCATTTTCTTAAAAACGACTCAAAATTCAATGAAAATTGATATTTAGGACGAGGTTATATTCTTTAATATTCTTAAAGTAATATTTCGGTTCTAGTATAAAGAAACCGAAAAATTGAGAAAATTTCAAAAAAATATACTTTGGGCGGCGATAGATGACAGCTGGAAAAAAGACGGGGCAAGATCGACAACCTAGCCCAGAGTAAAGAAATTAGAAAACTAGTGGGAGAAAGTGTCTTATTCTGTAGCACCATTAGTTTTCTTAGTGAAATGTGTTCATCAGAAACAGATTTTCAAATAAGATCATGTTCAATTTTTGGAAAACATTATAATTTTTTTTTTTGTAATTTGGCGTCAAACTTGGACAATTTTTAAATTGTAAACAATTATTTTCTTAGAAACAGCTCCAATTTTTTCTTTACTTTTTTCACGTATGTAACGAAGAACGGCAAAGAAAGTGGCGATGGTCTCATTTTCGGCGGATTCTTGCATTTGTATTTTCGAAAATTGGAAATTCCAAATGGTAAAGTCGAATTTCCCGCGCTTTGTTTGGGGCGGTGACACATTGCTGATTAGCAAGCTGGTAAATTTCATACACATAACTGTTATTTATATAAAAAAGGAAATGATAAATAAATACTACAATAATCGTAAACTTATTATAATGTGCTTACATTTAGTTTTTTTATTCGATAGGATGGGCAGGGTTGGAAACTTTTGTAACATTTGCTAGAAGTTTACATGTGTATTCCAATGCACCCAACGTGTAAGGCCAACCTAGAAATAAATTATATTTAACTGTCGAATCGACAAAATTTTTTATAATAGTATTCATTCATTTACTATTTCAATTTATTTTAACTTAAAAAAAATAAACGTACGAAAGTTTGAAGTTGGCAGCAAAAATGAAACATTTTAGTTACCTCTTTTGCGATAATGACTTTTTTGAGGCGTTGTCATTTCACAAAATGCCACCACAGTGATTTGAAATTCTTTGAATTCATCCCATTGTGGTCGGTCGTGATGATTGTATGATGTAGATAATATTCGTATAAAATGAAATAGATTGAAGGTAAGTAATACATTTAACTTAGAACTAACAACCACACTTCTTTACTGCAAGAAGTTTTCATCGATGATTGTAGTATTAAAAAATTGACAGCTTACTTCAATGTAATCAAAGCAGGCTTGTGAGAAATTATTCTTGCTTTTCTGTATTGTGTGCAAATATTGTAACAGTTAAATTTATGCATATTTGTTTCATTTGTGAAAATTAGAAATTACTACTGCTTGACTTTTTCATGTTATAACCGTTTTTATTACAGCAAAAATTACAGTATTTCAATATTACGTCACTATTTACAATAATGCAAGAAAGTATATTCTATTGTAGCATCTCCAGTTTTATTTTTATTTAAAAATCCGGAAACATAATATAAAATTAATTCTATAACAAAACCGGTTTAAATAAAAATTAGTTTACATGTTTTAATCATTAATTAATATACCAAAACATGTTTTCCTTTTAATAATAAAAAAAATAATATGAGCCTATCGAAAATAATGTAAATCGTGGTGCTACAGAATGGCACTGACTTTCTCGTACTATTTGGTTTACTAATTTCTTTGGCTTGTGCTAGCTTTACATTCTTGCCCCATTCTCTTCTCAGCTGCAATCTATCGACACCCAAAATACAATTTTTCAAAATTTTACAAATTTTTCCATTTCCAAAGGATGGAAGAGAAATATTACTTTAAGAATATTATAGAAGAGTAAAACCTCGTCTTACAAGGAAATTTTTGTTGAAAACTTTGCAGCAGTTTTTTAGAAAATGGCGTTTAAGAATTACTGTAAATTCTTAATTGAAGTTATTCTTCACGGAATCTTTTTGTTTCCGAAAAACTTTATTGGAAGTAATTAGAAGAACTTTCTCTCAAAAATGCAATAATGTATATAAATCACTGGCAATGTACATAATAAAGGTGCGAGAAATATCACAAAAATTTATATTTGTGATATTTTTTTAACAAAAAGAAAACAGCAAAATTAATTTTATGTCATCTTAAACAGTGCTTTTCGCACTATCTGTACGAAACGTTAGAAGAAAAAATTTGAAGCCGCTTGGGCATTTATGAAAAAGCGGAACTTTGAACTCATTTTCACAGAAAACTTTTGAGTTTGCGATCAACTTTGACATTATTTAAAGCTTACGTATTCGCAATACAACAATGTAAACAAATCGCCCATATTTTAAACATTAACGATGTGAGAGGCAAATCAAAAAAATTACATTTCTCAATTTTTAAAAAAAAAAACAAAAGCTTAGGGCAATATGGCGTCGAATAGAATACAATTAGTAATATCCCTAACAAAAGTTTAAAGGAAAAAATTGGTGCCGTTTACGAGGAAGTCTTGTTTTCATTATTTTTAATGTTGCACATATTGCAGGCAATATTGCGCGAAAATTAGTAATATTTTCCAAAATATGTGCATGACCTTAATGAAAGAAAGAAATATGGAGAAAAAATTTATTTGAAGAAAAAATCTTTACTTTTGTATTAGTAGGAATAATCCGTAAAATGTCCAAACTTTTAAAATTTTCGAAATTTTAGAGGTAACAGTGAAAACGGAACTATGCCATCTTAATGAGTTTTTTACTATATTCTTTAAAGAAATAAAGAAAAAATTAGGAGTCATTTTTAGAAAATTTTGAAAGTGTCCCAAGGCTTCATGTAAATAATCTCAAAATTTTAAAGAATGTTTTTCGAAATCGCAAAGCTTTGAAACGGGCTAGATTGACCGGAGACTAGATTGACCATTTACAGTAACACTTAAATGATATTTTCTTAAAAACAACTCCATCGGTTTCAATGAAAATTTTCATAAAGGACGAGGTTTTACTCTGCTTTAATATTCTTGAAGTAATAATTCGATTCTACTAATAGGAAACCCAAAAATTGATAAAATTTCGAAGAAATGTACTTTGGGTGGTGATGTTTGGCAGTTGGCAAGAGGATGGGGCAAAAATGCTATCACTCACCAAGGAAGTTATAAAACTTTAGTACGAGAAAGTCTGTGCCACCATTCTATAGCACCACTAGTTACTTTTTCGTATACGGAGTAATATATGTAGAAGTGCGAAAGTTATGTAACGCTGCGGAAAATCGATTTCGAGAGAATGGCGTTAAGGCGAAATTGTAAATGCGAAATTTGAAGCTCTTTTATAAAAGAAAATCGCCACTAATATAAATATTAACGACGTGAGAGACAAGTAAAAAAATTACATTTTTGTATTTAAAAACAAACAAACAAAGGAATAGAGCAGTATGGCGTTTATGTCATCTGATATGGTGCATTTACTACTATCCATACCAAAAGTTTAAAGAAAAAATCTGGAGCCGTTTTTGAGAAAATCGTTTTGTAAATTTTTAAAATTGCAATTAATGTGCGGTAACTACTAAAAGTTTCAAAAAAACGTACATGATCTTAATGAAAGAACTAATTATTGATAACAAGTTTATTTGAAGGAAAATTCTCTCTCATCAAATTTGTAGTTGTAGGAAGACGCCGCAAATAAATCAAACACTTAAAATTTTCGAAAATTCAGAGTTAACCCTCAAAATCGGGCCTATGCAATCTGTATAAGTGGATTTTACTCTATTCTTACAAGAAATTTAAAGAAAAAAATTGGAGCCATTTTGAAAATGTCACAGGCACTTCATTTAAAGTACCCCCAAATTTTAAAGAATGATTTTCGAAACCTGAAAGCTTCAACTAGAGCCAGATGGACAGGTGTTTCTTCAATCTGGAAAAAAGTCAGTCGCATGGTTTGGGCGCTAGTGTTCACAGACGGACGGACGTTTTGGCGTTAATTGACTTTTCGGTATCAAGGACGAAAACAGGAATTCTGGCTACACCACATGTCAGAGGATTTTTTTCCTTAATTCAGCAACTGGATTTATCCACCTTTTCGTTATCCGGGCCCGGCAATGAATTTTTTCTGCCAAAAATCCGCCGTTCTTTCGCGCAGCATTATGTAACTTTCTCTAAACTGTATTACTGTGTATATACGTACGTATAGAAGAAAGTAAAAATATCTTTATAATTGAAGTTGTAGGAAGACGCCGAAAACATTTTGAATTTTACTTTCTCACCTTACGAATTTCTTCGTAAGAAGGGAAAGTTATGTAATCGTGCGCCGGAAAATGGGGAATTTTCGGCAGAAAAACTCTTATTGCCGGGCTTTGGTAGCGAAAAACTGGATAAATCCTGTTGCTACATTTAGAAAAAATCCTCTAACACGTAGTGTAGCCGGAATACGTTTTGTTGTTTCTTCTTCTTCTTTGAGCCAGTTTGATCTCTGTCTAGCCAGTTTGATTTCTTTAGCAAAATTGTTGCTATTATATAACATATATCTTTCTGTGTCAGAATCTCCATTCGCCGCTGACCTGCACTGGCCCAAAGATTCTTCTCAGGATTTTTCTCTCAAATACACGTAGCAGATTTATATCGTCTTTATTTAAGGCTAGACAGTTCCATACAACACTATAGGATTTAGCTAAGTCTTATATAATTTAGCTTATATTTATGTCGTAGGGACCACGAGTTAACTTTGTAGAAGTAACTTTTAGTCCAAAGTAGCTTCTGTTTGCCATACTTACCCTTGCCTTAATTTCAGCAGTCGAAGAGTTATGCGTCAGAAGTGTTCCAAGATATTTAAAAGAGTTTACTCTTTCAAAGGAATATTCCCCTATTTCGATTGATTTCTTATTAGTTTTCTTCTTGGTTAATTCCATGTATCTGGTTTTTCTACTATTGACACTTAGTCCGATCTCTTTTGCCGTATCAATCAAACTTGATGCCGCTTCCCGTAATACCGTTATAGTTCTCCCCACAATCACTATTGTGATACTTTTTGAAAAAGTCCTCTTGCTTATTTTAAAACTGAATTATTAATTTATTAAATTATTAAATTTATTGCTAATTTATCATGGATTCGTCACACAACATACACTCCCTACCTGTTGCATGTGGCCGTGTTCAGAAGCCCCTGTTCAGAATCACGATTCCTGGAAGTTCTATTGATTGGAATCAATTATTATATTGATGGCAACTACTATTAATTATCAGCCTTTTTTACGGGTTTTGCTATAGTTCGTAAGCTTGCGTTCGTAACCTTGATTGATGGCTTCTCAGCTAACAGAATATTGTCTATGGTGTGCCAATTCTTGCGTACTTTCCTGAACTAAAACGAAGAATGTTCTAGAATGTCTTCAACGATTACTATAATAGGACTTAATATTTCCTCAATTTTAACACGCGGTCGCGACTTTGTGTTTCGTATGAAACACCTTCTCGCGACTGGCTATCTTCATCTACGTATGGGAAAATTCTTCCATCTACAGAGCTACCCTTGTGTATACCTCCTCGAAACATGGAGTCTGTTTAATTCCAACTTCCAACCATTATATTAATAATAATTCCCAATTACAATTTTATGTCACAATTTACACAACAACAACTTCTCAAATTTCAAATTAAACAAATTTTCGGTTTACTATCAACTAGATAATACCCAGTCTATGTTGAAAACCCGATCGCGCCTCAACAACCGCTTACGTGTGCTCGCTACGAAATTTTTCTAGAGACTGAATCCATGCGTCCTTCCTGATGATCACGACCATCCAACGCCCTCTTCACACTTTCTGCACAAAATATATTCGGGGCCGTGTCCATTTTCATAATGTTCTGACATCAAACATGGAATATTAACCCTTGTTGATACGTTGTCCTAAAAACGTGTATTCTTTGACTGAAAACAGTACCATATTCCAACGCTAAATTTTGATTATATCATTAAAAACTAATTCCAAGGTTCTTGACTTATCACACTGTCATCCGCGTAGGCCAAGAGATGTACCGATTTCTTCATTATCGTGTCAACTACGATACCAGAAACACGTATTGCTTTTTCTACAGCTACGTTAAAGAGTAAGCATGACGAGCATAAAGAGATGCATCCCCCTGTCACAATCCCTGTGCGCTGTCAAAAGGATCGGATATCGATTTGGTTATTTTCGCTTTGCACTGTACTAGTGCAACTTGAACGATGAAGTGAAGAAATGCGGGCGGAGTGGGGGTATTAGTTACAAAGTCAGCCACTAGAGTATCGACAGTAATGCTAACCTCTGGAAAATCAATGTCACACCTGCTGCGTATGCGGCCTGGTCATCGCTTTGGGTAGGCAACAGCAGGGACACTAGATAGGACTTTTAGATGCCTCGCTTGACGGACCTGGACCTGTCTCAGCCATTTTTTTTTAATAATGGTAATAAAGCTGAAAAAAGTTCTCGACTATGAAAGCAACTAGCTTCTGTTTCGCGCCAACGAAGTTTTAATGCTTGGAATGTTGTCATCAGTGCCAGCTGCGAGCTTTTGCCTTCAACTGTTTATTGCTCAAGGAGGGGGAAGCAAGGTCATCGTTCAAGAAAAGTTGCGCGAGTAGTACTTGTCATAGAGTTGTCTTTGCCAGTCTGATAAGTTTCTTTGGGATGCCAAACCAATATTATAATATTCTGCATTGAAACAAACAAACAAATAAATAAATAAATAACGGATGGATGGATGAATTAATTAATTAATAAATGGTGCTCAAACTATATTCCCTGGTCTTTCCGATGATTTGTCTCATCGTATGAATGTGATCGATTGTTGATTTCTTCTCCCTGAAACCATATTCATAATTTCCGATAAGTGGTTCAGTGAACTGTTTCAGGCATCCATACAAAATATTGAAGAAGATCTTATATTCTATGTTCAACAAACTGATTCCTCTATATTTCTCCGGTTTTAGTCTATCCCCTTTTTTATGTACTGGGCATATAAATGCTTCTTCCCATTGTTTTGGCAGCTCTTCTTGTTCCCATATTTTACATATGATGTGGTGTAATTTATACAGTAGAGTAGGTTCCCCTTCAAAGATTTTCATCAATCTGCTGATATACTATCCACCCCTGGCAATTTGTAATTATTCAATTTTCTGATATAATTTAATTGTTCGTTCAAAATGATCTTGTTCAAAAATTCGCCGTTTTTCCAGTAGCATTACAAAACTTTCCCTATACTGCGTAAGCAGTAGCGAGAAGTAAAACACATGATGGCGTTCAAATACGTGACGAAAAAAGCGGAGATCACTCCATCAGTTCCTTCACTCACCGCGAGATGTCGCTAAAACTGTCTCCGATTTTACTTCGGTTTTATAACTTGGCGGGTGAAGACCTGTCTTGACGATGGAATATGGCACGGCTTTTCGCGTCTTTCTCGGTTGTGCCGCTAGATATTGCATGATCGTGACTGTATCAAGCAGTACAGCAGTTCAAGCGACATCTAGCAGCATGCTGAGAAAGACGCGAAAAGCCGTGCCTTATATCATCATGAAGGAGGCATTGACGCGTCACGTTATAAAAACCAAAGTATAGCTGCTGTTGATCATCTGCAGATCATCTGTTGATCATGTTTTAGTAATTATTATCAGTGGTCCTGATAAAATGGCATCATTTTGTAATGTATTGAAGAATTTGTCTATTTTGGATTGGCACTCACTTGCTAGCGTACATCGGCACGGTTAGTTGTGTTGAGGTATATTCGTTATTGAATAACATTTGTCGTACATCTCGTTTTTTTTTTTTAATTCAATACAAGAGTTTAATATAAGTGATTTCTTAAGTTTTCTTCAAAGACATAAACTGAATCATCTGCTTATAATTCATTAGCCCTTCATCAGTTCTAGAACGTGTTATATTATTTTTGTGTAATAATTTTTTGTATAAGAGCCAAGAATAATGATTCCTGTGCACAAATTGTTACACTGCTTTTCAGTTCATAAATAGTTTAATTTAACAATAAAGCATTTCGTTATTTTAAATTGTGAAATGGAGAAAAACAATAAATTTTGTTAGGTTCAGCAAAAAGTATTGACATGCATGATAATGCTGTGCTAATTCTCACATGTGAAAAAGATGTTTGCTCTTGAACGTTATCCATTATTTTACTCCTTTTCTCTGTATGAAAAAAATCATAAATTATTAATTAAGCTCAGATATCCAAATGTCTTTGGACATTTGGTTGAAACAGAAGATTAAAAATCATTCATTGTTTCAAGGAGGCAGGTATAATAAGAGAGCTGACCTTACTTGGATCTAGGTTTTTTATTGTTACAATTTTATTTTCATGGCTCTTTTCTAACATTTTTCATTAATTTGGCGTTACTTTTTCAGACCTAATAAGATGGGCTTCCAAAAAAGCTGGTGGAAGCACAAGGAACAGGGTGTCGCATGGAAGACCAAAGCACCGTGGGATAAAACTTCATGATGGAGCATATGCCACTGCAGGGTCACGAATTGTTACCCAATTTAATCTTCGGTTTCATCCGGGACTGCATGTGAGATGATTTTTCTTTTGATTTTCAAGAAATGGTGTATTATTAGAGAGTGGATTTCTATGATTTTGCATATTTTTGTCCGTTGCTTCAGTTCATAGTGAAGTGAAAAATCTTGACATTTGGTTAGTATATGATGCTATGTAGATTAATATGTTAGTGCATATTTGGCAGTTTTTTCCTGTTGGTGCATATTCATGTAATTATAGGTGCATATTTTGCATATTCCGTTAAAATAGATACTTATCTCTAAAACATTCCATCTTTTCATAGAATCTTTTTATTTGTGAGTGATTAATAATTGGAAGGAGCTTATTGTTTGCGTCCCCCCCCCTGTACATGATATTATTTCTGCCGATTATTTCACCTGAGAAGTAAGGTTGATTATGTAATGTATGCACAAAAATACATCTTTTCATTCAAAGCATGCTTTTCTAGATTATAATCAAGAAAGGTTTCTAGATGAGAGACCATCTGAGAACCCTAGTGATTTAATGACACAAGCCCCTGTCCAAAGGGTTTTAGTAATGACTGACTACGTTTGATGACTGACAAGCTTAACAGAGAATTTATTGCCATGTTAGATGTCAGTGTTGGAAGAGAACGTTATTATGAAAAATGTAACAGATTTGAAACCTCCATATGTCACTGAAAATTCCATGGCTGTTTATGAAGGGTTTGGCCCTGGATAGTCATGTGCCACTTTGAGTTCATTCTGAGAAATAAGAAGAAATGGGTTTCTATTCCACGTTCCTTATCATAAAGTGAAGAACAAATGCTTTCAAAGTAGAGCAACATTTGTTACACCAACATCTCAATGTTTACACGATATATAATGATCAACATGAGAAGTACCTTGGTAGGATTATCTTAATTTCCATGAAAATGTGGCATAAGACCGTGGCTTCTTTCTGGAAAACTGGGAAAAATCGGGAATTTGTGGAAGATTCGTTGGAAGTCAGAATTTTGACAGGGTTATAAAACTAAATATTATTCTTTAAAAATATGAGTTCAGCATTACAAAGAAAGAAGCATTATTATTTGCTCAGTTTTTATTTGGTATTTGGTTTTTATTAGAAAATATTGATAATATGTACATTGTCACAGCAAAATCAAAGAGCTGAACAATAATTTAAAAGATAGCTTTAATGTGTTCTTTAAGTAGTGTGAAATTACAAATGTCAGGAAAAAGTTCAAAAAGGTGGAAAACTGGGAAATTTGTTCCAGGAAATGAGTGGCCACTGATGTAGAGAAAAGCCCTTAACATAATTGCTAAAAAGTAGTAAATGTTGACCCTTTTTTGAGGAAATTTAAAAAATGACTATTTCATATTAAGTACCTCCCAAAACTAAATAACCTGTTTCAAATTCGGGAGTCCACGACATAAACAAGATTGATCATGGATATCCATTTTGGAGAAAAACCTATCTATAATTTAGGTTTAGTATTGTTCACAGATACATTTTTTGAGAAAAAGCATGTTTTTGGTTTCAAGAAACCTCAAACAAGGATTCTAACTTACACTTCACATGTGAAAAATGATATATTACATTTAGGAGCAAAAAATCCAACTGTTTTGGTGTCAAGGGTTCACAAAATGTTTTATGTCAAAAAAATCTGTGAAATCTGCTGCAGCATTACAATACTTTCTTTATATAGAGTAAGTACATATAGAAGAAAGTAATAAACAAAATGTCATACCAGCTTCTACTATATTTTAATAGAATCGGAACTATTTTAATATTTTGATTGACTTTTTGTGCATGTTATGAAACAATGCTATTTGAAAATTATCGTATTTTGAACTAGAAATGATTGAATGTTTGTTTCTTAACGTTAAATGCACTGTAAAGTGAGAATTAAAATAACTAAAACATTTTGTTTTTTCTTCCTTAGGTTGGATTCGGCAAGAATGGAACTTTATTTGCCCTGGAATCTGGAAGAGTTATTTTTAGTTGTGAAAAAATTGACCCTAAGTGGAATCATACATGGATTGAAAGAATTTATGCTGGGCGTGTTGGTCAGACAATTTACAAAAAGTTTGTTAATATAATCCCTGATAAGCAGCACAACAGGTTTAAACTTATTGATCAAGTGTAATTAAATTATTACGCTCATATTTGTTAGGAAGTTGTTACCCTAAAATAGTATTTAGAGAGAAACCATCCAACTGATTAACATCAATAATTTACCTTTGTAGACATTGTGTTCAATTTATTTTTCTAAAAGTTACAGTGTCTGTTTTTTAAAATTGTATAAGTAAGGAGTGAAGATGTAATTCTTGATAAATAATGGATTAGATTTTTTTCTGTTAATGATTAACTTCTTACAAGTGTTCTAATCTTGTTTGTGATGTTTACAATCAATAAATGTATGATGGATCTGTTTGCCGATGAAAAAAGGTCTTTCTTTCTTTACTAAACAGTCATAAGTCTATGAACTGAATGATCAACTGGAAGTGTAGAAAACTTATTTCCATTGTGCAGGACAGCTTTAAGACTTGTGGCAGGGTATAAAAAGACATCATTGGTATGGTTTATGAGGACACTCAATTACTTCAAAAAGACCATTAACATGAATACAAAACAAAGATTTTTGTATATTAGAAGTACGTAAAATCTTGTGCCTTGCTCTACATAGTGTTGTTTTGCAAGATTCATCAAGGAAATTATATTCCTTAAGACGAAAACTAAGGAATTGAGCCTTTTAATTTCGTTATTTGCAACTCTCTTATATGGTCATCTAATCTTCGTTGATTACAGAGCTGCAGTTCCTTAGAAATTCTTTCATCACCGCAACTTAAATCACTCGTATTTCCTGATTTTTCCCTTTCTTCCCATATGGTCTGTTTTGGTGGTGAGGGAATTGGTAGCTCTTCCCTATGTGGCACTGGAGCAATAGATGTCAGTATGCTAGGATAGAAAGTATTTCTTCTGTTCTTGGAACTTCTGTAATCTATAATGACCACCATACTAAAATAACAGTTTTCGTGTTTTGTTGAATCCCTCTGTATCTGGGGAATTGCAAATGGTATACCTTTCTATTTGAACGTAGCCAACCCTCCAATGTAGATTAACAGCTGCCACAAGACTCATGGGAAGCCCATGAAACATCTTGGCCGTGAACATGTACACCAAAATAAGTAAGCTATGTCTCCCAGAACTGTGTGTATAGCACAATTTTGTTTTGTTTGTTTAGCACCGATGTAATATCCACAAACGACAAAAACAGTCGGCTGACAATGCGCAACATCTGGATGCTGACATCTTTCAGTTGAAGTACAATGTTAGTACTTAAACAGTTGCCGATATCAAAAAACATGGGGAATAAAATATTGTGATTAAATTTATCAGAGTATAATGATGACTTGTTAAATGAACCTTGTACCTTCGTACTAATACAGTTGAACTTCACATCCCTACCATCTATCGGTAATCTGTGGCCAGCTGCCTTGTATTGTCGCCCAAAATACATTTTTTGACATTTTCTCAAATTTTTGCTTTTCTAATAGTACAACTGAAGTATTACTTCAAGAATATTAATCCTCAACTGGCGTGGTGAAAATTCTAGGTCATAAGTGGAGTTGTGGGGTCGAAAATGATACCGAATATGGACGAAATTAAGCGCTTTTATTAGTTATATTATTTTGCATTAATATGAATAATGAAAAATTTGGATGATAATGAACAGGACTTGAAATTCTAGGAAAATATTTAATAAAAATTCATAAAATATTTAAAAGAAAAATTAGTGCTGAGAGTAATGTATTGAGTTATTTAATTAGTAATAAAGTTAATAACACTAAATGATAATATTACTGATCACACTCGTGGTGGGCGGGTCTTAGTTTTCCGACCGTCGGAGAGGGGTCATAGTTACCGCGAGGGGCAGGGTAAGAAGGGTTGACTTCCACTGCACCGCACTTCGTCACGTGACAATCGCAACCGTTTCAAGAACATAGGAGTGGCTAGTTCGCTTGTGGAGGGACCCGAGTATTGACGTGTGAAAATCATTAGTTTGTCATCATGGCAAAGAGAAATACTACTATACACAGCGAGTGCCGCGAAATCATTGTCCGCGTCATTGCAAAATGTGATAAAGAGAAAAAGGATACGTGTTTACTTTTACCTTGAATGAGCCTCCGAATATTATACCCTGGAGTTGGTCTCACCACCATCAAAGCCAGTCGGAAAGAAAAGAGGAATGAGAATTGCCCACATCGGAAGTTGAAGTCTCCTGGTAAGAAGAGAAGAGTGTCACGTGGCAATTCTGTCCATGTAGATAGTTTTGACCAGTGTGTTATTCGAGATACGATACTGGATTTCTGCGTGAGAGAAAAAGTTATGCCGACGGTGCTTCTCCCTATTATTAAAGATCAAATTAATTTTCCATGGGACCTAAAATGTTTATTGCGGGTTATAAAATCAAGGGATTTTAAATGGAAAAATGCCAATCAAAGCGACGGGTGCTGATAGAGAGACCGGACATAGTGGATTGGAGATCCGGATACATTGTTCAGTTGAAACAATTTCAAGAAGAGAACCGAGATATCATCTATGTGGATGGGTTGATAACACCCTTAAATTTCAAAAGTACTGGCAGAGTGATGACGTTTTGGGTGTCCAAGTGATGGGAAATACAACAAGTGGCCTAATAATTGTTCATGGAGGGGGGGAGGGATTTCTTTGCGACACCTGTCTTATTTCCGAGCCGGTAGTACTATGCGAGACGACCACGGCCAAATGAATGGCATTAATTTTGAAAAATGGGTGCGTAAAAAATTATTGCCACATCTGCCAGAGCATGCTGTTGTCCTTGACAACGCTCCATACCAGGGTATGGAAGTCACTGTCCACATACTCAAGAAAAGCTGACATGATTGCATGGCTTCAAAGAAAGGGAGTTCATTGTGAAGAAAGTATGCGTAAGACAGATTTGTACCGATTCATTGCACCTCTCAAACCACGGGCAAAGCAGTACAAGATTGATAAGTTGTTCGCAGCACACGGACATTGAGTCGTGCGACTTCCTTCCTACATGTGCGAGATGAACCCAATTGAAATTGCTTGGGCGAAATTAAAGAGAATATTTAGGGTGCGAAATATAATGGGTTATATGTCAGTTACCAAGTTGCAAGAAAACATTAAAACTGCAATTCAAGAAGTCGCCGAGAAGGACTGGAAAGGATTTTGCAGCCATGTGGAAAAAATAGAAAATGATTATTGGGAGAAAGATGGTATTCTGCCGAACATCGTTGACTAACAATTGTTAATTTGGATTCCGACAGTGATTCGTCAAAGACTGAATCCTGCGGATCATCATCAGATGAAAAAGGTAAGCTCAATGCTGAAATAATCACGCAAGAAAAATGTCCGCGATTGTGAAAAAAAAAAAATGTTTTTCACGCGGCTAGTAGTACGTCGACGGGCAGGATGTCCCCACCGCTGCTCCGTTTCTGCGAAAGCGCCTACGTTACTTCTGCACCGCGATTGGAGAACTTATAGCGTTTTCCATTCGTTGTACTGAAACCCACCCTAGTTCTGGGCAAAAACGTCATCGCTCCGCAACAGTGCAAATGAAACGGATTCCGGAACTGAGTCAGTGCGTGTGCGCTACGCAGTGAGATTATAGATAGCTGTTCTTGGTCTGTCACACTGATGGAACTCGAAAAATAATAATTTTGAATTCTGATCATTGTTATAATTTTTATGAAGTCTTTTGGTAATTCTTACTTCTTAATTCATAAAGTATTAACTTGTGATTTCTTTATTTAAAAACTACGAAAACTTCAAATGAGTATGTGTCGAAATTTCATTTTTCGTGCAAGACATTTCTTGCAAAACATAATATACTTCATCATTCGAAGAATCCCTGTGTGACAGAAGATCCTCAGTTCATCACATATGGGTCTTAAGGGAAACTTTCGTTCACCTGGGAAAAGTCATGCCAGAGTTTTCAAACATTCGAAACATGAAATAGGACTATACTCCTTAAACGATCTGTGTAATACATAACTATTTAAGTTAGTAATGTTAAGCATTGCATAAAATATTGCCATGAGCCATCTCACGATGCGTCTGCTTGTGCTGTACGTTATTCACTTCTGGTCAAGTGTATCTACTCCTCCTTTGGGCTATTGTAGAAATAAAATTCTGGTTTTCCTGTTAGGCAGAAATTCTTGTGGGATTTCTCTTTTATTTTTCCGCATTGTCCCTACAGATGTGAGGTTTTGTTCTTTGAGAAGGGACACTGACTCCATGGAGCTGAAGTCATTGTCGCCCGTAATATTTATACTACCATAAATAGGCTTTGCTATAATAATCGCAGCACCGACTGAGTTGGTTTTAGAAGTTTTTCTCTTTTGCATCCTGCAAACCTGTGTCATTGTCTTTTCAAGCATATGTGAAGGCATTAAATAATTAGTATTGGTATCTGACTAAATCACAATTTTCAGTCCATATCTCATTGGTTTACTAGCCATTTACACTCAAAATCTACAAAGACCTCTGAAACCTACCGGTATTTCATTCACACAGGCATACGAACATATGTTATACTAAGACTGTGAATTATCCACCACTCTTTGAAAAATGTGCGAGACTGCAGCACATGAATTGCCTTTTTTTATTTCTTCTCGGCTAGAGAGATCGTCAAAACGTAAGTCCTCTTCATAGAAAGAACGGCTTGAAAAATATTTCTCCTGTACCATCCTGTAGCGAACGTTGATTCACAACTTCCATGATTTGATTTAAAAATTGTCGTGTAATACAGGTTTCCGAAAAGTGATCTATGTTCTATTGCATTAGTTCCTTTCAATTCCGTGCGCGTCTGATTAACAAATTTTGATCTGTAAGAGGTAATTTTTATATTCGTATTATAGTAACGATTTCATCTATCATGTCCTTCATGTTCCTTCCATTTATCATGTTTTCTTCTCCATCATCAGTATGGTTTACTAGTCATAAAAACTCGAAATCTACAACGGCTTCAGAAACCTGCCAGCATTTTATCCACATAGGCATAAGAAAATATGTTTTCACATTCACTCGCATCTATCTTCATATTCATCTAAGACACTAGATATAAAGTCTCCGAAATCAGGATCAGTAACTGACAAAAATTCACGAGCGTTAGATTCTGTAATACACAAGTGAATCAGTGAACCTGTCAAGTTCAACCGGAGCGGCGCAGGTAACGTTGACAGCGGCCCCTAGAACACAAACTGGAGTCGTGGTATAAGGATAAGGTTTAAGGATACCATTTCGGTCTTCGGCTATTTATGGAAACAATAATTTCTGCTAATTTCTGACAGTCTGTGAGTAAACGACGACAGAAGTGAAAGCTATATAGAAGGGATTAAGAAAGAAAGGGATTTCAAAGAAACACCAGTGGTGTACAGTTTGATTGGTATCGAGAAAAAGACCTACAACTCCAATTAAGGGTTAAAGAAGAGTGAAACCTCGTCCTAAATAGATTTTTTTAATTGAAAAATTTGAAGCAGTTTTTAGGAAGAAGAAGTGAAACCTCGTCCTAAATAGAATTTTTTTATTCAAAAATTTGAAGCAGTTTTTAGGAAAATGGCGTTTAAGCATTACTGTAAATGCGAAATTTGAAGCTCTTTTTTACAGGAATCAATTAAGTTTTCGAAAAACTTCATTTATATTATGTTGAGGCACTTCCACTCACAATTGCAATAATGTATACAAATCGGTGGAAATGTATTAACGGCGTGAGAGATATTTCAAAAAAATTACATTTGTGTAATTTAAAATAAAAGTATACACCAAAATGAACATTACGTCATATTAAACAGTTCCATTTCCAACTCGTAAAAGAAAAAACAATTTGTAGCCATTTTTGAGAAAATGGCGTTTGAGCATTTCTAAAAATACGGTACTTTGAGCTCATTTTAACAAATAACTGTTGAGTTTTCGAGAAACTTTATTTGACATTATTTAAAGCACATGTACTCATAAATATAATATGGTGAAGATATCGCCTCTAATGTAAATATTACCAACGTGGGAGACGTCAAAAATATTACATTTTTGTATTTTTTTTTAAAAAAAGGAATAGAGCAATATGGCATTTATGTCATCGTATAGGGGTTCATTTGTTACTAACCTTACCAAAAATTTAAAGAAAAAATTTGGAACCGGTTTTGAGAAAATCTTGTTTTTGATATTCTTTAAAATTGCAAATATTTATTTATTTACGTCAAAAACAGTTAAAAACTGTATGACGTGCTATGGGAAGAAGTGAATATTGTGCACGTTTTCAAAATTCTGTGATTCGTACACTAAGCCATATACTACTTGAATTTTGAAAAAACAAAAAAACCGCCCCGATGTAATAATATCTATTTCCAATGGTAAATCAGCAATAAATCTTGGGCTCTTATCCAGCATTTCCTTCGTCGAGAAATAATATTTCCTGACGCGACAACATGGAAACAATAATTTGAATAACTATATTTTCCATTGAATTCTAGAAGACGTGCACAGAAAATGAAGTTACATTTATATCCAGAAACAAAACAAGGGGCCATCTCAGCATTTGCTCAATGGATCAGGGAAACTGGACGAAAAATCTGATCGAGATGGAGGTCATTGACCCGGAGGCTGCAGTACAATACTTATTACAGGTTGTTTACTTTTATACAGTCAAAATGGTAAATAATGCATTTAATATCACAGTTATAATTAATGTTACTTTCCTTGTGATGCTCAGTATAGTCTCTAATTGTATAGAAACAGTTATGCAGGAGAAACGATTTCACTTGGGATTTAATCTTTTCTATCGAATTTAATCGTTTAATGTCATCTGGCAAAGTTTCGTAAAATAATATACATGTATTGCGTGTGAATTTTTTGTAATGAGCTGTTGATACTGTCACCTGATGAATATGATTTCTACGTGGAGTGTTATAGTAATAGACATCGACATTTTCTGATAATATATTCCCGCCCTTAAGCAAGTCATTTTTGACAAAAACCACCGCTTCGTAAATCAAGATCCTACAGTAACGCTTAACGCCATTTTCCTAAAGACAGCTTCAAATTTTTCAATAAAAATTGCTATTGAGGACATGGTTTTATCCTTCTTTAATAATCTTAAAATAATAAGTTCTACTATTTGGAATCTGAAAAGTTTAGAAACTTTTAAAAAAAATGTACTTTTGGTGGTGATAGGTGGCAGCAGGCAGAAGGGAAATGCGATACTGTACAGTACCAGTCCACACCAAGGAAATTATAAAACTTTACTACGAGAAAGTCTATGTCATTCTGTAGTACTTCTAGTGTCTTTGTCGTATACGTAAGTATATACCGAGTTATATAAGTAGTGTAGAGAAAGTTATGTAATACTGCGCGAAAAAAGGGCGAATTTTCGGAAGAAAAAAATTATTGCTGGACCCTGATAACGAGAATGTGGATAAATCCAGTTGCTAAATAGTGGGTGTCTAAATGTGTCTCACATCCCAACCTCCATAACTCTCTATGGGTGTAGTTTTCTTTACTCGAGCCTCTTTTCATTATTGCCTCTTCGACTCCTCCTTATGTGAGTCTAGGTCTTCCTCTTCTTCGATGGGTAGCTGGTTACCATTTCCACAGTATTTTGGAGCAGCGTTCTTCGTTCATTCTTTGTATGTGCCCATACTATTTTAGTCTTTTCACTTCTCTGGTGTCAATTATATCAAAACTTACTTCCGCTTTACGTTTAATTTCTTCGTTCTTAATGTTATCCATTAAAGTCAATCCGCAAGTTCGGCGCCAGAAGTCCGTTTCCATTGCTGTCAATTTTTGTTTGCTCTTTTTTGTTACTTCCCATACCTCAGACCCATAACAGGCAATATTATCTACATCAGTCACACAATTTGTTTTACACTCTTACTTAATTTATCTTTCCATATCAATGGTTGTAGTTATCTTATAGCCACTCTGCCTTTTGCAATTCTGTGATATATATCTTGCGATTTGCCTCCATTTGCATTTATTTCAGTACCCACGTATGTGAATTTTTTACAGGGTTTTACTTCCGAACCATTATCCAGTTTCAGACCTTTAGCACTTCCTCCTACAACCACATACTCAGTCTTGTTAAGGTTCATTTCTACACACCATCCCGAGTAGTCTTCATATAATTTCTGCAGCATATCGTCCTCATCTTCAGCGAACAACACCTGTTCATCTGCGAAGTTTAGAGAGAATAACATAGTCACCAATTTTAATACCCATATCACTACATTTCTTCCTTCATCTTCTCAGGGCTTCATTTAAATATATTTTAAACAAAGTCGAGACTACATAGCACCCCTGTGGTATACCTTTATTTACTGAAAATTGTGCTGAAAGGTTTCTCCCTACTTTTATTTGGCTCGTATTATCACTGTACAAATCTTTAACGGTTCGAATCAATTGCGCATTTACAGTGGCGTGCTTCTCCATTGCCATCCAAAGCGTACATAATGGAGCAGTGTCACAGGCCTTACGCAGATCTATAAACACAATGTGCGTCTCCAAGTTTTGGGTGAGACGTTTGTCGGTTACCTGTCTAATACTAAAGGCATTATCAATACGTGAGCGCCCCGCTCGGAAGCCGCTCTGTTCCTCGACATCAATGAGGTCTCTTTCCAGTCGGGTTTTTAATATTTTCCCATACACTCGGTCAATGCTGCTAAGGACATTTATACCTATAGTTCGCACACTGTTTCCTAACACCTTTCTTGTAGATGTTAGAGATATATCCTTTTCTGAAGTCCTTTGGTAATTCGTCTCCCATTAAACATCTATTGTACAGTCGGGTAAGAAGATCCAATAATAATCTGGGGCCATGTTTCAGCTATTCAATGTTTACCAATCCCAGACCGGGTGCTTTTCCATTTTTAATTCTGTATATTGTTTTTTAAGTCTCTCTCACTGTAATATATTCCATATTATGCGGTTCCTCGAGCTCTATGATATACGTGTTACTAAATGCAGGCTTATTTTCTTTCAGAAGTTCTTCATAATATATTTTAAATTGATCTATACTTATAGGTTGTAGTGATGAATTTTGCTTTTCATCTTGCCTGAGGTTATTTATTATTTTCCATGCGTTCTTTGATCTGGCATTGCCAATACTCTGTTCTACATCTTCACAAACTCTTTCCCATGCTTCATTTTTTGCTTTTCTTACCTCCTGTTTAACTTCTCTACTAATTTGACGATACCGCTTTCTGTCTTCAATATCTTGGGTGCTTAACCATGTATTATAAGCAATTTTCTTGTCTCTCACTTTCGCTGCCAAAGAATTATTCCACCATAAGTCACCTATTCATTTCCTACCAGTATATTCTGTTTCTCCGAGGCTCTCATAAGCTGCGTAATGTACGGCATCTACAATTTCATCGTAGTGTCTGAGTCGTTGTTTGGTTCACTTCTAACATTTTCTTACTTAATCTGAGCTTGTATAGAATGGATATAGACGGCATATTCAAGCAACCACATTTCGTATTTTTTTATGGTACTGGATGCGACATGAATTTCCGATTGTTGTGTCTTGTTTACATAGGGAACATACAATTTTGATTTCAATAAATATTGGTCTGAGTTGCACTCGGCTCCTGTATAGACTCGAACATCTTCCACCATAATTTTGATGTTGCATTTGCCGATAACGTAATCTATTGTGGTTTTACTAGTTCCTCTACCAAGTGAATTTGTGAATGTCTTTATGTTTAAAAAATTTCCATTATTTTCTCATTCCATACTTTTAAACTGTACTGGTCGCATACTTCTATTAGTCGTTCACCATTTCCAGTTATCACTTCTTCTCCGTATCTTTCTTCAACTTCAACCATTATTTTCTCATTCCATACTTTTAAACTGTACTGGTCGCATACTTCTATTAGTCGTTCACCATTTCCAGTTATCACTTCTTCTCCGTATCTTTCTTCAACTTCGTCTTGCACAAGCTTTCCTACTCTACAGTAGAGTTGGTAAATTAAGAGAAAAACTCTCTAACATGTGGTGTAGCCAGAATCCCTGTCTTGTGGGTCCTTGATGCCGAAAAACCAATTGGAAGCAAAACGTCCCTCCGTCCGTCCATCTGTCTGTCTGTCTGTCCGTCCGTCCGTGAACTGTCCGTGTTAACACTCCTAGCGCCTAAACCATTCGAACGATCTTCTCTCCAAATTGAAGAATCCCCTCTCTATCTGGATCTAGTTGAGCTTTGAAATTTTGAAAAACATTCTTTTAAAATTTGGGGGTACTTTACATTAAGCCCGCAGGATATTTTCCAAATTTTCTCAAAAAACGGCTCAATTTTTTCTTTAATATTCACGTAAGAATAGAGTAAAATACACTTATAGAGGTGGTAAAGGTCACATTTTCACGGTTAACTCTGCATTTTCGAAAATTGTGAAAGTTTGAATTCTTTTAGGCGTCTTCCTACAACTATAAAATTGAAGACAGATTCTTGCTTCAAATGAAATTTGTTGTCCATAAATAATTCTTTCATTAAGGCCATGTACACTTTTTTGAAAATTTTAGTAGATTACGAGCAATGTTTTGCGCAATAATTGCACTTTTAAAAAATTATGAAAATAAGCTTTTCTCAAAAACGGCTCCAATTTTTTTTAAAACTTTTTGGTAGGGGTAGTGCTAAATGTACCCTGTACGATGTCATAAACGCCATGTTACTCTATTCTATTGTTGTTCTTCACAAATAACAGAAATGTATTTTTTTACTTGTCTCTCCCGTCCTTAAAATTTACCTAACAGATGTATTTCATTGTTTAATGCGTTTGTTAACACATGAGCTTCAAAGTATCTCTAATGATGGCTTTTTGAAATGTCCGTAAGTTATCCATAATCGTTGAGTATAATTGAACTGAATTGACGAATTTTCTGAAATGTTTGAACCAAATTTTCTCAAAAACAATGGAAAATTTTTCGCCAAATTTCTCCACAATGGAAAAGAGTTAAATTCTCTCCGATATTCCAAAAGCTTGATTTTAGCCAAGGTATTTTGGGCGCCAAAATGAAAATGAGGCTGAAAAATGTAGGTGCTTTTAAATCACAAATAGGATGAAAAGTATACATTGCAGAAACAACAAAATTAAACCATCGAGTCAATTGAAAAAATTTCTAAATATTTTATTTTATAACATTTTCTTGAAATATTGTTAATATTACCGCAAAAATGATTTTTCTGCATTCGCTCGCCTAAGGAATTCGCCAGTGGTTTGGAGATAAATTCCTTACCATGACAAGAATGTTATTAAACACTGTATTTGTTTTGATACAATCTGAACACGACAGCCATTGTCAGTGGAATATTGAAAGAATATTAAGGAAGTGTGTGTGTGTGCGTGTGTGTGTTTGTCAGTCATAATACATATTCGTGTTGTGGTTTAATTGTCATCGTTGTGTATTGTTTAGTACGTACGTGGTTTTTTCATGTGCATCCCGTGGGATCATTTCATTACTGAAATCATACGCTGTTTGTGGTTGCGAAAATTGTACCCATTACTCCTGTATATCATATCTTTGATCCCGATGAATAAGCTGTTAACTCATAAGCAATTAATTTTGCAGAAGAGCAAAAAACAACGTTTAAATGAATTATATCAGGAATTAATGGTATTCAAACGAGGGTGATATTCAAACAACTATTTTTAGGTTTTGTTTGAGTATCATTAATAGCAATAGTTTAAGGTTGTTTTTTGCTCCCCTGTAAAATAATTTTTTTTTACTTATCAGCTTATTCACCGAGATCAGAGATATATCAATTTAAATTGCCCAAAGTTAAACCGCTATAAGGTACGTAAGTAAGTAGTTGAGTAAAATAATTGAAATTTCACAGGTTTGGCTGGCGCCAGATAACATGCGTGGGCCTCTGCAGATCGCCTGCGGACCCCATTGCGCAAGTGACGTCAATGTGTCATAATTCAGCCATCTCGTACTAATGCCATTCATACAGACTGATGTTTTCAGAGTATGTTTTATAGTGTTTAGTCGTGACATATTATAACTGCCTTAAGCTCAGCCACACCAGCAGTGTGCTTCTCTGATTTTCATAAACTATGCGTTTACAATGCGTTGAAACCCCAGCAAATCAATTTACTGTAATAACTGTATAGCTTAATTATACGTTTTAATTCAAGTGAAGTATTCTGAATTCCCCAAAGTATAACAACCTCCTTTGAATCACATCTTTATTCCAGAAATTTGACGTGGTGTGTACACGCTTACAATAAATACACCGGTCCTTTGAAGCCATTGAAGGTAAGTGATCGAGTTGGTATTAATTGTAGGACATCCGTCTGAGTCAGTCCACAGCTAACTATAACTCCATCACATACATTTTTTCTCCATTCTAAAATTCTAGATACTATAGCACGTGTTTCCTCAGAATATCATGTCTCAGGGGGATTTAATGGATGTTTAATTATTCTGTCCAAAAATTAACGTACTATAAGTATTGCAGCGGTGAAAAGCATTTTTTTTGTTTTTTGAGCAATTCAAACAAACATTTTAATTTTACAAACATTCACTGTTACTGATGTATGTATATTGTGATGTAGCACACATCAAACTTAAAGAATCGCACGAAACAGACGGAGATCAGACTTTGTTTCTGCGTGCAGGCATCATTGTGGGCAGGTGGCCGGGAGACAAAGGCTGGCGAAAAGTTTCCTCCGCCGCGAGGGGAGACAATTGCCCGCACTGGGCAGTGGAGGGCGCAAAAAAACACGTTCGACTGGCCGTTCCAAACAGCAACATTTATAAGCGATGCAAAGCTCCCATGTAAAAGTGTATGGTGATTGGCATTGCGCTGACAAGTAAATGAGGAGCATTTATGCGATTTCGAATATTTCTTAAACCAGTTATGGTACTTATGATATTATTGGTGAACGTTAAAATGAACGTAAAAATTAAGGTATTATTGACCAACAAGGGAAAACCTCGCCTCGTTTGAAAGTTCGCAGAACTTCTGGCACTGATGAAGCAAGTGCACGTTCGCACAAAATGAACAATTGTATCCCTATTGTTGGTCGCATTATTAGAAGGTGCATGCCAATTCCGGAGAACGCGTTGTTCTGTTTAGGGGGCGGTTCCTGGTTTGGGCAAGCGTTCTGGTAATGTTAATAGCAGTGATTTGTTTCTGCCTTTCCCGATTAGCGTACTGCTTTTCACAAAAATTGTAAAAATCCTTTAGTTGTGGATGTTTTTTAATGGCGCGTTTCTATTCCATTCTTGCACAACGGTGGGTGGACTATGCGCAAGTATGCGATAAAGAACTTGTATCTCACTCAACGGTACTTCTAAATATAAATTGTCGAGAGCTGTGACATGGTTTTGATAATGGGCAACATATTGTCGCTTCGAGGATTTGTGGAATCCAACACAGGAGGACATTATAACGCGGTGGTGTTAGCGGTTGCTAGCAAACGCGAATATTGGTATCGAGAAATTAGAGCGTCCCACGCTAATAAGAAACTATTCGGTCCACTGGAAAATTGTGTTATAATTGTTTTGTACTCTGTAGGAAATATTTGAACCAGGTAGTTCAATTTTGCTAGATCGCATTTTTCGGTCGCATTTTTGTTTTCAATTATTAGAGCCGTGTCATGATCTTTGAACCTTCGCCAATCCTCATCGCCGCCGGAGAACCGGGAGTTGGGAGCTCAGAAAGTCTGACTTCACAGCATTGCATTTCGTGTGATGAGCGCTGTGAATTTGCAACATGTGTACTCTCACTAAAGGCGGACGTTTTCCTTAACAAAGCATTTACTTTTGATATAAACTAGAAATAACGATCTTCAAATTAGATTTGTCGACGTTCTGACCCTGAAAATTTTTCTTTGAGCTCTTTGGAATCACCTTTGTAATTTTCTCAAACTTCAAGGATACGTTCCTTACGAGGAACTAATTGCTCTTAAGTTTCCTCTGCGATTATTTCGAAATTTTGTATGAAAATTGTCTACTTGTCTATGATTTCAACTTCTGCTGCAGATGCAGTATCAAGCTTTTTTCAGAGTTTTTCTGCCTTGTCTGCCATGACAACCTATTTCAATTTAAATATGATTAATTATAAGACTGAGATGTGTACGAGTGAAGTGCTCTAACCGGGACGCGAACGAATTTTAATAAGCATGAGACTAGAACTAATAAATCGATCGAGGACTGTGGGAGTCTGCATACCTGTAACATTGAACCCACGCATGCCACAACACACAACGTACAACTAAACGTATTCACTAACAAAAAATGAAATGAATTAACACTGAAGCATCAATTAACACTAAATTGATTTAACACTGAAGCGTAAAATTAACAATGAATTGAATTTACACTGGAGCAAAAATATGATTATTATGATTATTGTTAAAATTGAGATTGCCTTGTCGATTTCAAGAAACGAGTGTTCACTAATAAAGTTAAAATGGCATTAGTAAAATCGAACTACACACAAGCAATAAATTGATTTAACGCACAGAAATGAATTTGGAGATTACATGTGAACACTAACACAAATTACACGGTTTATGATCGAACACATTAATGCAATTTACAGCACTGAAAAGGAGTAAAATAAGTATGTGCAATAGGGTGTCCCAAGGCGTAAGAGAATTTTTTTCACGAAATAAGATACTCATACCCTCTATATTTTTTTCTGATTCATCTCCAAAACGCAAATAATAAATACTATTGAGATTGTACAAGAATAACCCGTGCCGACTTGATGCCAAACATAAGACATGAACATTTATACTGAGTTAATAAGTAAAGATTCTAGAACCCTCTGTTTATTGGGTAAAAAGAACGAGTATCTCAAAATCATATACTCAAAACTCGTGTCAAAATCATATATTTGCCTTTTACACTCAGGATAAACCTGATGTTCTTATGTGCAACGTTACAACATTGCTTCCGTTCCTCTTTAACCGTAATTAAACCATATTGTCGGCATAGGCGGCCAAATTAATTTAAATTTGGCGCCGTGCTTGGAATTCAATCATTTATAACAATTCGTTGCGCTAATTAACCCTCGCAAGGCCAAGCATAATATTGAAACGCAACCGTTAGTGTGGGGGACCCAAGTGACCTCCAGCGAAAGGTTGTTACAAAAAAGCTGTTATATTGACTAGAGAATCGTATTTCCTTTATTTTTGTATTGTTTATCGTCTTACAATATTGTACAAGAAAATTTGTGTAAATTTCGCAAATATTTTGTAATATATTGAAAAACAATGCTTTTGCATACTTATCTAAGTCATGATATCATCTTGGGAATTACTATAATATTAAACCTTTGTAATTTCATACAATTATTATTAAAAGAACACAGTGACACACTTATAGAGAACATTTACAAAATATGTAAAATAAATATCAACCTCTGATATCCACTGTCTAATATCTCGCTCACTCATAGCAGTCGTAAACGCAATTTCTTACAAATCGCGCTACACAACTGAGAATGTAAAACGTTCCGTGGAGAGTAAAACGAGATAATCGGTAGCTATCAGTACTTACAAGTATTTCTAACACTATAGTGTCATATTAGGTATGAAGCAATGGCCAAATACAACAGAAATATAAATGTAAATGTCAAAATATCAACAACAATAATGGTAAATTAGGGGTATCTTGAGTTCCCTGTAATCCAAAAACATATTACTACGAAAAGTCTGTTAAAAACCCTCAAATAAATGAATAATATAACAAATCTTTTTAATACTTTTTGAATAATAATAAAATAATTCTTTTTTCTGTAGCCGAGTGGTTTCACAAATGACCGCCTCGTCAGTAAAAAAAGCTAAGTAATACGCATCTTGGCTGCATTGAAAGTTAAATTTTTACGTTGGTAGTGTGAGTAGCTCACATCATCCTTCGCCTTTCTCCTCTCGCTCACGCCTTCGTTCCTTTCTCCTCGGCATTTTCAAAAAGATTTGGGCTGAACATGCCGTGCCAAGGATTTGGCGTGAAGACATTTTTCTTCCGATCCCTAAAGAAGGAAAGAACAGAACAACCTCAAGTTACCACCCAATCTCGTTCACAAGCTGTATGTGCAAGCTTTTCGAGCGAATGGTAAATACACGTCTGACCTGGCTCCTGGAACAAAATAACCTATTTACGTCTCTTCAATGTGGCTTCAGGAAGCATAGGTCAACCACGTAGTTACCCCTGCCACGCAGATTTCCACTTCTTTCGTGCTACGTCAACACCTGGTAGCAATTTTCTTCGATATAGAAAAAGCGTATGTCACCACCTGGAGGTACGGTATTCTTCGCACCTTGCACACTTGGGACCTGAGGGGACGGCTCCCGTTGTTTCAAGTAGGATTTCTTTCGTCAAGATCTTTCGGGGTCCGCCTTGGTGACACGTTATCCTCAAGTCATCAGTTAGAAAACGGTGTTCCCCAGGGATCGATTCTGAGCATCATTTTGTTTGCCATTGCTATCCATAGTATTGCATCAGTAATCCGGGAGCCTGTGAAGGGATCGCCGTTCGTTGACGACTTTGCAATTTTTAGCTCCTCAAAGAGCATGCAAGTTGTTGAGAGGCAGTTACAACTTGTGCTCAACAAACTGCAGGAATGGAGCGATGAAACAGGATTCAAGTTCTCCACCTCAGAAACCAACCACATGCACTTCTGCAGAATTCGTCACCTCCATAATCACCCCCACCCTTTTCTTGGCGGACAGCAGCTTCCATTTACTGAATCCGCAACCGTTCTTGGGCTTACATTCGACAAGAGCTTAACCTGACGAAAACATTCATAAATTACAGGGCCGATGTGTATCACCTTTAAATCTCCTTCGCACTCTTACTTGGGGTGCAGAGCGTGTGTGTCTCTTGTGTTTGTATAGAACCCTCATCCGCCCTATCTTGGATTCGGATGCATAGTGTATGGGTCAGCGTCTCCATCAACCCTCCGGCCATTAAATACCATACACAATGTCGATATACGGATCAGTATAGGCCCCTACTGCCCGAGTCTCCCCGAAATCTTGTTTTCTATTGGAAATTACACCGACCCATAAAAGATCCAAAGCGGCAAAGTCGGATGTGCCTTCTACTGCCGTAGTGCCACGCGAAGTTTTCGTTTGGACTCTTCGTGCAGCATCTATACTACAGAGATATATGCGTTCTTGGAGGCACTTAGTTTGCTGTATCAATGCCATTAAGGAAACTAGTGATCTGCAGTGATTCCAAAAGCTCTCTTGAATCCATCTCCTCCTTCTCGTCTTGTGACCCTCTGACAATGGCCATCCAACACCAAATCCATCATCTATTGGTCCGCCGCTACATTTTAGTCTTCTGTTCGGTCCCTGGGCTCTTGAGAATAAGAGGAAATGAAATAGCTCACAAGGCAGCAAAATTCGCCACAAAGAAAAGAGAGTTAAACATCTTTACAGTCCCCACGGAAGACACTAAGCTCTTTATCAAATGCTCTATCCTCAGTGAATAGAGTGGCAGAAATCAGATTTTAAGCTCATGAGAATCAAGGATTCCATAAATCCTTGGTCTTCCTCATCTCGTCATGCTAGGCGCGAGGAGATCATTTTAGCACGCCTTCAGATCGGCCACTGCCATTTCTCCCACAGATATCTCCTCCGCTGGGACTCACCCCTATATGCGAATACTGCCAAATAGATCTTACCGTGTAGCATGTTCTCGTGCACTGTAAGATAAGAGAGAGCCGCCAAAGGCATCACCTTGTTAGCTCCCTAGCGGAGATTCTTAGAAAAGACAAATCTTCTCTCTGCATGCTTTTTAGCTTTTTACGAGAGACCAACGTCTACAGCTTTATCTGAGAGAAGATGATAATGCCAATTATTGGCTTTTAGTCCGAGATTTTAAAGTAATTATCTGACTCTTTTCTGCCAAACCCTTTTATTAGGATACGTTTCTTAAGTTTTACTTTGTATTCCTTTAAAATTTTAATTTTTCTTTTTAGCTTGGCACTGCAATATTGTGTACTGGTCTTAAAATAATTTGACACGGGCGCCAATGACTAACTGTTGAAGTGCCCTTGAACTCAATCAATTAAATTAATCATACTGCTCGTTGTGTGTATTTCACGAATGTTCATTCCCGCCTGAGATATGATAAATATTTTGGGGAAATACATCTTATAGCTCCCAGACTTTTAGATTACAAAAAAGAATTGTACGAATAATAACCAAATCCCACCCACATGATTCTTGTAAGCCTCTCTTTATTAATCTAGGAATTTTACCATTACCTTGTCGGTTTATTTATTTATTTATTTATTTATTTTACGTCAAAAAACAGTTAAAAACTGCCTATGACGTGCTATGGGGAAAAGTGAATTGTGTGCACATTTTCAAAATTCTGTGATCCCTACACTAAGTCATATACTACTTAAATTTTGAATTTTGAAAGGGAGAAAAAAAACTCCCATGTAATAAAATCTATTTTTAAGGATAAATAAGCAATAAATTTTGAATTTTCAAAGGGAGAAAAAAAACAACAAAAAACTCCCGTGTAATAAAATCTATTTTCAAGGATAAATAAGCAATAAATTTTGGCTCTTATTACTTCCTGCCGCGACAACATGGAAACGATAATTTGAATAATTGTATTTCCCACTGAATTCTAGAAGACGTGCACAGAAAATGAAGTTACATTTATGTCCAGAAGCAAAACAAGGGGCCATCTCAGCATTTGCTCAATGGATCAGGGAAACTGGACGAAAAACCCGATCGAGATGGGGGTCATTGACCCGGAAGCTGTGTTACAATAGTTGTTACAGGTTGTTTATACTCATTTATACAGTCCAAATGGTAAATAATGCATTATGTCTCATTGTTAAAAATAATGTTACTTTTCTTGTGATGCCCAGTATAGTCTCTAATTGTATAGAAACAGTTATGCAGCAGAAACGATTTCACTTTGGATTTAAACTTTTCTATTGAATTTAATCGTTTAATGTCATCTGGCAAAGTGTTATAAAATAATGTATATGTATTGTATGTGAATTTTTTGTAATGAGCTGTTGATACTGTCACCTGATGAATATGATTTCTACGTCGAGTGTTATAGTAATAGACTTCAGCATTTTCTGAAAAAATATTCCCGCCCTTGAGCAAGTCATTTTTTACAAAAACCACTGATTCGTAAATAAAAAGACACGGTAATGGTAGAATACCTAGATTAATGAAGAGAGGCTTACATGAATCACGTGGGTGGGATTTGGTTATTATTCGTACAATTCGTTTTTGTAATCTAAAAGTCTGGGAGCTATAAGATGTATTTCCCAGAATATTATGCCATATCTCAGGCGGGAATGAACATTCGCGAAGTATACACAACGAGCAGTGTGAAGGCTGACTGAATTTGCAAGAATTCTGAACGCGTAGCATAATGAACTTAATTTTGTGTTCAATTCATTTAAATGGACGTTCCATTTAAGGTTTGACTGAATTGAGAGACCTAAAAATGTTGTTGCCTTAACATCAGTCAATGGTACACTGTTCATTTTCAATGGAGCACATAATTGTTTATTTGAAATGGAAAACTGCATTAAAACCGTTTTCTTTTCGTTTACCATTAGAAAACGGTTTTAATGCAGTTTTCCATTTCAAATAAACAATTGATTTACGAATCAGTAGTTTTTGTCAAAAATGACTTGCTTAAGGGCGGGAATATATTTTCAGAAAACGCCGATGTCCATAATTATAACACTCGAAAAAAAAAAAAAAACTAAAAGTTTAAATCGCAAGTAAATCGTTTCTGCTGCATAACAGTTTCTATACATTTAGAGACTATACTAAGCATCAAAAGGAAAGTAACATTGATTTTAACAGTGATAGTTAATGTATTATTTACCATTTGGACTGTATAATTCTAAACGACTTGTAATAAGTATTGCACCGCAGCTTCTGGGTCAATGACCCCCATCTCGATCAGGTTTTTCGTCCAGTTACCCTGATCCTTTGAGCAAATGCTGAAATGGCCCCTTGTTTTGCTTCTGCACATGTAACTTCGTTATCTGTGCGCATCTTCTAGAATTCATTGGGAAATATAGTTATTCAAATTATCGTTCTCCATGTTGTCGCGGCAGGAAGGATTCCTTGACGAAGGACATTATGAGGGATAAGAGCCCAAATTTATTGCTGATTTACCCTTGAAAATAGATTTTATTACTTCGGAGCGAATATTTCGTTAATTATCCTAGCAAAAAACGATCATTTTTTTTCTGTATTCAAAATTCAAGTAGTCTATGGCTTAGGGTAGGGATCAGAGAATTATGAAAACGTGCACAGAATTCACTTCCTAATAGCATGTCACACACAGTTTTTAACTATTTTTTACGTAAACCAAATAATTAAACTAAACTACGTCATCTTATGCATTTCTCTGTATAATTACAGAAGACTCCGGTTATAGTGAACTTCTGCGGACTAACATTTTTGGTTCACTATATCAGAGATTCACTATATCCGATATCAAATTTAAATAGAATTTTTCCACCATAATTAATTTTATTAATACGGAGATGCACCAATTGTACATTATGAAACCTTGATGTAATGATGGGAATTAATACACGAGTGTGATATTACGATAAGAGCGAGACTTTTTTTATTGTTAAACAATAATTAATCATTTTACATTATTACCTAATTATACTCGTAACCCGTCAGAGGTGGTTTTTGGACCAAAAGCCACTAAGTGATGTGTATCATGATATGGAAGAGACCTGGTCACCTCAGCTTCTTGTGAGTGTTGTCTTCATTTTTCAAAGTCTCAGTATCGAAAATGTCAGAGGTGATTCCCTGCCCGGATCATTTCACCCTGTGCGCCACTTCTAGCATGACATCCAGCGCTGACACTTCGACTCGTCCGCACGCCACAGTACGCTGACTGAGTTGTCAAGAGAAGAGTATGTGTCCTCGTTGATTGATGTATTCTAACAAAAACGGAGGAAGTCTTGGAAGTTGTGGGTGATGATAATGGTGAATTTGAAGACAATTGGTCAGATAGAAAATATGAGACAGGGACGAAGACCAAACGAAGAATTGTTTCATTGTCAACAATGCATCATGATGCAACTGTTGGAAGTACAACGAGAGATAAAACAAGTCTCAGATTATTACGTTTTATAACGCAACAAAATCAGTCAGTATCTTGAAAAGCATTGTGTAATCTACAGCATCAGCCCTATGAATAACCGTTGGTCATTCACAATTTATTTGGGTGCAGAGCCGGCCGGTGGTTTGCAAATTACACATCGATATATTTTGAGCTGTACTTGACGTAAATCAGCTGTTATGGTGTCACCCAATCGAACGCATACTCGTCACTACAGTGACGTCACTTTGGCGACGATTAACCTTGGCAAACAGAAAACTGTTGAGTTTTCGAGAAACTTTAAATGACATTATTTAAAGCACATGTACTCATAAATATAATAATGTGAAAAAATCGCTTCTAATGTAAATATTACCGACGTTAATAACAAGTCAAAAAATTACATTATGTAATTTTTGCAAAAATTAACAAACAAAAGAATAGAGCAATATGGCTTTTATGTCATCTTATAGAGTATAGTTCGCATTCCTACTACCAAACATTTAAAGAAAAAAATTATATCTACATAAGGAGCCGTTTTTTGAGAAAACTTTGTTTGTGTAATGTTTTTAAATTGCAAATATTGCACGCACTATTGTACGAAAATTAAAATTTTCAAAAAAATGTACATGACTTGAATGAAAGATCTATTTACGGACAACAAATTTCATTTGAAAGAATAATCTCTATCTTCAATGTTGTAGTTGTAGGAAGACGAAGAAAATTCAAACTTTCGCAATTTTCGAAAATTCAGGGTTAACCTTGAAAATAGAACCTACGCCGCCCTTTGTATTTTACTCTATTCTAACAAGAAATTCAAATAAAATATTGAATCCATTTTTGAGAAAGTTTTTAAAATGTCCGGGGGGCGTTATGAAAAGTACCCTAAAATTTTAAAGAATGTTTTTAAAAATTTCAAAGCTTCAACTAGAAGCAGACGGACAGGAGATTCTTCAATTTTGAAAAAACCTACGCACGGATTAGGCGTTAGTAGTGTTAGACGAATGGAGAGAAACGGACGGACGAACGAACGTACTTTTCGTTCGGGAAACGTAAAAGGGAAAAGGGGAGAGAGAGAGAGCGAGAGAGAGCGAGAGAGAGAGAGAGCGAGAGAGAGAGAGAGCGCGCGAGAGAGAGCGAGAGCGAGAGAGAGCGAGAGAGAGAGCGAGAGAGAGAGAGAGAGAGAGAGAGAGAGAGAGAGAGAGAGAGAGAGAGAGAGAGAGAGAGAAAGAGGGAGAGAGAGAGAAAAAAAACCTTTTTCGGTATCAGGGGACCCCAAAACGTGTATTTCCGTTGAAATCTGGAAATCGGTTTTCCGCAGCATTACATAACTTTCTCTATACTAAGTATATTACTCCGTACATGCGTACGTATACGGGAAAGTAAAAGCGAGTGGTTTTTGCGGGATTTCTGCATGGAATTAATGCAAATTATTTTAAAATTCTCAAAAACCTAAAGAATGGCATAGGTCACATAATATGCGTTAAAGCCTATGAATTTTTGAAAGTTGTAAATTTTGAAATATTTTTAGATATAATTATTACATGTGCTAATTTTTATTTTAGTCTCCTTTAAATAATAATAATAATAATAATAATAATAATAATAATAATAATAATAATAATAATAACAACAATACTACTGCCACTGCTACTACTACTACTACTAATAATAATAACAACAATAGTATCCTTTTTCTATTGAATAATTACATGCCTTTGGCCAGTTAGGCCTTGGCAGCAGAAGATGAACAAATCGAATATTAAATACTGAAAATGTGTAGCTATAGAAACGCAGCTCTCGCATCAAGAACAAAACTATTTCATGTGGTTAAATAAGATTTGAAAGGAGGTTATGGCGGGTTGAAGAATTATTTTGGTAATTTGCGTTTTAGTTGGTTACAATGAGGATTATGTTTACCTAGTTCAAAATGAAGTGCAGATGGAATATTATTAATTTTGTGGTAGAATATTGCTGATATTTGTAGAAAAAAGCTTTGAATTGGAAGTATACCTAACTCAGAATGAATTTTTATGTTTGAAATAAACCAAGGGGGCTTTAATAATAGCTCTTAGACAGATATTCTGAAATTCTTTTATTATATTAATGTTTGTTTTAGATGCTGATCCCTAAATTGGACACGCATAAAATATTATAGGCCCAATCATTGTTTTATAAATGTGTAATTTAGTCAGTACACTTAGTGAAGAAGAGTATTGAACGAGAGTAAGTAGTTGATGTCATCACTTATTAGCTAATGATATTCTGTGGGCGATATTATTTTGCCAATGGAGTCTTCTGTCCATTAATACTCCTAAATATTTTATTGGTTCAGTAAATGAAAGCCATTTTATTGGTTCATTTTCATATATAAGAGGAGATGGTTCATTATATCTACATAAGGAAAACATGTTTGCATCACATTTTTATGTTTTCAATTTGATATGCCACATTATTGCCTTTGAGTCTATCTTATTTAAATGATTTTGGAGCAAAGTAATTGGAGTTTCAAGGTTTCTACGCATACTGTATAATAGAGTCGTATGCAATAATGCTAATGAAGTTTCATTTGTTGAAGGAAAATCTGAAATAAATAAATTGAAGAGGATGGGTGAAAGTACACCTCCTTGAGGGACACTGGCAAGGATTGATTTTGGAGATGACATATAGTGTTTTAAATGGATGGAAAGGTGCAATTATTTAAAAAACTACAAATTAAATCTTGGAGATATTGAGGAGTTCCTAAAAATGAAAGTTTGTAAATTAGACATGGATGCCAAACTGTATCAAAAGCCTTTCCAGTATCAAGAAAAACTGCACTAACATACTGAAAATTATGAGAAGTAAGAAGTACGTCTTCAGTTAGTCTGAATATTTTGTGATTAGTGGAGAGAAGAGAGCAAATCCCAAATCGATAGTGAGGAATAGCATTCATAGAATTTAAGATAATACTTTGTCTATGGAAAATGCATTGTTCAAAAACTTTTCCTTAAGATGGTCTGTAATTTGGTCTAATTAACTAACTAATTGGTCTGTAATTTAAAGGATTTTATGGTGGTTTTCCACGTTTAAGAGTTGGAATAACATGGGCATGTTTCCATGATTTGGGTAAATATCTTAAACAAAGACATGCATTAAATATGGCAGTGAATCAGATAATAAGTGAACATGAAAATTGTTTAATTATAAATGGAGACATATAATCTGGCTCTATATTTTGGCGGTAAATTTATTGTATAATTAGTTACTTGCAAGGGTGAAATGAAAGAAATGGAATAAGGAACAGTTGAAATTTCTGTTGAAATATAACTTTGAACTAATGAATCATTGTCAGTATTTGAAGATTCATGAGGTTTAGAAACATTAATTATACATTAATAGTATTCATTGAGAAATGATTTAACAATATTATTGTTAACAATGCCTAATGCATTTAGCAAATTCAGGGGGAAGGAAATAGAATTTTGGTCTTGGATTCTCCTCCTACTTCAGTCCAACTGCAATTTAACAGGCAGATTGAGATAAATCAGTTCTTTTTTTCTTTGCATCTGCTCGAACAGTCAAGATGAAACAGAAAGTCAAACGGGATAAGAATTTGTATTTATTTATGTTTGTTTTTTAAGGGAAGTAGTGTTGTGATTTGTATATTCCTTCAATTGTAGAACATGTTGTTAAGCAGTTTTTGAATGTGTGTATTGTGTTTGACTTTAATATCATGGCTCAATTTGTTGTAACGTGTAATGCCCTCTATTAGAGTACTTTTCTGATGAAGTGTAGTTTCTGAGGGGCGGACATGTAGGTTATCCTTTTGACGAGTGTTGCAATTGTCTACATCAGAATTTACAGTAAAAGTGTCTTTGTTTTCCATTAGAATCTTCTTTGTGAAGACCACTATTTTAAATATATACATGCATGGTAGAGGAAGATTCCTTTACATATTGAACAAGGGTTTGCAAGACTCCAGCTTACGAGTGTTGGTTATTATTTTTTTATCAGTGTTCTTTTTTGGATAACAAATGTGAGAGAGCTATCAGGGGCATTTCTCCAGAATATTATTACGTAAATAATCTATCTACATACATACACACGTGCACGTGGGGCTGAACACAATAAAATTGATCATTTGAATTTCGTGGAAGACGGAAAATGGTTCCAAAGAGAAATCGCCTGCGCTAAAATATAGTTCTTTGTTAAACGGAGAAGAGATAAATTCGATTTCCAATGTTGCCAAATACATTTGCATGATTTCGAGAAAACAGCTTTTGGTTGGTAGTTTTTCGTGGTTTCTCCGATCAACTGTAGGCAGGTGCCGGAGCGGGACCATAACGGGCCAGTCAGAGCTTGTGCAGTCTTTTTCCTTGTCCTACCCTCACTCCTACTTACAATATAATTTCATACACTCCACTACTACATATGGGGACATAATGCTTGTCCCTTTTTGAGGCAAGATGGGATATACCTCGATGAGGAAAAGCCAGCAAACCGACGTGTAGGTCGGCGTCCACCATCCAACAGGGCAAGAAAAGCGCCATCTCCCATGATAAAATACATACACTACACTTATGGGTCTAATGACCATAGCAGTTGAGGGGCACGGAAACAAGAAATAATCTATTATCAATGTCTCCTAATCATTCAAAAGGAATAAGAAATTACACGAGACGCGCGAAGTAATATATAAAATTGTCAACTTCATGAAGAAAGAAACTTCTGCAGGAAAACATTCCCGCTCACAATGAAAGACAAGGTTCGCTGAAGCAACTGGCCTTTCCATTCGTAGGATTTCGAACACTTAAAAAAATTGAAAAATAAAATAAAAAGAAATGAAATTCTATGAAAAGTAATGAATTTCTTCCTTTGCGATTCCTAATAAGAAGCAAAAATGGAAGCTTGTTACCGATAGACATTACGAGTCAAATTGAAAATGATTAAAACGTTTATTTTTAACTAAGACTACAAAGAAAATACAAATATCCCTCAAGAATAAAAGGCATTTCAACTCTAATATTCATAGAAGAGCATTTACGCCAAACTCAAACTGAGAGAATGGTTATTTTTTCATAATTCGTCCATATAACCTAAAAGTCTATAAACATGTTCATTAGAATATAGTAGACACATTTTCTGTCGTAATGTCGATTCCTAATTTAACTTAAAGCTTGCTCATAGATATCCCACTCAAAATTTGCTTATTTTTCTTTTTGTGACGAGGCTAGGAAGTCAATATCTTTGAGACGGTATTCAGTGTAGGCGATCCCCTCCTCTGTGACGTCACCGAGTGCACAGATTCGCCGCGCGAACTCTACCCATACTCTCCGGTGGTTGGTTAGGTGGGCGGGTGGTTGGTTGGTATCCATACTCTTCGTGTCTGTTGGTATCTGGTTGGGTAGCCTGTGGCGGTGCGAGGTAGTGCTGGTCAAAGCGTAGGGTATTGTGAGGCGTTGGGGGTGTTACGCTTTGTGGCAAAGAAGTTTCAGTTTGGTAAGTTCGTGAATGAAGTGTATTACAATTTGATTTTTTTTCAATTGAAATTTTGTAATAATGTAGGTCCTAGGCAAGCATTCATTTTACAACCCATGTGTTTTCAGTTTGTGAACACGTGCTGGAACGTTCATACATTTAATGTTTGAGAATTTTAATTTCCGAAAATAATGTTTTGCTTTGTATAAATGGAGGATACGTGACCTGGGGTGAATGAAGGCCGTGCCAAACCCTTTCTTTGTATTTTATCTGTTCATAATTCGTTAGTTATCCACAATTTTCACTCCTTTTTAGAAATAACTAAGTGAAGTTATCGTAAGAATTGTTTTGGTGATTTACTGAAGACATAATGGTTTCAAAAAAGAAAAGGCCACCTCCTGCTATTGAAGCAAGTGATACGATTCCAAAGAAAAGTAAACCTTCAGAAGCTGCTGGGACAAGTAGTGGAACAAGTGCTGTATCAACGTCAAAAAGTCCCAAACGGGGTGGAGGAAACGCAGCTAAGAATAAAATCAAAACAGAGGAGGATGGAGACAGCAAACTAGTGGCAAGTGACGGTAAGTAAAAGTACATTGCACTTTCCATAATGGATTTAGCTATTCTAGAGCATAATTTGAATGTCAAATTTCTGGTAAAAATTCTTCTGAGTTTTAACTAGAAATATTAATAATGGAAAAGAGACAACACTGTTAATGTGGAATTGTCTTTTAAAACAATGAAATGAGAGTTTGAATTTCCTATTCTATTTGTAAAAACATAGTTCATATTGTGAACATTTTTAGGTACAATGGCAGCTTGGCATTTCGATACACATTTGTGCTTTCTCTTACGAGTTTCCTACATTAAAAAATTGTTGAGAGCATAGAAACACTAGAGCAAAATGTCTCGATTCGGTATTATGATTCAAATTTAGTTTTGTAATTTGGGTGACTGAGGAATTGAATTTCAACCTAATTAATGTGAAATTGATACAAAAATTTGAAGTTCATAAACAGTTATGGATATAACATAAAATTCGGATATTGGTTATTCTGATAAAACTTCGGAATAAAGTACAAGGTTAGTCTTAATTGGCTTTTCTGAAATGCTGAAAAAGTAGAAATTGTATATTTAGAAGTAAACGAGTCGGTACAATTTTATAAAAGAAAATAAATATTGAGGTAGAGTTCATCAAGATAAACAACATTATTTCCTAAATATTTAAATTAACTTGATAATTTCACTCGACACATAAGTGAAATTATCTCAAATCTGTTACCTATCGTTTGTGGTTGTATTTTCTCAGAAGAATTTTTAATATTTCAAGGTTTCATCAGTGTTTTCGAAATAATTTTATTTATTTAATACTTTGTTTTTGTGGTGTATGTGATTAAACAAGTGTAAATCATTGGCATCCTTTTTCTGTTTCACTTTTTTCTCCAATTTATTTAGAGCGACTTCTGAAGTTTGGGCAGCTGGGATATTGTGGTCCAGTTGGGAGCTTAAATACCAAAACTTATGTCATAACAAAGCTCCAAATTGGATAACCATATCTCAGTTGATTAAACATCAGAAGTCACTCTAATTAAATCAGTATATAAAATTATATGATTGTCAATTGTAATAACTATCCAAAAATGTTCTTAACAAAGTATGTACATTTTCTCTGAATTGAGAGTAGTTTGTCAGCAGTTTGTGTCTTTAAGAAAAAGCAATTCGTGACTTGATACTTTCAAATGAATTTAAGGAATTTATATTAGAATTAACTAAAACTAAGTAAGGAATGGACTTCAGAAGACACTAGTAGCAAAAATGAGAACAATTTATTTTCTAGTAATGTGTTCATTGCTTGAGGGTGAGAGTTAAAACAAATTTTTATTTTCAGTAAAAAAATAAAATAAAAAAAGGTTTGAAACTTGATAATTATTTAGCTAAGACTCCACATTTTAGTAAACAAAGTTTCGATTTTGGGTTTGATAATTACGTATCAAGACTTTTTTAACATAGAGAATACTTACTTCAGGTTGTCCGACAAAAAACACCAAACGAGGCGGTGGAACCACCACAAAGTCTAAAGTCAAGCAGGAAGATGATGCACAACCAGAACAAGAAGAGGAAGATGCACCAGAAAATAATCAATGTAGCAGTGGTGAGTGAAAGCACTCCATGGTGTGGGCTGGTCTATTGCTTAGACTTGTGTCTTAAGCTTAGCTGTAGTTTCAGTTTGGAATCTTTTAAATGGAACATCTCTTGCACAAGTCACATCGTGTGTATTAGAAGATTATTGAAAAAGTCAAGTTTTATTATGAACTGTGGCCTACCCTTACAACATTCAAATTAAGAATCCCCACAAGAAATTTTAGATGCATTCAAAATAATTCCAGTAGAATGTCAATTTGATTGAACTGCAAAGTAAAGCAGAATATGAAATTTTTGCTAGGATAATGCAAAAGTATATTTACATAATTTTATCAAAATTAAATACAAACTATTTGGTTCATTTTAATTGTTTGGGTTAAATTAATTTGTGCCCATTCAAACCCTTTGTACATCTTGCACATTTGTATGGTGGCACATTCAAATACAAAACAATGCAGTGTATTGTCTTACTTTGTGGCTACAGGGAAGTCAAAAAATTCTTAGTTCCAACCATCACCAATATTATTCACTAGTCTCAATGTTAAACATTTCTTGCCAAGCATACATTCAGCGCAAACCCAAGTGGTTTGTTCCCCTCTATTGAGTTTTGAAATAGTGTTATTCTCCTCTGATCCTAGGTATTTCTATGATTTAACATCTTTTAAAATTTTATTATTATTAGTATTAGTATTATTATTAGTATTACTATTACTATTATTATTATTATTATTATTATTATTATTATTATTATTATAATATATTGTTAAGCCTACACCATCTCTTCATAGAGCCTCCTCTATTATTTTCCAAACTATTTTATTTTGGGTAGCCCTTGTTTAGAGTGGCCCCTCAATGTACTGCAGGGCTTTGGCACTGGCCAAAGCCCTACACTCCACACTCAGTACACTGGTACTGAGTGTGTGTCCTCTTCTCCAATGCCCATCTCTTGGGGTACCATTCTGTGTCCACGTGTCCAACTCATTGCCACCACTGGAACCAGACACCTTTGACATCATTTAAACTAAATTTTTGGCATGAAATTGTTCTTAAGTATGAAACTAACTTTCCAAATATTCTGCAGTCACATGTTATTGTCCAGATCTCCTCTCTAATTAATATTTGCACTTAAGTTGTAACATGTGCCTTTTATATTATTTATATCAATCTTTGTGGAGTCCTTTGAACATTATCAATATTAATTTTACAACGTGAGAAACATGTAATCATATAAAAAGCCCATTAAAGTGTAATAAATATGTTGCAACATTATTGATATGAATACTCTACATTCACTGGAAATGTTTTTTTTATTAGGACTAGTTATATGAATTACAACACCTCCTTTTTTATTGTTCCTCTTATAGTCTGAATGTTGCACATTGTGTACTTTTTATATAGGATGTTTTGAATTTATGATACTCAAATGTTCTGGGTTCGTTACTACCAAAATCTTAAGGAACTAGATTATTGTGCTTGAGTTGAAATTTACTTAGACCTAATTGATTGGCTTTGATGAAGTTGTGACATAGGCTGCATCTAATTTTCCTGTATAATATTGGGGAGGTCTGTTAGTAATTTCATTTGATACCTCACAAAGACCCATCTTCAAAGAGAGAATTTCACAGAGAAAAGGGTAATATAGTGACAATGGCCTCCTGAGGGTAAATGCTTTTCTGAGCTGATAAACCTGTTGAAAATGGTAAAAAATGACCTTTCTTATCATGGCATTTCTGGTCAGCGTATGTGACGGAAGAGCTGGCATGTGAGCTATCTGGTTCAGATGCCCTCCCTGATCCCTCAGTTGGGTTTATGGCATAGGATACATTCCTGTGGGGTACCTCTTGTATTTTAACCTGATGTGAAGGTTTAGAGTTCAAGTAGTGTTCATACTCATCCATTAAAAAATATGTAAATTAAGTAAAAAACTAGTGTACCAGTGCGAGAACCCTCTTATGTTAAACCCCACCCTAATTTTTCCTAAGGGTATCGTGAAACTGAAACGTGGGATCAGTGGTCCGTTTCTGTGGTAATTCCCTCCACAATTAGGGACCTAGCACTTGTAGACCACGGCAAATTGTGAAATGAATGGTTGCACTACATGCATAAGAAACGATCATTGGTATTAAGAAACTCTTAATAGTACTTTTAGTTGTTACTGCAAGAGCAAATCTTGAATTAATGATAATTATTAATGTAAATAAATCTCATCAGTCTGTGCAAACTACGATGTACACAGAAACTGTAAATAGTATAAGATGGAGAAATCTAAGCCTTCCAAGCAAGATGTTACAAAGGGCTGAAATATGGTTCACGGAGGAATATTTTCTGTATTCCTCCATGTATAGGTGGTATGGGTAGTATGGATAAGCACTGAACCGGCAAAAATTTAATAGAATTGCAGCATTAATTAGAATAGATGTTCAAGAATATCTCATCCTGTAGATAATGGTGTAAGGAATGTTTCTTTGAGGTCTTTGGCCTCAAAATGTTAGTATTTAAGGCCCTAAAACGCATTGTTGAGGGGTTATAAACGATCTAGCTGTCTGGGTGTTGTGAGTTGCATTTGACATGAATATTTAGGTGCGGTTTTTAAACAAATCCTTTGCATTTTAAAAGTCAAAGTCCAATTCGTCGTGTGTCCGTAAAAATCTTTCTTTAGAGACGTCATTTATAAAGATTGGTTGCATGTGAAAACCACAAAAGGTATGTATATTACTGAAATAATGAGACGATGGTCTTGTCTGCATTTTTATATAATCAATAATTGTATATTTATAGTAATTGTTATGTTTTTCTTGACCTCTTGAGTTATAAAGGAATTGATTTTGACATTCACGAGTTTCTACCACAAGTATAGAATTATTTTTTTCTACCATGACCTAAACTCAAGAACATCAAAATCCATCCCTTTATAATTTTTTTGAAAAGTATTTATAAAATTGACAAGTTTTTGATGTCTAAGCAATTAACCTGAACTGAGTAACCTGAGATCTAAGGTAAACTTGATGCTGATGTATTTGATTGCTGCTCAGCCAACAGTGAGATGGTAGCTAACCAAGAGTTGGTGAAGATACTTACAGAAGAGTTAGATTAAACTGCTAAGGAGTTGATTGATAAACATGTTGAATTTGAAGACAACCTTAAAAGGACATAGTAGTCATAGCAGGTATCAAGAAAGAGAACGAATTACAAATGCAATTAGTAAACTTACAACAAATATTCAATCTGCAAGGAAGCACAGAAGAAACTTATGAAAAGATGTGACAAGAGTGAGTCCTCACAAGAATGCACTGTAAAATGATTAAACCAGATATCAACAGAACTCTGAAATATGAAGACTTATGGAGCAAACCACAGAACTCGCTGTGGGATCATTATAGAGATTAGCGTAAATTACATCGGAGAAATGTAATACTTTATGGCATGTAGGAATCAACTGATGAAACTGAAACATGAACCTCATGACCTGACCAATCTTACAGAAATATTGAGAAAACTAGATAGCCTAGGATAATGTTGAACATAATATCAACTCTGACTGGTATACATTACAGACTGGGAAAGCTGAATTTGGATGATGACCAATCCAGATTAAGACCTATCAAAATAAATCTTGAGATTTCACCTTTGCCAAGAACATTCTGAAAAACCAGAAGAAATTTGCACATGGAGTTAACGCTAAAAATATTCTTTAGCCCAATATAGAGAAGTGATTTGAAAGAGGTTAGTGAAGACCTAAAAAGCTTACAAGAATGAAATCAAACTGCATTAAATATATTAGGGGAGTTCCCTGGCTTGTAAATGGAAAGGGAAATGACAAAAAGCGGCTACAAGTAACTTTGGTATTAATGCAAATGTGTACACAACCATTGGTCTGCTTCCAAAGTTTGACCAATTTCTGATGGAAGTCAACATCACTCAACCAAAGTTGTAGAATTATAGTAATTACTGAACCATGGCTTAACACGGACATCCTTCACTCTCTAATACATACACATTTATCATAGGGATAGGCATGGAGGAGGAGTAATTACATACATGGAGCAAAAGTTTGGAAGTAAGATTCTGAAAGTGACATGTGAGTGAAATCCAGGACCCATATGTGGAAGTACTCCGGTTGAAACTAAATATGGGAACACACTAGATGTTATAGGAAGAATACATAGACATTAAAATAGGAAATTGTATGTTGTATCACAATCACATACATGTATTTGGCCACTTGGGATACATTGACAGTTTATAAAAACTACAAAGATGTTTAGAATATTTTTACAACACGTTTTGTTTTCGTCATTTGCTGAGCGACATTTTGGGGATTACATTTCTCTCCATCTTCAGACTACAAATATTAAGAAGAAAAAACTATTAATATTTTAAAAGAGATGTATCTTTCAAATACTCATTCACCAGATATCATGAAGAGAACAACTTGGATTAATTGTGATATCATAAAACCAGGAAGACTTAAATGTCAAGCATGGCCAAATCGTAGAACTGTTGTGAGTCACTTGAGTGAAAAACCAGGCAGTGTGGAAGGGAGGGGATGCGACTCTTGTAGGAGTGGGGACTAGTAATGAGAAAGCGCAATTTGAGTCATAGAGCATAAATTGAAGGAGCAATAGGTGAGAACATGATGGGCTGTTACATACAGTTTAAGTAATATTACCTTTTATATTATATTGGAAATGTTTCTTGTTGATAGATTACAATGTAAAATAAGAATCTAAAATCAATTAGCGTTGCTTATTTGATTTGAACAGCAAGTATTGTAATTGCATGATGTACTTGCATCAACAGCAGTTTCTCAGCTAAAATAAATGGCTTGCCATATTGTTTTGGAATTAGGTAATGTGTGGTTTTTGCAACTGCACATCCTCTGGAATCTGTGAACTTGTAATTTACATTGTGGATCTAGAATTGATATGTATCCTTTAAATATAGAAATACACTTTTTCTTAAACTACTGCCTTATGCTTGATGATGACAATGACTCTCGCACTTGCAAGGAAACAAAGGAAAATCCAGTATTACAGAGAGAGAAATCCAGTGTTCAGTACTGAATATGAGATTTAGTGCAGAGTTTAGTAAAGCTCTGTACACGAGTACATAAATATCCTGTAATTATGTGCTGTAAATACAGAAGTTTGTGTTATGTTTTTTCTTCCAATGGGTGTTCTTATGGGGTACATATCACATTAATGTAAAATAAGCTACATACACAGTTTTTACAGATGAAAATTCAGGAGTATGTTTTAATGCTATTAAGGGAACTACCTTTTGATCAGCCAAATTGTTATCTGGCCAAGAGGGACTGTGTCGTAGTAGGGAATGCTGATCTTAATGAAGTCTGTGATGATTCTGTTATGGTTAAATTTTTTTTTGAATTTGTGAAGAAAATATTCTAATATGCTGTAATTTAATTCATTCTTAGAATGAGATAAACAAAGGGTTTTGCGTTTTAATATTCTACCATTGCATTCATTTTTCTATCTTATGAATGCATGAAGGCAATAATTATTGTTGATTTCACAAACTACTCTAAGTGCTTGTACCACAATCTTGTTAATTCAAAGCATTTCCCATAGAGAATTGATCTTGGCCTTCTTAATGTATAAAGGTGTGTTGAAGTCATGTTTGTTACTATTAATTCTCCAACAGCATCTTGGTGCAGCACACATGGGAACTCCAATGTGTTTTGTTAATACTAACAATTCCATTAAAGTATCATGATTTATGAATTTCCAGATTTCCCTGATTGGACTCCAAATGACTTACTGGAATTGATGAAAAGAATGGAACGTGCCATTCCTGCCAGTGACATGTTAACATATCAATCACGGCTTCAGAAACTTGACTGGGATTTGGTAAGTTTCTTTAATTTTTTAATTTTTCTATTTTTTTTTAAATTTTCATTTCAAGCTGGTATATCATTAACCCTCGGTGACTTGAACCTTGATGATTCTTGGTTACTAGACATGTTTTTAATTAGTTTTCGGCTTAATTTGCATCCATGTTTGAATACTTCTGTAAGTTATATACAGACATGTGCAAATTATTAGAATAATTGAAAAAAACAGTAAATTACTTATGAAATATAATTATCACAATTTATCAAAACATGATGCCCTTTTTAGTACTTGGAGTGTCTTCCCTTACTCTTTATAACCATTTGTATCATCTCTAGCATGCTTTTCATAAGGTTCTTGCATGTTTTCTGAATTTTTTCATTGTGAAACCATATGGCTATGATGATTCCGATGAGGCCATTTCTGATTATTATTGTTTTCTTCAATCTTGTCTTCACAATGCCTGATAAATTTTCAATTGCGTTGCCGTCTGGTCTGTTACCAGGCCATGGCAATGTGTTGTCATGTTCCTCCACAAATTTCTTAAGACTTGACATAACGGTATGGTGCTCCGTCTTGTATAAATATGCAATCTTTATCAGGAAACCATCCCTGATCTGAGGCAGCAGGCAGGTTTGAAGCTCTTCTTTGTAATGATTCTGCTCCATTGTGCCCTCAACAGTGTACAATCTGCCACATACATGAACTGACATGCAACTCCATATCAAAACTGAAGTTGAATATTTGACTCTCTGAGTGATACATTTTGGAGAAAACACCTTATCGGGCCATTCTCACATACTGGCTGCTTTTCTTGGACATAGAAAATATGGACTCGTCTGAAAATATTACCTGCACGATAATATGCATTAATTATATTGACTTTTCAATATAATTTTTTGAAACTATAGAAAATGAATCTGTATGTCTCTGTACAGAATTTTTGAAAAAAAATGAAAAATCCCACTTCACCTATGAGAATGAAGTAAACAGTAAATCATGAAAGATATGTTTCTTACGTTTTCCCAACTGATGTTAATGTCAATCTGCATTCCTTTTGCTCATTCCAACCATTTCTTAGCCATTGTAGAAGTTATTTTCGCTTTATATCTTGTCCTTCTTGCAGGAAATCCTGCAGCACCAAGACCCCTTACAATTGATGGGATATTTCAACTCCATTCAACTTAAGTTGATTGCTCAAGTTCTTACTCCTGATCATCTTGGGCTTTTGAATTAATTTTTATTGCAAACAAGGGCTGAGTTTGGGTTTTCAACCACATTTCTCCTTACATTTGACTGCAAGGGTCTTGCCTGATTTCAGTGCAAAACCGATTCTACAAACCAATGCATGTGAAATAATCGATTTTCTGGCAATATTTTGTTAGAAATGTCCGTCTTTATTAAATGTTCATTCAATGCCCTCTTACACGGCGAAAGGTCTGTTTTTATTACCAACAACTGCAGTTTTTCAAGATGAAGCGTCTTCAGTTCACTGCTTCAAAAACTCACAAGGAAACAAATCCAAAAACCAATTTTATTCAAAACATGGAATACACAGACATATAAACACTATACACTTCTAGGCTTCAATTCTGGGATAGGAATGCAACACTGATCTAGAAAAAACAAGGAACCCACATTCAACAGTTGCCACATCAGCTATTTTCATATGCAATATTACAAACCTTACAGAGAGAGAAATAATTTTCCCTCGGATATCCCAAAGGACCTTCCGTAAACCAAAGATGATGTACACAGGTTGAAGCATACTTTTACATTCAGATGTAAGAGATTTTTTTTCTACTAAATAAGGGAAAAAACACCAAATTCATACATTATTGTAATAATTTGCACATGTCTGTACTTCAAAATAATCATGTTAAGAAGTATTTTTGCTGTATTCTAGTAGTGCCATCAAATCTTTTTTGTACTTAATCTCTCCATTAGTGGTCAAATGCAGGGGACGTCAATGCATCACTGGTAATGTGGCTTCCTTGTAGGTGTGATGTTATAAAGAAGTTAGATGGGGATAATTGTAGGATGAGGATGATTGCTACATTGAAAACTAGTACTTTTTTCTTTATGTAATTTGGATGCATAATATCAAAATGTGTGTATTACTTAGTAAATTTTTTAAGTTTACACGATCAATTATATTGAGTAAAAAACTGTTTACACAAGATGCTTCTGTATTTCTCACTGGTTACGTGAGGCCAGTTAACCAATCGAAATAGGATAATCAACATTTATAGGAAAAAACATTAAGAGTTAATAAAAGCAATTAACGAGAAATTATTTATTTCTTCTTTTATTCATGGGAATATCCCTTACAAAGGGTAAGTAATAATACACATCAGAAAGTAAACATAAATAATACATATCAGAAATTTTGTAGCAGAAAACAAAGAAAATCAAATGATGTGTGTTTAAGGCAAGTTTTAGGGAGTTGTGGAATTTTGTAGGATCAGTGCCAAAAAATCAATTTTGTCACAGATTTAGTTGGCTTCACTTGATAGTCTGTTGAAAATGTCAAAGAACAAATAATTTGTCCTGCTGTGTTTGTTATGTAGAAATGTGTGAAGTCTGTTGCTGCATTGAGGAATGCTGAACTGTAGTTGAGACAGGATATCAGGACATTTAATATTATTTGCAATGATGGAATGCAGGGAAATGAAGTCGTGAATTCATCTTCTCACAGTTAGTGTGGGAATATTTAGTCACATCCATATCATCTAATTATGGTGTGGTTTCTGACATAAGTGTGCCATCAATATATGTGAAATGTTGCAGGGAGGCGTTTTACATTTTGTCAAATAAGGTGAAAAATGCGTTTGTAGTTTGTGTCCAAATGACAATTGTGTATTCAAAGATAGACCTAATGAAGACAGAAAACAGCAGCTTAAGAGTTTCGATATTATGTAAGATGTTAGATTTCCCCAGCAGATTTTCAAGCATCCTTCAGCCTTACTGCAAGTGAATTCAGTGTGCAAGTTGAAGTTTAAACATGATCAAAGTTCCCTCCAAGATCAACTATATTGTCAATGAAATAAAGGGATGGTCGTTTATTATGTAGGAGTAATATATGGGAGGTTTTTCTGGTGCATCTTCTGACTTGGCAATTTTCAATGTTTAGCTGCATATTGTTGACTGAGCACAAGTGAGTAGTAATTATAAGTGATTGTAGATAACGGACATCAGTAGCATTATAGATTCTGGAGTAAATTTTTGTTCATTGGCAAAGAGTAGTATTCTGCTATATATAATATCTGATAGCCTATCATTAATGAAGATCTTGAACAGTAAGGGGCCAAGACGAGACCCTTGTGGTATGCCAGAGGAAACATGGTATAAGTATGAGTAGCCACCTTTGAAATGGAAAAGTTATTTTCTTCTGGTGAGATTGGTCTGCTATCATGACAATATTTGGTCTCTGAATTGAAGTTCGAAGAGTTTGGATAAGAGGATGTTATGGTCCATGTGATGGAAGGCTTTGGCAAAATGAGCATAAATAAAGACAAACTGACCTCTATGGTCCAGTGATTCAGCTATGAGGGGATTATGGTATTATGGCAAGATTGGTTATGATTAATTTTGATTTCTTGAAGCCATATTGGTAGAATAACTGCATCAAAGGGTGCCATCACTAAATACTAGTATTAATTGTATCTAAAAATAGTTTTGCCTAAATATCTTATTATTTTGATGATTTTAATAATACTCTTTAAGAATAAAAAATACCTAGGAAATCCAAAAATTAAAATTGAAAATGATGTTAAACTGTAAAACACACTAATCATGAGTCCTGCCCCTAATAATTTAGCCACCTATTGTAATACAATATTGTGTGAGAAAACTTATGTAGTTGTATTGGCTGATACATTTTGCTATTAAAACCTTTTTCAAAATTTTATTGTAAATGACAGTGATCTTTCGTTTTACTAATATTGAAAATACTCTTGTTAATTTAAAGAGAGCCAGTTGCAAGAGCATGTGCTCCCAGTTGTAGATATTATCCTCATGCTCTTTCTAGGATATCTACCCTAACCCATAAATGAGTTGAAATATGAAATAATGAATATACATTACAAACTGTCTTGGCTGGAATCATTTGTTTCCAACATTTTCTTCCGTCATGTACTGGTTTGCAATAATAACTGTCAAAATAAAAATGTACTAAAACAACCCCAAAAGTACAATTAAGTGATTCTTATTGTAAAGTCATAAAATAGTATTGATAACAAATAGGCATTTTGCCAAACTTCCGGGCTCAACTTATATTGAATTTATTGGGAATGGTATTTTATTTTATATTCGTCAATCAAATAGCATGCTTAATTATGGGTCTGATCAATATAATGAACCACTGTTGCAATATAGAAATCAGTGTAGTGGCAATTAGTGCATTATGTATAATTGAACACAGGCTGTAAACCTAACACAGGGCCTGATGGCATGCCATCCCTCTTAAAAAATTATACATTTATTCTCACATTTTCAACTTTTTATTTGATATATCTTGACTGAAGGATCTTTTCCACGTGAATGGAAATCTTCCTTTCTACTACTTTTGCATAAAATTCTGGTGGCAAGAACAATATAGCTAATTATAGATCCGTATCAATTCTAGGCACTGTTCCAAAAATTTTAAAGTTCCTATTTATGGTCAAAATTGGAAAAGGTGTGTACCCACTTTGTCAGAGAGACAATTTGGATTTGCATGTTATGAACCTGGTAAAAATATAGATGCTAATTTAATGAATATTACCGAAGTCATATTCTGAACACGGAGCTTAAATATGAGATCATTGGCACTAATTTCAGTTAAAAGTTTGAATATGTAACTCAGGACATCATAAACGGAAGCGTTTTGGGATTTGCAAACCTCTGTTACATTGATTTTACAGTAATTTATCAGTTTGTTCATCTCATTGTTTGTATGATATAAAAAGGTAATGTTTAGCCGTATTCAAGTCTCATCAGGAGTTCCACAGGAATCATATCGAGACCTTTCGTTCAACTTCTTCATACACAACATACATTTTTAATGATGTTGAGTATGCTTCTATTTGCTTCTTAAGGTCTTCTTGAAGATTGAATCAAACATTGACAATGTTCTTCAAAATGCACTGAATGCCTTATCAGACTGGTGCCCTCATAATCTTTATCTCATTACTAAAGAAATGCAAACCAATCACTTTTAACAAATCTTGATCATTAGTTGCCTTCAATTATGCTCTGAATTCCACAGTGCTTGAAAGGGTTAAAACTGTAAGAGACTGGTGTGATGTGTGTTTGAGATGACCTTTTCAGATCATGTGGAGACCATTACCAAATCAAATTTTAAGTTTTATTTGATGTACATGTTATGAACTGCACTTGATTATAATTTTCAGATTGCTGTACCTCATGCTGGTTAAACCAGTTCTGATGTTCTTATTGTTGTTTGGTCACCCTTCTTTGGTATTTACGTATCCAAAATTGAAACTGCATGATAAATTTTTTAGAATTGCTCTCTGAAGTCTGGACTTTTGTTGATCTTCATTAGGAAAATGTTATATGGAGATTAAATATACCTACACCTAGATCTGAGGTGCTTGGTAATTGGATGTTATAGTTTAAGTTTAACAAGCCTTGCTGACATCTGAGTGATAAGGATTTCGTTAATCCTCTGATCCCTTTTTAAGGTTCCAAATGTTTCCACATGGAGGAATGAGTGACTATTATTTTCTGGTACTCGAAATTGGACCTATGCCTAATAGACCTTCAGAATGTAACGCCAATTAGACCTGTGCAATCAGACCTTGTGGTGTGGGGGACCTACTGAGTATTGGACCTGCTGTCCTTGACCTAACAACTTGAAACCACTCTTCTTCTCCTTGCATTTTTTTAAACGCAGAGGATGTTGAGATCTGTTCCTTTGGAAGTGACTCTATGTATTTGTGTACAGTGAATATTCTCTTCAATCATGCAAGTGATTTTTTAACACTCGTTTATGCCAAACCCATTTGGGGATGCGGTCATTGAGTAGTAACACATAGAACGCTTGTTTAACAAGTTTTGGCTAACTTGTGGTGGAGTCATTTTACTCCCTATTATTTTTATCATTCCGCCAACTGGAGAATTTTCGCATGAAATCAATGTCTTCATTGGGCTAGAATGCAAGAAAAATGTACTTCCTTTTTAAGAAATATTATTACTGAATTACGTGCATAATACATACATATTCTCATCTCCTTTTCAACATGGAACATATGAATTCTTACAATGTTCATTTTAGTGATCATATGAGGACTATGTCAATCACTTATGAGAACTATCCCTCACCTCTCAACTGCACACAGTGAACTGCCACTTTGGTTCGTTAACAGCTGACACTAGGTTCATCTGGCTGGAGAAAGAATAAATTTCAGAGTATTATGGCCTGAAATAAGTAGTGATGATCAACTACTTTAGATCTTGTCAATAAAATCTACTGGCCGGAATGGACCATGAATACAAGTAAGAAGTAAGCGATAAGTAACTAATGCTTAATAATTTCTTTTTAGGTAAGTTTTGGGTGTCGGTCTGCACAGGAGTGTAAAGAAACATGGATGAAAGTGCAAGCACGTGTGCGAAAGTTCAGATTATTGAGGGAATTAATTGAAGATGGGAAAGCATGGGCAGCGGAACCATGGACACACTTTTACAGGAGCCGGAAACAGGTGAGAGATGATGCATTTTATTTTTGTTTTACTTAATTTTTGTCCAAGTTGAATTTTGTTTTCTTTTTTTCCATACATAAACCTACTGATTGATCACAGTAATCTTTCTGTAATCTGTGGTGTGTGTGTTTAATGTTTTATTTTTTTTATTATTATTATTCCTTGAAATTATTCTTAAATTGACATGTCTGCAGTTGAAACGTGTCAACTAATTGAATTTCTCTACAATGTAATTTATTATAGGCTTTTTTTATGTACCGTTAATAACTGTCTACTTTCAATCGAAGTTTTAGAGATGCTATTGTTTGATACATGTTCAAAACGGTTCCCTGTATTTACCTTGTTAATCCTTTTAGTTATGACTCTTTATTTCCGAATATAAAGAATCCAAATATAATATACAATTTAATTTGATCTTATTTCAACTACTGTTATTACAAAACAAACCTTTTTCATGGAAACTTTAGAAAGTATTGAAATTTGGATTGTCCTTTCTCTACACTGTGACTGGCAATTTGGTAAGTGGTTGGGGTTGTTTTGCAAATGAGGACTTCAGGAAAATATATTTGGCTGAATTACTCTTATAGACAGATATTGGATATGTTGATAATTTATAAAAATAACTCCCTTGCCATTTTTGAACCAATCCTTATTTCCTACTACACATAACAGTATGTAGCATTTTATGTTTTTGATAACTGTTTTTCCTTTGCAACTTCGGTATTTTTAAGAGTTGACTCTCCTAAATCAAATTTGAATATGATTTTTGAAGATTTTTCATGGGCAGTCATTCTTACATATCTGGGCATAAACAAATTCAACAAAAATTGATATTTTGGAAAATGTACATACTCGCTAGTACTTCCACAGCCATTTGTTCATAGCTCTCAATATCAACTACTGTGCAACAATGGTATGTTTAATTAGATTACAAAAGCATTTAGTTTTGAAAATGATAAAGGAAAATTATGTGCTGTCAAAATAATTTGGAATTACTACACAACAATGAATTGACAAATGCAATTATACTTTGTGCTGATTCATTTCATTAGACTAGCTTCTGATGGTCTGTAGATATATTCTTGTGATATAGAATAACCCAAACCATTTAAATGAAAAAAACAATAATGGAAGAAAAATTGAAGATAAATCTTGCACAAAATAATTTCTAAATATATTAAGTGCAAAAAAATGAATCATGATGATTGGGAAAATGTGTCTGAAAGGATTAAACCACAATCAGCTAAATTCATTCCCAAAATGTGTTTCATCTTGACATGCATCTTGTGTATTGTATTTGTGTGGATTTGTTTGTATTTTACTTTACTTGTTACAGAATAGACACCCAGACATGCCCCGGCGGCCTCTTTCTTCATACATGCTATTCTATTTAGCAACAAAGGACAAAGTGGCCAAGGAACATCCTGGCCTTGAGATGGTATGTATTATTTTCTTGTAGAACTATCACTAGGAAAAGTATTGCTAGCAAATTTTACATTTAATTTATTAGAAAATTCAAATTGTTTTTCTTCACTGTTCAGCAGTACATTCAAAAGCATTTTAAAGCATTTTTAATTTTGCATTAAAATTTAATGTTTATGTTGTTAAATATAGGCATATTTAAATGTAAATGTTAAAACTAGGAAGTTTAAAAACTAAATTTATGTCTGGACATAAATTTATCAATATTTGGGAATTAAAAATTATGCGAGGATGTTGGGAAATGAATGTAACATTGTGTGATAAACATTATTTCTATTTATTTAATGATCAATATTTTTATTTGCATGAAGACTGAGATCTCCAAGTACATAGCTGATATGTACAAAGCACTACCTGAGAAAAAGAAGAAGAAATATAGTGACATGGCAGCTGCTCAGAGGAAAGAATATGATGAAAAAATGATTCAATTCTAGTAAGTCCACATGTTCTATAAGTCAAGAATCCCACAAATAATTTCCTATCTGATTGTGATTGGTGAAGAATGTAATTTATTTTTATGAAAGTGGATCATTCTTCAGTGCTAAAGAACATTGTTGTTTAACAATATAAAATTGTTCAGTGCAGTTGTTCATAAGATGAGATATATCCAGAGAAGTGATGCAGTTTGATTTGAGGAAAAAATTCATTGAGGGTGTCTTGTTATTATAATTCTTGATCACTTAAAAAAAATATGCTTTTCAATTTCCAAGTTGTAATTTTGTACAGTATTTTCTTGTTAGTATGAAAATGCATAAAATAAAGATCAACATAACACACACAATTTGAGTCCTGGCCAGTAAAATTTATAACGCAGTCATATAATAATTGGATAATGCAACTCTTTAAAACATGAACACTGATTATTTCGGTCCCTTGTAATTTGTGTTAACAATTGTATATTTCATTTTATCAATAATACTTATGATGTTAAATCAAAATGCTTTACAATGGAATCAAATGCACCCTTGGAATGTTCTTACAGCCAAGAACATCCTGGACTGATTCCTAAACAGGAAAAACATGATTCAAGATCTGTACTTGGTCCAAAGAAACCTTTGCCACCATTCAAGGTATGTATTTTTTTCTTTTCTATTTTCATTCTCTGTGTGTCTGCTTGTGTGTGTGTGTCTTTGGGCTGAATTCATAGTCAACACTTTAACTGAGTGTTCCCTTAAGTGAACGAATCATATTCATAAACCGCCCTTGAGTGGTCTTAAGTGCACACTCATTCGTTTAAGCGAGGCAGCTTCCTCCCTTAAGTGGCCCTTATGATTGTCTCATCTCATCAGTCGTTACCAGTTTAGGTTATATCACATAGCGTTTACCTACTGTTGAATTCGTTTTGTTGGTTTTACAGTTAAAAATTTGTGTTATTAGTAGTCAATTAAAACGATTCATTTGTAAAGCGTGTTATGGATAACAATTTCCTTGAATATTTTGAGTTTTATACTCGATACATCCTGCGAAATACAAATAGATATATTGGAGATGGGAGCAATCCATTGGAAATGTATAATGATGAACAGTTCCAAAAGCGGTTTCGTTTTAATAAAACCACAGTAGTGGATTTACTTGTGCTGATGATCGAGGAAGTCCCAATGACGTAAAGAGGACTGCTGATTTCACCTTTATTAAAAGTTCTCGTTGCATTAAGATTGTTTGCAACTTCATCCTTTCAGCTATGTTCCCAAAATTTTTAATTTTGCTGCGTGCATCAACTCAACGTTGGAGTGTCCGCTCTCCTGTCAAATTGGACGCTCTTTGTGCGAAAAGGAGTGTGTGTGTGTAAACTTGGTTACCAAGAACTTCGAATCAGCTGCCGCCAGTGCCATGTTGCCACGTTTCCCTTTCACTTAAGGGAACACTCATTCCACAGTTGTAAAGAACGTCTATGAAATACAAGCGCCTATAAGTGAACACTTATTTTGAGAAAGCACTTATCACTTAAGGATTCTCTTATTCCTTAAGTGTCGACTATGAATTCGGCCCTTTATCCTTTAAAAATATTGACTAAAAATTTGTTTTTTTGTTTGGTTTGACGCTCATTTAACAATTGTTAATTTCAGCTATTTCTTGAGGACAAATTGAAACGACATAAGAATGATCCTGGTTTTGACAAAAGTGGTTTTGTTGAAAAATGTAAAGAGCAGTGGAAAAATATGCCTGACAAGAAGAAAGTGATTTGGATTAATTGGGCCTGTGAAGAGGAGGCCCGATACACAGTAAGTTTGAATGGTTTTCTTTTTATCTGTTCTTCAATGAAGTTTATAAAAAAGGAGATGTATATATCATGAGAATAATCTTTTTGTTCTTTCCCTCCCAGGAAGAGCTCAAAGCTTATATGTCCCAAAATCCAGAGTTTGTTCCAGGTAATGTTAAGAATGTTCTAACAAAAGAAGAGAAGACACTTCGTGAGAGGTAACGTCATGCATATTTTAGTGACAAGTCTTTTATTTTGTTTAAATTTAAGATGCCATTTTATAACAGGACTATCATTCAGTTGTTTATGTAAAATTGCCATAATTAATTAAGATGTTTTAAAGTAAAAATTTTGAATTGTGTTGAAGAAGGAAACCTTCATGAAATTTTGTTCAATGAACTGCATCTTTTGCATTTGTGGATAATCACTATTTATTGGTGGGTGAAAGTGGATGGATATTTAGTGAAGCATTTCATGAGCCCCTAAAATTCTTCTTATTAAATGTTATGGGCTGCTTCTGTGTCTTGGTCACTTATAAGCATATGCTTTAGGATTTTATCATGGGCTGAGGAACTAGGAGGGTAATGATACAATATGGAAATCTGTATTGCTTGGAAAAATTCTAGGGTTTGGCAACATGGCATTACCACATCATGTCTACTTCACTAATTCATCTACTACATAATTGTTTTTAAACTCTGAGGTCATCTAAAGCACATTAGTTATTACAATTATTGAAGATTGATGACGGTGAATATTGTAACTACCACATTGCATAGATCAGGCTGTCTAATTGATAGAGGAAATCAACAGAGCTCACATGTTTGACATGTCTATTTACATTAATTTTTACATTACATTAATGTAATGTAAAAATTAATAAAATATATATATATATATATGAATTACTATTAAATTACATTACTATGTAATTAACATCGTAATTTTCACAAAAACCTTCGTAACCTCTTATCTTGTATTGATTAATCAGTTTCTGTAAGTTAAGCAGAATTATTTATTTTATATTGTGTGGACAACTAAGAACTAAATGGTTGACACCACAATTGTCTCCATTTCTTCTGTAAATGATTCTTGACGAAGTGCAATTCAGAAATTTTACATCTATTTAATAGAAGATTAGGATTGTAGAGTTTCATGTAAATAATAATGATAATAATTTTATTGCTTATAGATTTATAATACAAAAGTTTCAAGCAAAGTCTTAATCACAGACATTGTTACAAAAGTATTTTGGAGTAAATTATTCATGGAAGAAATTATAGTGCAACAATAAATATTAAAGCACCATATAATAGAAACCATAAAAATGTTCAGTGAAAATATCAGTAAATAAAATTTAGATTCAATTACAATGTATAATTCAAGTACAATACATGAAGTACATTTTGATTTATATTTAAGTAAAGTAATATCACACATTAAATCACAACTATTTAGGCAAATTTCTGTTAGATAATTTTTCAATAGGTTTGTAAATTTGCATTTATTTTCTTAATATACTTTGGAAATTTATTATTCAATATTATCACTTTTCTATATGGATTTTTATGCGTTGAGTATTTAGATGAATGTGTCCTGTGGTACTTTCGTGGCCCTCAAGTGTAGTCATTAGGGATGGGTCCTCGATACTTTCGATACTGTGATACCCTCGATACTCGGGTGGTATCAATAGCGATAGATACTTTCAGAAAATGACTCGATACTTTCAGAAAATGATTCGATACTTTCAGAAAATGATTCGATACTTTCAGAAAATGATTCGATACTTTCAGAAAATGATTCGATACTTTCAGAAAATGATTCGATACTTTCAGAAAATGACTCGGTACTTTCAGAAAATGACTCGGTACTTTCAGAAAATGACTCGGTACTTTCATTTTTTTATGTAATTCCCCATCTCTTCTGTTTTTAGATTGCCTTCATTATATTCATCTCTCTCCTATTTATCTTCTGTCAGCAAGAAGGAAGTGTCTGTCAGTTCGGATTCACTTATGATCGTTGAAATTAGCCAACGCCGCAACGCCCAGACGCCATGCCCAGCTCTTTATCGCACTCGCTCCTGTCACCATCTCTTGAGATAGCATGCCATTCGCGACCAATTTAGCTTTGGGAAACTCTTCCTTGTGAGCTCCCGGCAATCTAGCCTGTGTCCTGACAGGCACGATAACCAAAGTCTGATGACGATGTTTCTTCCCAGGATACCCCCCTCCTCAGCCCACCATGGTGGCATCTGATGGAGCTCTTGAGTTCAGTTCTGCGTTTTAAAGTGACTGAAGGATGTCTATATTAGTGCATTCCATATACAAAATGAGTGAAGTGTGAAATTATTTTGAAGAGGACTTGAACATTTTCACCTGGTGGAAAACCACACAATACTATACATTAAAGAAAAAAACATGTTACACTGGGTAGTATTCAGTTCCACGGAACACAAGAGAACCAAGCCAACTAATGTTGCACTGGACTTGAAAGTGTTGCAGATCGTACAAGTGAAGTGGTAGAAGTTAATGACCCATGGCCAGTCCTGTCAAGATCCTCAAATTAACCAACGCATATCAACCAACACTCCTTGATTTTTTTTGGACACAAAGAACAAATTTAAACCAGGAGACAATCGTTCAAAAGCAATAACAAGGAAATTTGCTTGTATGATGTGCAAAGATAATCAACCGTTCAGTATTATTGAGGACAACGGATTCAAGGAATTAATTAAACATCTTGAACATAGATGCACCATGCCCACAAGAAAATAACCCTATTTTTAATCATGATTTCGATTCTCCGATATTTCAATAGTTAAAAACATGAGTCACTGTATATAATTCCGACTAACTTATTTTCAGTATCTACATTAGACATGTCAAATTAGACAAGCATTTATTGTTCAAAATTTTAATTTATTTATTTATTTATTTATTTATTTATTTATTTTTTTTTTTGTGTGTAGGCATCCTTAACTACTGAACCCCCGGAAATGTATTGGCATGTTGTCTCTTTATAGGAATATTCTGAAGGGTGACCACGAAATATCATGCTGTGTATACGAAACCACAGCTTAAAAGGATGAATTAAACGTGCGGACTTTCTTCCTCCTGCTGAAAATGTATTACCTTATTGGAAAAACAAAATGACCCTCCCCAATTTAAGAAAAAAGTGCTGTTCGATACCTGTGCATTTCATCAGGTACAGTGCTTTTGGAGAGACTTTTCAGTACAGCTGGATTGATAAGTGACAAAAAAGAAAGAAAGAAATAGAATGGATCCAGAAAGCGTTAGAATGTTAGTTTTCCTTAATACTAATCTTTAAAAACTTTAAAAAATTTATGTTCATCTCAATAGTTTTTAAATATTAAAATGCATGCATGTATGAAGAACAAAATATATCCTTCCAATTCTGATTCAACCACTGTTGCTGTTGAGTCTGCATAGTAGTATGGTATCGAGTATCGAAGCTCTCGGACAGGTAACGGTATCAAGTATTGAGTATCGAGAAATTCAAGTATCGACCCATCAGTAGTAGTAATAGATTTTTTCATTTTGAGTAAAGTCTATATAGGTTCTCTTTTTCATTAGTAATATTATTCTGAAAATGTACAGTGCTATTACAGCCATTAGTAGTTTCTACACGATTGTCTGGGTTGCAAGTTTAATATGTTTCTAATAGCCCTTTTCTCTAGTATCATTATTCTGTTCATATTTCCCTTATTTGTACCTCCCCGAATTTCAATTTCATAGTAAAGATGTGCGTGAATTATACGACAGTACAATTGTATTAGCAACTTAAGTCATGTTTTGGAAGAAAACTTCAGTAAAAAGATGTCGGAACTTACTATACCACATATTTCTTCTCCTTGTTTATTGAAGGTTAAACCTTGATTTATTAATATAATTAAATTGATAACAATGAAACTGAATCATGATTGTGTTTTCAATAACTAATAATAATAATAATAATAATAATAATAATAATAATAATAATAATAATAATAATAATAATAATAACAACAATAATAACAATAATAATAATAAATAACAAATAACAATAGTAAAATTCTCTATTTGTAAGCTCATGAGCGTTTCCTTTTATTTCATATTTAGAGTGGCAGGGAAACCTGAGAAACCGCCAAATTCTGGATACAGCCTTTTCTCACGACTTATGTTGGCCAGTGATCATATGAAAGATTTCTCTCCAAAGCAGAGAATGATAGAGATATCTCGAATGTGGAAAAACTTGCAAGATACTCAGAAAAAGAAATACCAAGAGCGAGTGAATCACGTAAGTAATGCATTTGTTTTATTGGAACTTCTAAAGGAATTCACAAGTACTATTGCTTATTTTGTTACAAATTTTACTTAGGGCTGCTTTTACGAAAAAAGGAATAAGAGTTTACTCTGGAATAAATTGTGTTTACTTGAGAGTAACTCCTTGGCTCAATTGACCAATACTTTACTTGAGTATAAATTCCTTACACGAGAGTAAATTTGAGTGTAATTTACTTGGTGAAAATCCTTAAAGTAAAGTTCGGAGTAAGCTCAGTTTTCAATGTGTGTACCTCCGATGTGTTGTTATGGCTCGACGATTGTGAATGAGGGTATTTGAAAATGATTCGAAATATTGTCCTGTAGTGTGAAGAAAAAAATGGGTGTAGGAGAGAATGGTTTGGTTTTTGCAATTATGGCAATCAAGATTTTGACTAAAGGTTATGTTTGGCCAAATCATCAGTGCTTCTATTTGGAAGAATTAAAGCTTATTTAGAAACTAATAATTTGCATCCTAATTACGAAGCTAAAATAATAAATTCAAGTAATAGAATAATTTCATAATTTTTTTTTTGTGAATTGTAGGTATCATAAAATTTTAGGCAATCAGTTCAGAGTCCAGATCAAAGTAGGATATGTCTCTTAAAAATCATTTAAACAGTGTAACAATATATTTTTTCTGAATTGTACAAGGTTAACTGCAACAGGTACATTACAAACTAGAGGACTTTCTAACATTTTAATGAATTCTAGAATCCCTTCCCACATTTTAACCATAAACATCTGTTTAAAGTTGAAAGATGAATAAAGGTTAAATATAAAACAAACAAAATAAATAATACAATTTTAAAAAATTGCAAGACAAACATTTGACTAGACATTTTCGTACTAATTCGGAACAATATTCATTCGAAAAACTAGACTACAAAATAAAAATACAATATTAAGACATGTTGCGGTAACTCAAATCTAGCAAAGCACCACCCGAGACTAATCACCAAGATGCCGCAAAGAACTCCAAAACTGAAATGAAAGGAAATAACCAGAGGTTCCCATTGGTCCGCTATGGCTATCAGTGTCACTCTCACTTGCAGCCTCTTTGAGTTGCTCTCAGCTGTTTATGAAAAATTGCACGTTCATTGGGTTTGTGGAGTAAATTGGGGAGTATGTACTCTTAGAGTAAAATAACCCTTCAGAAGCAAGGTTAAACACTTATATTTTACTCGAGAGCAACTATCGAAGTGATGCTTACTCTCGAGTAATTACTTTTAACTTTACATGGCTGTTGGTCAAACAGTTGGTTGGAGTGCTTACTTTTGTCATCATGAATTTTTGAAATTTCTGTCACAACACACTGATTTGCTCTTGCTGAGCTTCGAATCAAGAATCGATGACCTTTTTGAACATCGTGCAACAGAAACTCGGAAACCTTTTTTTATTCATTCTCAAGTTGTGTTTCACTGAAACTATGCCATTTGAGATTCTCTCTTTACCGGCCTATTTAAAACTATCAGAGTGAATTGCCTGGGAATGTGTGAGGGATGCTGACAATACGTCTGTGAATATAATTAGGTATTCTATGCTCATGATTTTTTTATTGCTATCACAGCGTATTGTTACATCAACATTTATGTGTTTTGTGACAAGGAAAGGCAATGTTAAAAACCTAAATCCAACCAACTGGGGTTAAATTGCAAACTCAAGAAAAGCCTGTATTTTTAGAATTAGTTATAATTGGGCTAGTTTTTTTAATATATACTCCTTAAAATATACCATGGTGTGACGTGCCTTCTTTTTCCATTACTTGTCATGCTTTTGAATTAGAAGTGCTCTCATTAACTTTTACTACTTATTAAAGTAAGTAGAGTTTTTCTGGTACTCAGTGGAGATAGTTTTGTCTGTGAGAAAATGATTGACCACATAGTACATACTTCTGACTCTTTGAACCTTTAGACTCGTCTCTTTTCTGAAAGAGCAGGAGAGCTGTGATAACATGGTAGTGTGTTCTTATTCTAGCCATTAAGGGCTAATAAATTTTACATTAAGAAAATGTGGTTTAAGCCATTACCTAAGAGATCCTCTGCACCATGGTATATGAACTGCCATTTAGAACATTGTGTATACTTGTGTAAATAACACATTTTTAAATACCATTGAAAATTAAATAATTTTTTGTTTGTGTAGATGTTGGATCAATATAAATTGGAATATGCTACGTACCTTGAATCTCTTCCTGAAGACAAACGTCAAGAGGAGCTGCAAAGTAACCTGCCAAAAGCTAGAAAGAATGTAAAACCGAAAGTGGCAGAGGTAGTTGAAGGGAAGAAGGTAAAACTTCTGTTCTAATGTCCTTGTGATTTATTTCCTAATGGTTTGTAGGAAAAGCCAGAATTCAATCTCCTTTACTATTAAGAGGTACATTCATATCTAAATAATCTAATTAAATCTTACTATTATTGACAATGGACTGAGGAAACATGAAATTCTTAAACCCTTTGTGCTTCTCATTCTTGAGTTCATGCATTTCTTTCAGCTCTTTATTTCAATCCCACTGACCTTCAACCTTGGCTCGCTCATCACATTGGCAATTTGTTAATGCATATGTTTTGGATCACAAAAGATACAGCATTTTTGTTAAGAAACAGTAAAAACAAGTTTGGTTGTTGTCATCACACCTACACAAGCAGTAAATAGTGTAATGAACTGTGTTACCAATGTGTGTAACGATAAACATCCTTCCCATTGTTTGCCCATGATCATCTCTGTTAGATATCTCGTTCTTGACAAAAATTCTGGAAAATGAACCGGAAATAAAATTCGTGTTTTCTCTTGGCTAGTTGCATTGTAGCCATTCAGCTATTGTAATGAGAAATGTCAGTGTCTGTCACAACCTCCAGTGATGACTTGCTGTTGCCGGCTGCCAAGAGCAAGAGGCAACAATGTGGTCAATATATTAACCAAGTAGTAGACTAACAAACTGTCCAACAATATGAAATTATACAATGGGCATAGTAGTCTTCTACCAATTGTTGTGTTGTACCTTCGGTTGTGCACATCTCATTTGAAAATTTTGGATTCTGAGGTCCAAACAGAAAGGTAACTACTATATGTTGAGTGGTACTCAAGGAATAGGAAAGGATCATCAGCTTTCCAGTGCTGAGCTCCACTTGACACGGGTGCAAAGGTGTAAATAATGATGACCTCAAATGAGAAAATGGCGGGTTGCCCAAGCTAAAAGCACATCTATTTTTTCACTGAAAACCTCATGACTTCCTACAGCATGTCAAAAAAATTGAGTTTCAGAACGAGAATTGCTGATTGTAACTGTGTTCTTATTCTGGCTACTTAGGATTAGATAATTTTACAAAGATGAAATTTACAATAATTAATGATTTACTTAGCTATCATTTGGACATTTGTTTTTCCTGGTTTGTTAATATGGATATGAAAAACTTGGTTTTTTACTAAAAGTATGATTTGAGATGTTTAGATATCCATCTCTAAGAAATAGGATATCAAGAAATCAAAAAGGCATGTGTATGAATATCTATTAATTGAGATTGATTGAATTTTAATTTTGAAATCTCATGATAAAATAATGCCAACTTTATTCTAAAGAATTACACCACAAACATGAGTTGAAGCAGAATTGGTTGTTCTTGAAATACAAGGTCTTCAGTATAGGGAAATATTGGTAATGGTTTCGTTATTTAATAAACCCTGTTAAGTATTGGAATTGCCTGGATAATTCATAGGATTGCTAATTTTGAAGTAAAAACTATTTCTAGAATTTGGTTGGCACGTTATCTTTTCATATCTCAAAAGTCCCCGAGTAATTCACCGATGTGCTACACCCATTATTGTAGGTATTGGAAAAATAAATAAAATTGGAAATTTCATAAGTTTATGCTAAGTATTTTGTAAATTCCTTTATAATAAGTACATTCATGTTTTGAAAGCTCTTTCACTTCTTTCTTCAGGTGACTGCAAGTATTTTTCAAGAATCTAGATGTAATATTTGAATTCCTTTTTCGTTCTTGTCAGTTTGGATCCTCAAAGCATCATTACAGAGTAGCACTGACAAGACACATGGGGTGAAGTAGTTTGCCATTGTTTTGTCGCCCAGCCAGATAATACCAAAGGACTCACTGGCAGCTTTGAGATCACAAATACCACTCAACACAATCTATACCGTCAGCAGGTTTTCTAGGGCCTCAGTCAGAGACTGCAAAACGCTACATCATTGCAGAAGCTAAATTTCTTTTGCCCCTGAGACATGCAAAATGGGGTTTAGTGATGCATAAAACAAAAAATTTAAGTTGCTAAGTTTAAATTCAGCATTGTTAAATGGAACATTGTTCATGTTGGTAAAAGGTGTTCAGATAATTGCAGAATTCTTTAGGTTTCTTTCCATTTTTGTGAACAGGTTGTGTGAAGGTATTTCCCTAATGAAAATTAAAGTTTAGTCCAATAAAATTGTTTGTATTGAGGTCCAGAAGAAAACAAATATTATGAGAGATGACGATATGTCATTCTAAGCAATAAACTTTATGTGAATGTGTGTCCTATTCCAAAATGTTTTTGTGCTAATTGACTGTACAATATTGTGTTTCTTATTCTGAAGGGCCTCAACTCCCTTTCTGAAATATTTGTTTTTGGTATTGGTATTAATTTTTCAACTGACATAGGAGGTACAGTTTACGTACCAGAAAACCTTATCCAGAAATTCTGCCATCTACATCAGTGCACTGTTCAAATTGTGTGACAGCGAGGTGCATTGCATGTTGTAGTGAAACCGGAGGTTTCATGGTGAAAGTAGCTTCATCAGTGTACAGCATGAATGAAAGCAATTGGTGATTAGTGCAAGACTAGTTAGAAAATTCTAGACACATGGAATTTTTTCCTGTATACAGATTTAGAACACACCGTAGGTGATTTGCATACAAGCCATCTTCACGCAATGTTTGTGAAACGTGTTCTTGAAAAACGGAGACGTGCAGAAAGTCTTTTGTGTTATTTGTAGGGTTATGTTTTATTATTCGAAGAATAATTTTCTTTTCCACCTCATGTTGATGTTCTCATTGAAAGAGGAGGGTATTGTACCATATTCACAAAATGTCTGTTACACTGTACCAAAAGCTCCTTTATCCAGAATTCTGCACATAGGAAACCACTATGTTTCCACAGCAGCATAGGCACTACCATAGCAAAAGTCCCATTCCACATATCAACGTACTTTTCATTTGTGAAGATGGATGGCATTAGCCCAACATGCGTATGATCGTAACACCAATGATCATTACTGTCAACTGATATTTCACGAAGTAAGATGCTTCAGAAATTGGCCCAGAACACAGGACGAAAGAACACTATTGCACATCAGATCCAAAATACTGTACATTCAATCTCAAAACCCCTTCGGAATAAGACTGTTCACTGAACTTGTTGTTTGGATACAGAGGCCTCCCAAAATAGTTTTCCTCTTGGGACACACTAAAATTTTCAAGCATTATTTTAGAAAAAATAATTGTCTTTGTTTATGTATTGAAAGGTATTTTTGTAGATGCAATTAAAGATTAGAAAAATATAACTATATAATTCATTTTGTGAAATATTTTTTAGTATAATTTTAAATTTTGAGTGTTATTGAATGAAAACTGAAGGGAGGGTTAAAAAAATTCTAATATAGATAATTTTTCATAATTTTGAATGTGAAATTTAAAAGCTTGGAAGTGTGTTCTGAGCTTGACATTTTTACTACTAGTGTGTATTTTGTTGTTTTAGCCCACAAGAACAAAAAGTAGTAAACATCCAAAGAATGAAACCTCTGGATTGTATAAAGGAGAACCAGAACCTCCACCAAGGTATTCTATTGTTCTATTTAAGGAAGTAAAAATATTTCTGCTGCTCTACATCATACTTAATTTCGATTTTTTTTTGTTTCAGGAATGAATATCATCTTTTCCTTAAGGCATTGCTTCAAGACAAAAGTCAAACTTACTCAGAAAAAGAAGCTCCTAAATTGTGGCAAATGTTGCCAGATGCTGATAAAGCAAAATACCGTAAAAAGCTCTCTGAAATAAAGACAAAATACATTCAAGATTATGAGAAATTTCTAAATGTAATTTTATTTAAACTTTTTATTTAAACAATGATTTTTATTCCCTTTTTATTGTGTTCTTTGTATGTACATGGTGCTCCTCAATTGAAGTTAAAGTTGTTTCTGTCCTATGTATTCAAATCTTGTATTTTTAAGTGAGATTTTGTGTCTCATGTTCTGTAGAGCCTGTCACAAGAAGAACTGAAGGAATATTCAGCAAGAAAAGAAAGTTCTAAGAAAGAACATGCTGATGTCTCAGATGGCTCGGCTAAAGATGATGACAGCAGCAGTAGTGATGATAGTGATGACGATGATGATGATGAAGAGGAGGAGGATCAGGTCAGAAGAGTGATAATTCATTTAATTTATGTTAAGATTAAGAATGATTTAATTTTATGTGGGCCTATTATTATGGCAAAAAGGGATTGTTGTGAAACCCCTTATTTACACTTTTTGTGCGTGTGGGCATGCGCATTTGTGTGTGTGGGTGGGTGGGCGTGCTTGCTTGTGGGGGTGTGCTTGTGTTATAAATTACATTAGTCTACAAAAATATTTTTTTCCCCCTGTAACAAGAACAAGAGGGAAGTTTTCTGAAAAGTTTCTGGAAGATAATTTGCCTCTCAATTCAGATCTAATTTCAGAATTTTTATATCGGCCTCAGTTTTTGTATTATGTTGTTATTTTCTAACTGCATAATTGTCCCTACGTCTCTGACAAAATGACACGCTCTAATAACAACAGATCCACATGTATTCAGAAAGAAATACAAGAACATAAGTGTTAAGAAAAGTGAAATGCAGGCGTGGAATGTTTCACAGGAGGCTTGACATGTTGGATCAGTATGGATGACTCCTGTCTTCAGAATGTTCATCACTAGCATTATCTTCATTGTGACATACAGGCCTTATAGCAGATTTACCATCTTAGGTTATTGTTATTGCATAAATTAGGTTATTGCTAAGTTCTCTCTGTTTTTGAGGTGATTCCAGCTAGTTTTGGCAAACAGAAATAGCAGTCAGTTGTGCGATTTGTTGGTTCCCTCCAAATCATGGGATCAGCATGGGGCATGAGGTGTGAACTTTTTAACAAGCATGTTAGTAGTGAAACACATGACACAGCATAAATGGGAGGCCCTTCTCCAGTGTTGCTAACATAACACCCGAAGTAAAGTTTATAATACTTCCTTCTCAGAGGATTAAGGATCAGTTTTGAGGATTTGAGAGTTAATTCTTTGCAGATGTAATATAATGTATTGGGCTATTTACACAGTTAAGAGGCATTTCTTCTTCTGAATGAGCACAAAGCTTCATGCACCTAGAGCAACACGCAGGCACATCCAAGCCACTTTCCATGCTGTCAGATCTGTCAAGAAACCCAAAGCGATTGTGATTGAGCATAACTTATTAGCAATGTTTTCAAACCTTTTTCATTTCCTGAAAGTGAATTTTCTGAATTCAGTGTCATGTATAGGAATTCCTTGAACAAATTTGATTGTTCCTGAACTTTTACATCTGCAGAATTACTAAATGAAACTGCAGCGAAATAGTCAATAAGCAGTATTTTCAAGCATTTCCGAAAGTAGAGTAGTGTGTAACATGAAAACTGGCAAAAACTGATTTCATATCCAAATTAAGTGTCCGATCTTTGCTAATCATTCATGTTGCTATAAAACTGCTGTTGATCAGGGTTATTAAATAGATGTAACTACTGTTCTAAAGCAGAATTCAGGAATGGGCGGGTTAGGAAATATTGACACCACAACTAAATATGCAAGTTCATATTCTGTAATTATATTTGACATTTCAATATCTGAATATGGAAATGTAGGTGTGGTCCCCAGCAAATTTTTGAAAAATTTACATATTTTCAGTATCACACTTCCAAAATGTGTTTCCATTAATATCCACATTATTTTGTGCAGCATCTAATACTTTGTCTAAACTATGTATAGAAGAAATTTAAAAATTGTTACTACCTTCCCAAAACTTAAAAAATTACTAACAATTTTTAATACATTAATGAAATACATTTTTTATTGAGGTAGCCTTTCAATTAATTCAGTTGGATGTCAAATTGCAGGAATCTGGATCAGATGATTCTTCTTCTGACAGTGAGAGCGGCTCTAGTGATTCCAGTGAATCAAATGATGGTGATAGCAAGAACTCTGGTGACTCATCATCAAGTGTTTCAGATTCAGACTGAAAAAGTTTGATTAGTGGGATCACCATCACGTGAAAAGTTATGAATATTCTTGGTTATTACCAGGGACAATAAACTGTGGAATAGTTGCTATGTATTTCAATGTTGTATAAAGCTATTTGTGTTCTAATGTACCAACTGTAGTTCTTATGCCAATTTTTTAATAAAAGAAGAAAGACACTTGATGTTTTAAAACAGGTACAAAACTTCCATGGTGGTGAATGTTGTGAAGCATTGGTGTATGGATGCTTTTTGTCAGTATTTATTGTTGCTCTTTATGAGAATTACACTGTGTTGCAGGCATGTTTTCTCAGATTGATTGTGTACTTCATAGGATGTTAGATAGCGGTTTATTTCTGCTGTTTGAGATATATTTGCGTTTCAGAATGACATGCACCCATAAGTTGAGTTTTAAATGTCTTGTGTGTGTTGAAATACAGTTTTTCAACATTGGTTGTAAGGATTACATATTGGAGGAAATTTGATTCCACCAACTGAAATAGCATATTTTCATTCTTTCTTGCGTTTACCAATATTACCATTGTGTGTGTGTTATGGTATGCTTATAAATATACGTGCATTTCCTTTTAGTGGGAAATTCAACATAAATGAATGTTAGTTATTATCACCTCATCTCAGAGTTTGAAAGACACATTTTTCAATATTCAGTTGAATAATGTTCAGTACTATTTATGTAGCTGCAAAATTCTGTATACTTCAGTAGCACAAAATTATGAGAATTTTGTTGTTTTTTTTAAACTAGTATTCTTTATAATGTAAATACTGTCGAGGTGCTTCTACTATCTTAGACACTGTAATTTAGGTCAATGGTATTTAAAAAATATTCAATGTGCTTCTGTTTAACAAAAACTTTGAACTGCTACAATTACAATGAAACAGTCATTATATTGAGCTGTTTCCATTGTAATAACTTTTTCTTTCGCGAAACTGTATCTTAATGTTTTGCAAACTTAATTTAAGTGAGTGGTACATAAAATATGTAATGCTGTTTTGCAAAACCAGAACAACCAACTATTTTAATGGCTATTTCAGAAATGAATTGCAAAATTCTAGTTTACTACTTTGAAATAAATTTGACTTGTCAGCAAGTTGAAATTTTTCTCATCTGGCTACTGACTTATGGATGCTTATAGTTTAAGTGCTAATAAGTGGGCATTAAGGTCTGTGACACCCCAAAAGGGCAAAAATTTGAAATAATGTTGCCTAATTTTGTAAGCCTTAACTGCAATTCAATTTAAAAAACCAAAATTTATTGTATTCCCAGGTAATTTTTAGATTTGCGGAAAGGTAGTTAAGATTCAGATTGTCATGGTTTCAAAATTTGTTTTGTTTTTGCTAGTTACTCAAGAGCAATGTGGAGTTATCCTTTCGAATTAGACAACTAAAATAACCTTTGAATATGTATTTATCCCCGAGGGTTGTCGTACACCTTAATGAGTGAAAGTAGCTTGCTGGGCTCTCCCTGTTGGCATGGCTTCTTGCATTGCCTGGTATAAGTGTGCTGTGGAAGTGCATGACAGTTTAGATTGGTCAATCTTTAGGATTATGAGCACAGAATACAGTTTTTATTATCAGCAGCGACTTTGAAGTTATTTTTGGAACATCTGCTGTAGGTAGATTTCAAAATTTACTTTTGTCTACTATAAAGCATAAAGTAAGTAAATTTTTAAGATCAAACTTCATAATGCACTCCATAAATATATTTAAAGGTGGCTGTTAAGCAACTTTAGACTTTGGCAAACTGTCATCCATTGCATTAGGAACTTATTAACAGTGAAATAATTATAAGTAGAAATTAAGATTTTTATTTAGTGACAATTGAACTTAATGTGTCTGGATCAAATTTTAAATTTGTAATGATTTAAAATAACTGCTTGGCATTAAGAAGTGTTACATTCATGTATCAAGTTTAATGTAATAATGGTTTTCCTTTGTGGATCATAGAGTATGACAGGTGAGCATTTTTATTATTTAAAGAGCAGTGTGAAAAAGCAAACCTAGAATCAGTGGTAACTAATAAGGGAACCTCAGCTTTATGGTGTTAATGTTTGCATACTGTATTCTTTTATCTTTTGTTTACCAAAGCAATCTTGTATAATTTTAGCACATATACTGATTTTTATTTTGTGTGTGTCAGTTAATTGCCACCAGGACCAGTGAGAGACCATTGGCATGTTTGCGGAAGAAATGTCTTTGTGCATAGTTTTGTAATATTTTCAATTTTATGTTTGTTTTATCTTTATTTTTGTGTGTGCGTGTGTGAGATACTCCGATACAAAATACTGTTTTGAAATTTGAAGAATGAGAATGCATATAATGATCCAGACCAGTGTTGAAATATTTTTGTTAGAGGGGTTTTATTCTTGTGCAACTGATTTTTTTAATTTCACGATAATGTAAATCGGTTGATTAACAAATTTATACAATAAATCTCGCACCCAGTGTTGGAACATATCCTGTACATTTGAAGGTGTGAAATTATAGCAGTATTTGTATATTGTATATTAATTTTTTACAATCTATTTTCTTTTTATCCCAATTCAAGATGACCATTGGTAAATTGTGCGTATCTTGGTTGATATGTTAATCATGACTAACTACTTCAATTGTGAAAACTTAATTTTGTGCAATTACAATGCCTATTTCATTGGCTACTTTTAATAATTCTCCATTTATCATATTTCTAAAGATTTATTTTGTTCTTTTCTGAGATGGAAGTTGATTCTGAAGTTAACTTGTAATACTTCTAAATAAGTAGAGAAATGGATACCATTTCTAATATTTCAAATTAAACTTTTTTTTTTAGTGTCCTTTTACAGGCTTATCAAACAGTGGCAGCTCCTTGGGGTATGCAAGGTACACACTTCCTACTCCGATGATGTACTAATTTAATACATTCAGTAATAAAAAAATTAAATGACTTACAATTTGGTGTAAGTATTCATCTGGAAGTGTATAATGAACATCATGGCACGAGCCATATTTCCGTTTCAGACGTTTTCTAACAGCCCGTGCGTCATGAGACCTGTCTCGTCTCTTCCTGCAGAGACATGCGCCCGCTTTCACCTCTGGGTAGGCACGCCCGGGCGTTGCCTCGCTTCGCACCGTATTCTGAGGAAAGGCCCTGTAGTGAGCCTAGAACAAGCATGTTGTGCACGGACTAGTACTTGACGCATGCGCGTTGTGCGTAGGCCAGCGAATTCACTTGTTGCCTGCCCGCTCGGAAGAGTTCGATTTCCACTCACGTGCAAGGCACGTTGCGCCAGTATTTACTGTTTTATTGATGAGTTAACATGCGGAGAAAGCGATTAATATTATTTAGGTTTCATTTTAAATTAGAAAGCTGCGGATCATTAGTTTAACTTGATTTTTTATATTTAAATCAGATTTTAGAATTTACAGAAATGGCTAAGCTTTATTGTTGGCATTTCGTTTATTATCAATTAAGGAGAGAACTTTGAATAGCGATGGATGTTTTACATGAAAAAATTACAAAAGCTATTCAAAAACTTGTAATGTCAAAAGATCAGATGTAATTTAGTGAATTTGAACTGGGCAAAAATTTAATCTGATTTCTGAATTTTTGTCAGAACAACACAACCTCGCAACGTTTTTTAGAATCTGAAAATCTTGAAATCATGTCTGCGCGTGCTTTATGGAAATAATGCTTTGGGATGTATTGATATGATTGAGACAATTGTTTTGAATAAAATTACGACGACAACAACAACAAAAAAAAGACAGGCTGGGCCTGGCAACCATGCCCCATTTCTGGGATGTGCCGGTGTTCAGTAAACTGTTTTGCGTACCCTGAACATTTGTACACAAGCCGCCATTGAAATAAACTAAATTTAGAGGTAGATATATGATAGGTCGTGAGTTAAATGGTGCATCCTAAGTGCTACTAAAAACTAGTCATTGTAAATTCTTATAAAGCCCAAGTCATTGGCTTACAAAGAAATGCATGCTCTGGTACATCCTTTAGGATAGGCAATATTGGAAATTGAATAAATAGTTTCATTTCTAAAAATTAACTTCATAGGTCATGTTTGCACGTTTTCTCGAGCCCGCTACATGCGAGATGAGTGGGAGTTGTTAATTTCGACAATAGGACTATTATAACAAATCTAGCCCGTTTTTCGGTGCAAAATGGTTTGTTATACGGGAACGAATATTTTGGTAATTAGATATTGTCAACACCGCACGTCGCTAACGTTTATTCTAACTTCATCTGATGTTAATGAGGGAATGGGGGGGGGGGGTAGGTATTCCGGGACATGAAATCGTGCGCGGATATTAACAATATGAGATATTGAATGTAAAGAAACCATTTCACGTTTTTTCAAAAACGGTTGAAAGCTGGACACGTGGGTCTTGTCGCAACGAATGCAGTACGGTACATACTCTGCGAGAAAGGTGGACGAAACGAATAAGTGGCGGGTTCGGGGGCACACTTTTGTAGACCAAAGGAGAATGGCGTGTATTAAGTTTTAAAAAGTTTTTGGCACAAAATGCGTTGCACATACTCAAGGATGTTTCATGTTAATCGCCTAGGCCGGATCTTCCTGGAATTGGACACGTGTAGCGAAGCGTCAATTCGCCGCGCGTTTCAGGTTATACATTCCACGCCATTTCGCTCACGTGAAGAAATGTGCTTACTTCCACGAGAACATGCGAATGACAGCGTCACAGTGCAAGAAATACCTTACACCGTGGACAGTCGTGGATAACCATAAACTTGAGGTGAGTTGACGCTTCGCTGAGCTTGTTCAATTCCATGGCGGGGATCAAGCGGATGCGATTAATATGAAACATCTTTGAGTTTGTCCAACACATTTCATTTTAAGGTACATTTGACCGTACACTTACGGCACTTGACGTTTCGCAACGGAGTTGTTGACGAGGCTCTGAGCTCATGGTTCAATGTGGAGTTTTTTTCTCCTCGCTGTTTGTTTTCTTTCATTTCTCCCCGGAAATTGTTGATGCTTTTTGAAACTAATTTCATTATGTATAAATAATTTATTTTGAAGTAGAAATAAGTGATATTTAGAAAGGGCTAGAAGTGAGGTTCACTGTTAACAACTTTTTATGTAGTTGGTTTTGAGACCAGTAACATCTTGGTTAGACATAATGACATTTTTCAAATGTTTAGAGTTACAATTACTAGATAGTAGTTTTATATACAAACTTGAATGTAGTGCTAGCTGTTTATGTCTTCAATTAATCAACAGAATGGTTAGGCATTTTGCTTTATCGATATACAATAGGAAGTGCAGGCGACACCGGTTATAGTGAACTTCTGGAGATGAACTTTTTGGTTCGCTGTATCAAAAGTTCACTACATCCGATGTCAAAATTGAATATAATTTCTCCATCATTATTTATTTTATTAATACAGAGATACAGCAAAATACATTAACAGTACGCACTTAAAATTTAATATCTTTATTTGACCTCAATAAATCAATTTACTTTCAATTATTTGTTTCGTACATTTTCATGAATAATTTTTCTAGATCCATTCCCAGAGTTGTCGTGCTCTCTCCATTCTTCATTTAACTTTGTCCAGTTCCTCTAAGTATCGAAATGCAGATTTGATACCCTTCAAAGACTTGCATTGCTGGAACACCGCCCCACTCTCCCTTTTACTCCCCTAGTAACATAAGAGATCCTTTCGGTAGCGGTATTACACAAGTGGCTAATGGAACCTTTAGCTTTTCCGCGCGGCGCGGCGGGTGTCGCCAGGCTGTGGTGTTGTGGCAGTCGCGGGCTTCTTGTCGCTTACGTAGAACACCACGCGCTTTGTCGCGCGGTATCTCAAGTAAAATCAAGCTTGAAACTGAATCGCAGTCGCGCGTCATCGCCGCCAGTTGTAGCCCATGCAGGACACGGCCTTTGTTTCCGCAGCGAAACTGAATAGCACAAGGTCATCCCTCAGTAAGGCCCCCATTCCGGGTCCTCTACCTCAGGGGAGACTTCGATTATGACCTTTGACCGACGATATTTTTTCACCATTATGGGTAGAGTTGGAATTTGTGGTGATACTTTTTTTTCCAGGAGGGAATTAATTTCTAGGATCTTGTATTTCCTAAGTTCACTATAGCCGAAGTTCAGAGTTCACTATAACCGAATCTTCTTGTGCTCATTTGAAATGTAAGTGAAACGGGACTAGTGACTTAAGTTCACTGTAACTGAGAGTTCACTACATCTGAGTTCACTATAACCGGAGTCGACTAAATTCAAAAGTAGAAATCCCCAGTCTCGGCCCAGCAGTGGTAGCGTACGCACGTCCCGCTGCACGGCAGCGCTTACCTTCGCCTCAGTGGTGGCAAATCAAGATAAGCGTTAGGTGGTGATCGTCGGTTACGGAGCCCGTAACGGGCTAAGTTTATTTAAAACATTGTTTTTTGTGACTTTCTTGCACAAGTTAAGTGCCGAGTTATTGTGCATGTCAGTAAACTCAGGCCCCTCAACGGGGCAACTTATTAGAAGTGCCATGGACACTTTGAGCAAAGTGGATAGTGAATGTGATCATGTGAGCTCCCAGTCAGATATTAACATGATAGCTCATCTACAACAACAACTTCAACAACAGCAGCAGATGTATCAACAGCAGCTACATCAGTTGCAAACACAGCTGCAGCTCGCGCAACAAGGACAAACGCAGCCGCAGCTAATGGGAGTGTCTCAACAGCCTCATGGTCAGCCTCCGCTAATATCTCAATCAGGGCCAAAAGCAGGAGACCAGCAAAGTGACGTATGTACTGCTGGTTCTACTACCTTGCAAAATTCACAAGTAAGTGACGTTAACGCCGATAGCAGATCGGATAGTAAGAAGCGCAAATTCTCCCAGCGTAGTGAAAGTAACGAAGAGCATTGTGAAGAGTGCAGGGAAATCAGTTATAGTATTCCAATCTCATCTAGATATAAGTTGTTAGAAAATACTGTAAGCAATTCCATGGAGCATATAGTCAGAGAGAACCAGTGCAAGTGAAAATCCCTCCCATTTACGTTCACGAAGTAGATGATTATAACAAGTTAATATCAGACATAAAAGATATAGCCCAAGCAGACCTTACTACTAAACCTAACAAAAATTCAGTCAAAATAATGCTCACTTCTATTGAAGACTATCGCAGTTTTAGAAAATTTTGTGATGAACAAAACATTCAGTACTACTCGTTCAGAGATCCAACACAAAAGCCCCTATCAGTGATAATGAAGGACATACCTACAAGCTACTCAGAAAAAGACATTAAAGATGAACTTATTCGTTTGAATCTACCAGTGTTAAAAGTTTGCAGACTCTATAATAAGGAAAGAAAGCCCATTCCAGTGCAGTAGATTTAGAAAACAATAATGGAGCTCGAAATATATATTCTTTAAACATGTTTATTCATAGTGTAATCAAAGTGCAACAAAGGTTAAATTCCAGAGTAATAATGTGTAAAAAATGTCGGAGATATGGTCATTCACAAGCAAACTGTGGCTATCATCCCAGGTGCGTAAAATGCGTGGGAAACCATCATTATTCGAAATGCAAAAAGTCTAAAGACGCCGCACCACAGTGTGCTAACTGTTTTGAATTTCACGCAGCTAATTATAGAGGTTGTAGCTATTATAAAAAAATATATTTAATCCGTTATAAAAACTTTCCAAAAAGCAAATGACAGTAAATCGAACAACCAACGTACTTTACAATCCACATTTTCTCCAAACCAGCCACCACAATCCAGTAAACATTCCCCACCCCTCCTTGCACGGCAGCCAAGTTCAAGCTGCCAAACAATATTTACTGCCCAACCTACTAACTGGCCAAATGTTATACCAACAATAGTTTCCCAAGTTGTATCTGCAATCGTCCCACAAATCCAAAGTATGGTAGAGAAAATAGTTACATCAGTATTAAATAATGGCAACTATTCTAGAGGTAAATAGGATATTAAACTGGAACGCCAACGGTCTAAAAAAAAAAAAAACAGGAAAATAGTTTCCAATATTTCCTGAAACACCACGGTATTAATATTGCCTGTATCACGGAAACCCATTTAATTCCGGGTGAAAGATTCAATATTCCGGGTGAAAGATTCAATATTCCGGGTTTCACCACGTATCGTAATGACAAAGCACCGTCACATATAGCGTCAGGCGGTGTAGCTATATTTATATCGAAGAACGTTAAACACGCGCAAGTTCCGACCTACGTCAAGAAACCTGGAATCTTTCGGAGTGCGAATTGAAAGTAATGGCAAAACTTTAACTATTATAGCAGGATATAAACCCCCTAACAGAACCTTTTCGGAAAACTCATTCAGTGATAACAATCCGACACTATTACTAGGTGACTTCAATAGTAAAAATATAGCGTGGGTCTGTCACTCGACATCGTGGCAAGGGCAGAAGCTATCAGATTTTGCAACGGCATATAACATCAGCGTATTAGCTCCAAATGAACCAAAAAGATACGCGTCCAATCCAAACATCATTCCAGATGTCTTACATATTGTTCTCACCAAAAATGTTAATTTTCCCATTCATGAAAAAGTATTACCGGAACTCGACTCTGACCACTGCCCGATACTAATATCCTTATCGGCACAAATCAATAGAATTCAGCTCGATCAGGAAGTAAGAGGAATCGTAAATTGGAATAAGTATACTAATCTAATGTTATCCTTTTACTCATATCCGAAAAGTATAAGTAATACGCGCGACATCGACGATGAAGTTAATAAATTCTCCAAAGTAACTATTAATGCCACCAAACAGTCGACACGACCTCGTCGTACGCCAAATGCTAAACCGATCCCAGTAAACATTCGAAACTTAATTAAATCAAAAAATAACATGAGACGGTACTGGCAAATTACTCGAAGACCAGACGTTAAAACGAAAGTATAAATAAGTTAACAAGGCTGGTGAAAACCAAACTTGATAGACTACGTTTTTCAAGTTTCAATAAGTATATAGGCGAAATTCATCCAAATTCGAGTCACATCTGGTCATCGGTCAAGCGCCTGACCAAAGAAAAATCAAACATTCCACCCTTGAAAATAGGAATTAACCGAGTATACTCAGACGAGGATAAGTCATTGGTAATGGCGGAACACTTTGAAACTACCTTCAAACCGCACCCCGTGACCAACGCATCATTTAACTCCAAAATCGAAAATTTCGTCAACTCTACTTTTCCAACTGCCGCACCACCCATTAAATTCATTACTCCATCTGAAACAGCCTTTGAAGTTAAGCGTCTGAAAATTAAGAAAGCACCTGGAATTGACAGCATAAATACCGTGTGCATGAAAATGTTGAACAGGCGATCTATTGCAGTCCTGACGGCAATATTCAACGCGGCTTTAAGGCTTCACTATTTTCCTGCAGCGTGGAAAAAAGCTGTAATAATTCCTTTCTGTAAAGCTGGAAAAGACCCGAGATACGTTGAAAGCTACAGACCTATTAGTCTATTGCCAACCATATCTAAAATATTTGAAAGACTAATACTATCCAGACTTATTAAATTCCTCAATTCCACCAACGCTATTCCGTCGATTCAATTCGGGTTCAGGACCAATCACTCTACAACGCACCAACTACTACGACTCACTGAAGAAATAGCACAAGGCTATCATCAAAAGGAACATACAGCATTAGTATTTCTGGATATAAGTCAGGCGTACGACAGAGTCTGGCACTCGGGCCTAATTTATAAAATGCGACAACTAGGAGTCCCGGAGTATTTACAAAAGGTTATCGAAAGTTTCCTCTCTAACAGATCGTTTATTGTAAAAATCAACTCTTCATTCTCTTACCCGCACACCATTGATGCAGGAGTGCCACAAGGATCGGCACTCTCTCCCATTCTGTTCAACATTTTTAGCTACGATATCCCCACTGAGGGTGACTCCAAGTTAGCGCTGTACGCAGATGATGTCCCCCTCTTCGCAACGCACACCGGCAATGCCATAGCCAAGGACTGTATTCAAAACACATTAAACGAGTATGTTAACTGGACTCAAAAATGGAGAATCAAAATAAACCCGTTAAAATGTCAAGCAAAAATCTTCACGTTACGCCGCCCAAAAAATCCTACTGAATTAAACCTTCACAATACATATATTCCGCGGACCTCCTCACCGATAAAATACTTAGGAGTGTTGCTTGACAAAAGATTAACATGGAAACCACACATAAATGCAATAACTAACAAAGCATCTGCAAAAATATCAAAACTCTTCCCTCTAATCAATGCATATTCTTCATAGAAAGTCGAATGCCGATTGCTACTATTTAAGTCCTTAATTCTACCAACCATGACTTATGCATGTCCAGTTTGGGGTTGTGTAGCGACTAGCAATCTCCAAAAATTACCAGCCATTCAGAATGTATTTTTAAGAAGAACTCTAAATGCCCCCAGGTTCATTCCGAACACCCAGATTCGCAGAGAATTGAAAGTGCCTTCATTAAGCGATCACCTAACTCAAATTGCCCAAACTTTTTACCAAAACCTTCACACTTCCCCATGCTCCTTAATCTTCAGCCTAGGTCGCAATGCTGCATACTCACGTATTAAATCCAGGTATCCCAGAGACCGATTCAAACCACCGTAATCCCCCATAACAGTCAATAGAACAAACTGAAACAGTCTTCAACCTCGCTTCATTAACTTTAACCCAATGTTTACGTTATTCCGAGTAATAAAAACCACTGCTTATGGATGGCCATTCCCCAAAAGTAAAAAACTGTGTATTTCATAATTTAACATCCTCGAAAGACAAGTATGTCGAACGAGAAGAAATAAATTTAAAAAAAAGTAGAAATCGGAATTGATATTTGACCTTGGAGAGTAATTTGCTTCTTTTATTTGTGAAAATTCAAGTATATATTTAGGTTTTCAACACTCAAATTCGAGAGTTTTAGAAATGAATTTCATTAGTTGAGCATGTTATATTTTACTATTCATCATTTACATTGGCAACAGTGGCGGATTTACACATGGGGCGCCTCTGGGCACTACATTCCGTGCGATCTTTTTTCTATTGTTTAATTTTTTTAATAAATATAATAAAGTTTCAATAATTTCTAAAGTACTTATTCAATCAAAAGTAATGTAACTTTTATAATAAAAAGAATAACATTACACAAATAAACTAAAGTCTCTGGTGTCTTGGTGATTGGACAGTGAATTCGTCGATGATATAACAGTTTATTAATTTTAAAATTTCGAATTCTATTGCCAACAACGCAAGCGCATTTAATCGATCTTCGGTCATTTGATCTGAGGTAGGTTTCACTAGTTTCAAACATGAAAATCATTTTTCAGCGTTGCAATTACTTATCGGTGGGAAGACAAGCATCACAAGAAAAGTAATATTAATTTTAACAATGATACATAATGCATTATTTACCATTTGGACTGTATAAATGTGTATAAACAACCTGTAACAACTATTGTTCTACAGCCTCCGGGTCAATGACCCCATCTCGATAAGGTTTTTCGTCCAGTTTCCCTGATCCATTGAGCAAATGCTGAGATGGCCCCTTGTTTTGCTTCTGGACATAACTTCAACTTGTAACTTTTAACTTCATTTTCTGTGCACGTCTTCTAGAATTCAGTGGGAAATACAATTATTCAAATTAATGTTTCCATGTTGTCGCGGCAGGAAGTATTATTCCGAAGGACAACATGGATAAGAGCCAAAATTTATTGCTTAGTTATCCTTGAAAATATATTTTATTACATGGGAGGTTGTGTTGTTGGTGTATTTTTTTAATTTAAGTAGTATATGACTTAGTGTAGTTATCACAGAATTTTGAAAATGTGCACACAATTCACTTTTCCCCATAGCACGTCATACGCAGTTTGAACTGTTTTTGACGTAAAATAAATAAATAAATAAAGAGACAATCATCTGGTATGCCATATCAACATTAGTATATACCACACCACATACAAATCATTTCCACGAAGAAATTTCATCAATTCCATTGGAGACACATTTTCAATATTTTTCTCGGCGCAGTGTGCATGGAAGTGTAACATTTCAACTCCCAATGTGCCTTCTAAATCCGTGCCACAGGAGTTTCGCAGCAAGTTTGATTATTATTGTACATTGCATGCATTCGAATTTCCAAGTTCTGAAATTATGAAAAACTTTCCACTGATTTGGTAAGCTTCGTTTCTTCGCGTTAACTCGCCAACTAAGTTATATAAAATCATTTGAACATACTGACTTTGAAAATATCATGGGTCAATTGTTTGTCAATTATTAATTAAAAGACACTTTTTGATCATTGAGTTAAAACGTGGTCATGTATAGCTCACATATTTTTGAGTAAACAAAAATTCAAATGATATCTTTGATTATACAGACACACAAGGACAGTCACATTCATTACAAAGATTCAGGTTTGAATTCAGCGCATCGAAATACACAGAGAAACCTGTAATAAGTCTTTGGGTCTGACAACAACCCCTGAAAACAAAATATACAATGGCACGACATTTTTTTTTTATTTTGCTTATAAAAAAATAGAGGGCGATGGCGCGATTATGTTTTCAGATTCAGCTTCAGCGTGCCAAAATACACAGAGAAACACGTTTGAAGTCTTTGGGTCTGACATTTGTGTGTGTGTGTCTTTGTTATTAATAACTGAGATATCACGAATTGAAGCCAAAATAGCTATGAAAAATTATACGATACAATGTTTATTATTTACTTCAATTACAATATTTTAATAAACGTGATTGCATAACAAAACGAGTGGTGCACCAACTTTTCAACCCATACTTTCTCGCATTATTTTTTTCTAAATTTGCAATTTTCAAAAATTGAGTCCAGAAAATCAGAGTTCAACAAAAAGAGACTTGCTCCACTCTTTTAAGCATCCCTTCTTCTAAGCATGGAAAAAATGTAAAGAAAAAATTTGAAACAGTTTTTGAGAAAAAAATGTTATTTTTTAAAAATAAACGTTGCCTACATTTCGCGCCAAATTACACGAAAATACTTACATTTTCAAATAATTGAACGTGAACTAACTTAATGATCCGCCTTTAAGGAACAGATTCTATTAAAAAAATACCTGTCTTCAATATAATAGCTGTAGGAAGACGTCCCCGAAAAAATGCACTTTTGCGATTTTCAAAAAATCCGGGATTTCAAGGAACGTGAGACCTGCACCATTAGGAAATTTTAGCGCCAGGCGTAAGGAGACATCCTTGAACTCAATAGATTTCAAGTTAGCCACGTGATCAATAGATCACGTGACTAACGACTTTATACGGTCAAAATGAATAACGTTCAGAAGAGTTTTAGCAATTGCGACATTGCATTTTGAATTATAACAAAAGAAACATTTCAGGTGTTGAACAAAGAAGTAGCATAATATATCAGAGAGTCTAGGCTGGCGGTGAGATTTAAACCACGATACGAGACAAGAGTGTAATAAATGTACATTGTGTTCGGAGTTTTAGATTTTGTGGCCCTCTGCGATGAGTATGCACTCTGGAATTTTGAATCGATTGATCTCGAGAACGTAGGAAATATTTTCAAACAGCGTTCATTATGAGAGTAAGACATAACCTACCCCGAAGATATGATTTTAACTTCTTTTTTGCGAATTTCTTTCCTATCACTTCTCCAACATTACCTGTTAATTCTTGCCAGCACTGTGGAGTTAGTAGGGAATAATGGTAACTGCCTCATATACGAGAATCGGTTTGTCAGAGATGGAAAAATTCCCGTTTCCTGTTTTTAGGCGGCCATTTTGCCGCTTGTAAGATGACCGTAGAGACTCCTATAGGCGTGCACTATTTATGAAGGTATAAGGTCGTAGCTTAGGCCTATGATAAGACGCTATGACTTCAATGTCCGTCACGTGACTGTTAGTGCCTAACGTCGCTACCGTACGCGTGGTGCTAAAACTCCCTGTTCTCTTAAGCGCCCCTTACGCTATCCGAGGACACATTTTAATAAAAAAAATTGGTGCCATTTTGAGAAAATTTTGAAACTGGTTTTGTGGCTTCATGTAAAGTACCCTCAAAACTATTCATTTGACATTCCCAAAGTCTCGAGTTTAATCAGATCGATTGGAGAATATCAATTTTGAAGAAAATAGGTTGAACGGTTTAGGCGCTAGCGGCGACCACAGCCGTCCATCGATTTTTGTGTATCAAGGACCCACAAAACATGGATACTGGCTACACCACGTGTTATAGGATTTTTTTCTAAAGTTAGCAACAGGATTTATACACTTTTTCATTGCCAGAGCCCGGGAATAAGAGTTTTTGTACCGAAGTTCGCCGTTTTTCGGTGCATGATTTCATAACTTTCTCTTCTTACGAAGTACCTTCGTAAGGAAGAAATGGTAAACGATACGCTTTGACTCGTTGACTGATTGTACTGACGATTATACAGTAAAATCTGTCTAAGGCGGAATCGATCGGGACACAAAAAAATTTCGGTTTAGGAAGGTTTCCGTTTGACGTACGGTTGACAAGGTTCATTTTATGACACTTGTAATATTGACGTTTCTGCCCTGAAAGTATAGTAAATTATATGACTATAATTATCCAAATCCATTAACATATAACGTATTATAGAAGAAATCACCAATAAATTAATATTGAACACTCTTCATTGGCAGCTTCTGAGTTGAAAAATACTCACATCCTAGCTGTATCCGGACTGCTTCCTGTCTCTTTCAGCGCACAATGTGTCACAACCCAGTACTATGCCTTCGCATGGCCTTGAGCAATGTGTATCGGGTCGAGGGGTTATGATTTTCAACGCGGAGCAGGGAGACGTGTGAATAGAAGCCATGCCCGTACACCTTCCCACGCTCGCAGAATCGGAAGGGAAGGAATTCCCCTATGGCCTACGCCTTGAGAGACAAGTGACCCCAAGGTCGAATTCTACGCTGACAGCTGAATGTCCGGCTGCCACGACTCCACGACTCACGGCTGCTGTCTCCTTCAATGTCCGGCTGCCACGACTAAATCGCGAGTCACAGGGATAGAGAATTTAAATCAAGCTTGCAGATACATTAATTTCATTAAGAACATCTTGCGTCTTTGCATTAAATTTACAGGAATTCCGTTTTATAACGATCTTTTATCTGCAGGACATGAAAAATCGTTCCGTTTCCGCGTTGGAGAGGTTCCGTTTTATGCTGTGTAAAATGCCATTTAACTTCACGGGCCGTATAAATTTTCCGGTTAATACAGGTTTCCGGCTTGAACTGTTTAGACAATTTTTATTGTAGACTAAAAATTGAATTTACATAATTTGATTAGAAAAATTGTACTACTGTATATCGTTCTTCGCTAGCCAAATGTCCGACCGTAAGTTATCTTCTTGAATGAAGACGGGCATTTGCAATTCTTGTCAATAAATAATTTTTCAAATAAAAAAAGCTTTTAGAATAAAGACAATTTGCCGCCCCCAAAAATTTGCTATACAAGGGCTAGTGCCCACAGTGCCCATGCCTAAATCCACCACTGATTGGCAAGTAACTTATTACACAGTTTTAGTTTTCTATTAACTTGTATTATTTATATTTGAATTTGACTTCAAGAATGAACAAAAATATTAATCATTGTATTAAAGATCTAGGCAATTAATTCACTTATAACTGACATTTTTGTACACTATCAAAGTATTGGTTATTCAACATTCCGGTTCGTGTTAATTATGCAATTGTATTTTTTTTATCAGGCAAATCGAAAATTTATGCGATCGCCTTTACATTTGTTTATTTACGTAATATGAGTAGATATAATGGTTCATTATATCAAATATCATCTTCCTGTAGTAAAGAAAATGGCTCGTTATATCCGAGATAATAAAGTACACTGCCGAAGTTAATATAATATTGGCATACACTTCAGTTAGAAAATATATCAACATGTTAGAAAGGTAATTGGATTAGACTAAACACAGAAAATATAAAAATGATTAGATGTTTGTTCATAATTATGCACTCGGTCTACTCCTCTCGTGTGTAATCTAACGTGCACATGGTCTTTTTTAACTTCTTATAAGATTTATTACATCAGTGTTTAAAATGACAATTTTCATTGAACACTCATGGCATCATGAGCACTCATGGTAATAAGTGTTTGTGGCATGAGCATTTCTGTGTGTTTTTTATGGCATGTAAACTATTTGCCTCAGTTGATGTATTTTACTTGAAGTCAGTGAAGACTACGTCAATGGCTTGCCAACGCCAAATACCTTCACTCTGCAGTGTTTTACGAGTCGCGAAAATTTGTGGAGAAATTAGGTGCACATGCAATATATTTGCTATGAAGAATTTCAATTTTTCCTCATTACAAATGTAAAATATTCAGTGTTACAGAGGGGATTCATTTTTATCGAGAACTAATTTAGAATGAACATATTTTTAACAAAACTACGGGACACAATTTTTCACCTATGCATTGAGTATATTGCAAAATCTCAAAAGACGAGCATCAAGTAATATATTATATTAAATAATAATATAATAAATATTATAATAATATTTTACTTCATATTTTTATAATATCATTGGTCGACGGGGTAAGTATCTTTTGGATTCTAACCAATATTTTTGTGATGTAAAATTAAAGGAAAAGTGTGGTCATGAACACAAAACATTGCTTTTGTGGTCAGGGCTTGCAAAAGACGAAATTGAAGAATAAAAATGCTCCCACGTCTAAAATTCTGCAAGTTTTGACAATTTGAAGAAAAACAGCAAATAATTCATCTTATAGGAAATTTAAATATATACGAGTACTACCTTTATTGAACAACGAGATATTGCTGTTCAACTAGGTGTATTAAAGCGTTTTTTAAATAATATTTGTTAGAAATAACTCGAAAACGATTAAAAATATATATACAAACAATTCTCATAAGCAAGTCATCTTAAACATGGTATATTCTTTCGCTACAAAACATCATTTTCGATTTATACGCGAGAAAAAATATTTTACTTCATATTTGTGTTTGGAGTAGTTAGAACGCAAACATTAAAAAGGCCTCGAATTTACAGAATATGCAGAATACTTGACTATTTTTTTCTCACATGATTTTAACGAGAAAATACTAATAGTATTTTTTAAGTCGCGTCTTTTAGCGGAAAACGGAGCGAAGTGAAATTCGGGACATTTTGGCAACCCGGAAAACGTTTTCAGCACAATGGAACGGTCCCGTATTTTACAGGACACATGCGAACTCTAAAGTCAATTTTTAAAGAACCGTGAATTCCAATATTTTAATGAAGGTTAACGTCGTCTTTTGCAGGCCCTACAAGGACTAATATTCTTCCAGGGCCACATAAAAAACAGCAAAAATGCAGATAATTGAATTCTAATTTACCGCATACCGCTAAGATACCGCGTTGTAGCGACCACAATATGGCGGCCATCAAGAATCGTCTCTTGGCAGAAAAGTGAGTTTGCCAAAATTAACTCACATGTTAATTGATGTCATAATTAGGTGTCAAATATTTTATAAAAAGCTCATTATATTTTGATATCTGTCGAAAAACAAATGTGTTTAATAGTTTTCACAGAATGAAAGCTTAAATATTAAAACTTCAAATCCGTTTTTAGAAAATTAAAAAGGCATTTGTCTTTAACTTGGTCACAAAATGTCCATTTTACAACAGTACACATAGTTTTTACTAGTAAAAAAGTACGTAATTATGTGACAAAATCTGAGAGTGTAGTGTGCTGAAATTAACTGTTTCACGTGAGTTTCAATTTTCCTTTTCGTTATCTTTACCCTCCCTTCACCCTGCGCATTGGAAATGTAAGAATGTTGTGCCAATATCTGAAAGACATACACGTAGTAGACCCTACTCGGTACTGAGGGGCATTGTTATTGTCCGAGAAGAAGGTTTTGGACACCGTGAGAATGGACTAACAATAAAATTATTTTTTTCTTCTTTCCTTGGTGCAGTTGTTATTATGAATATTTGATGGGATTTTGATGAAATTTTGTATGCCAAGACACACAAGAATCAACGAAACTTTTGTGAAATTGAGGCTTCATAGGTGCAATAGTTTTTTAGATATAGTGATTTGACCTCGGGCAGCATTGTTGAGTAAAGTACTACAAGATTTTTGCATCTTTGGCATATAATATTTCGTTCTCTGTTCTTCCTAAAAAAAAGAAATTGTACAACTTGTTTACCCTATTCAAGGAAACTGATATCGATTTTGCCTTTATTAACACCAAGTGGATACATTGCTTCGCCGAAAAGTTATTTTACAGAAAAGAACCTTTTAGAAATTCTGTCAAGCCTATCTCCTTAGAAAGAGTAGGATTTTAAGCTTCCAAAAACGTTAATTTGAGTGTCCATTGGAAGCATTCAATACCCAAAATTTGCTCAATAGTGCAGTAACGTTGACAAAAATATGTTCAATAATAATGCCCGAGTTAATTGTTGTATAGTTGCATCAATATTTAAGAAAAAATCGACATTTAGCACAAATTATCTCAACATAACCCTGTTTCTTAGTGCATAAATTCAATCTCTCGGCTTGTACAATTACTGAAAAATGAAGTGCAAAGTTGATAATGTGTGCAAAAAGCCCCAAAATAGTGTATTTTCAACTCATGTTTGCTGCATCGTACTTACATGAATCATTTCAAATACATCATTATAGAAAGAGCACACTTTAATGCTCTTAGAATTATCTCCATTCTTTAGAGCAAAATAGAACAGTCTCAATAAAATATTGCCATTTAAATGTACCGTATTACTCACTGGAAATCTGCCTAACTCGTAGAGTAACATTGGAGTGCAATACTTTCTCACTTCCAAACTCTTCAAATACAATTTTTAGTTCGCTGTAAAATGAGTACTACACGTACAAGTATTTCATTTTAGTGTCATTCAACATTCGACTGTCTAGTTCGTCTCAATGTTACACCGCTTTTCAATTTATTTTACAAGTAATGTCAGTGAATGTTATACAACGAAATCAATTTGCCCCTGTTACCAAATGATGCACCTGTTGCCTGGGTTCATGGGACTCTTGGCCGGGCAGCCCCACACCTCGGCGAATTCCGGGGTGTTGGCGAGGGAGCCCAGCACGCGGAAACGCGCGGGGCTGTGCCGGCCCTTCACGGAGGCACTGTCGTAAGCAGGCGTGGCCGCAGTGCACCACAGCTGGAAGGGAAAGCCCACAATTGATCCGAATACCCATTTCGATGATGATTCATTGTTAGTGATTGCGGGCGCGTCAATTCCTAAGGTCATTAGTCCCGCAAGTGTAGTGCATGCATTTTCCCTCGGACCGAGAGCGGTAGCTCAGTGCATCAACTGATGTCACTGCAGCGCCTCTGACCGGGAGGTCCTGGGTTCGAGTCCCGACGGCGGCAGAATTTTCGACACTAGCTTTTCAGCTAGGTCGAATTCAGTCGCTCTCTGGAGGAGAATTCTAGCGGCCGGCTGCTCTGATCGGTAGTTTTCCGTGGTTTCTCCGATCAACACCAGGCGAATGCCGGAGCAGTACCCTAACAAACGGACCGCGCGCGATCTGCCCTTCCTCTTCCTTGTCCTATCCTCTCCCCTTACACACACACTTGCACTAACATGCACTACACTATCACATATTCCGGGGGACCGGTCGGGAGCATAGAGCTTGTCCCGGCTGGGGCGATGCCCCGCTGGTGGGAGAATTCAGTTAGGGGGAAACCCCACTAGTCGACGGTAGGTGGGCGCCGGATCTCGCCATCCAGCGGGGGAAGATCACCGCCATCTCCCGCGAAAAAGCATGCACTACAGTAACGGGACTAATGACCAAAGCAGTTGACGCGCCCGGAAACACGAAAAAATCAATCAATGAATTTTTCCTCGGGAGATGACGGTGGTCTTCCCCCCTGGATGGCGAGATCCGGCACCGACTTACGGGCGGCTAGCGGGGTTTCCCACAACCAGGTATTAATAGGGCCCCTAAGAGGGCACCGCCCCAGCCGGGACAAGATCGAAGTTCCCGACCGATCTCCCGGCATGAGTAGTAGCAGTGGCGTTTTCTTTGGTTGTGCAAGTCGTGTGTCAACGCCCAAGGAAATAAAATAACTCGTTTTTCCTTTAAATTTATTTAGATTTTTTATTTATTCTGTCTTTGGTCTCTCTTAGGTCTTATTATGGTCTCTCTTATTTAGTCTCTCTTTGGCGGCGGCGATGGTGTAACGGTTAGCGTATCGGACTGTTATACCCAAGTTTGCGGGTTCGAACCCGATCGAAGCCGTGGATTTTTAAGGGCGAAAAAATCCTTCGTACGCCTTCCTTCGGAGGGGAAGTAAAGCCGGCTGTCCCATGTTAGTAGATTTACTGCATGTAAAAGATCCTCAAGCCTAAATGACGCCTCTGAGCTAAATTCAAATCGCCTGTTTCGTCGCCCAAGTAGTACCTTCTTTCTCCCATGGTTGGTGAAAGGAGCGTAGCGGAATTTGCGTGGTCAGACGGAAGAGCAGGCCTCATGGCCTGAGTCGCGCCACGTAAAATAAGGCAAATTCAATTCAATTCTTCCGCGCGATCGGCGTCGTATATCGGCTCCAGCGTGTCCATGCAACGCAGGCCGAGAGCGAGCGCAGCACAGGCCTCGAAGTATTACAGCTCTGCAAAGCAATTATTTTGTTGTTTCAGCAATGTAAACAAAATGTTTTTTTTAAAGAAATCTTCACTCTTGCGTATTTCCGCATAGAGGTGGAATAAAAAACCATCATAGATAAGCCACAATTTGTTTATGTTGTGAATGCAACAAAATACTTGTTCTATTTTAGCACACATGTAGTCTTCTTGATTAGCTAAATTTTCATGTAAATAGAAAAATTATTGGAAGTGTTTTCAAAATGTTTAACAAATGTTTACTACGTATTCCGTATTACCTTAGACTATTTTCACAAGGTATATATGTTTATAGTATGTGTGATAATGTAGCATGTGAATAAAAGCTGCTTTAGTACACAGCTTTTGGTCACTACAATAAGAAATAATTTTCGGAGTATACCATGAAATTATAAACTTTTATTTTGTCAATGGATTCAATAATTTTTTTTACTATTTTAACTTGTTTGTCCTTGATAATATACATATTTCCTACATTTACTAAAATGTTCATATTAAAAAAAATATTGTTAAAATTCAAAACCATTCGATTGGATGCAAAAATTTTAAATATACTAATTTTCAAATTCCGGCGTAAATTTATCTTCATTTCAAATTTCCCGATTGCCTTTACACGATTGGCAATAGATTTCGTCCAAAAGATGGCGGCTACCGGAAACTACAAATAAGCCTTCATCAGTTAACATTGGGTGCCGTCTCTGACGTATACTCTCTGGCTCAGGCCGCTGGCGAGTGCCTCCAACGTCTTCAGAACTGATCGAGAGGCGACAGCGCATGCGCGCGACGTCCCCCCACTCGGCGTTCCAAGGCGTTGGATGTCTACTCGTATTTAACAGCCTGCTGGAGAGCGAGCGTCCATGATACTGATATTCTCCGTTGCGCGTTGTCATCTTAGCTATACTAATGAAATAAGTGTTATATTATAATAAGGATAGTGAAAAAATGGAACGATAGTTTGAAATAATTGGTTTCCTTCCCTGTCGTATGAAGAAAAGAAACAAATAATTGAGTCATAAACGATCCTGTCGTAACCTGATAATTTCTGAATTTAATTTTTAAAACGAGAACTGAAGAATTGGAAAAACGTCGAGCATGTTTTTTTTATACTTTAAAGAGTATTATTCCAATCTTTGCAATAGAAAACACAACATTCTCATTGTTGTTATTTTGCGACTACTTTTCCCTCATTCTTCCAACATTATCATTTAAAATAAATAAGGATTTTGTTTACATAATTCAATTTTACTCTAAATATGTAAGCGAAAAGAGTAGTAGGGGTTAAAATAGTATTTTCCTTCAGTGCCAACGCCCTAGGTCCAGAGCGAGGAGACGCCACTATGTAGTAGTATAGTGCATGTTAGTGTATAAGTGTGTATGTAAGGGGTGAGGATAGGACAAAGAAGACGAAGGAAAGATCGCGTGCGGTCCGTGGTTCATTTGTTATGGTACTGCCCCGGCATTTGCCTGGTGTTGATCACAGAAACCACGGAAAACTACCGATCAGAGCAGCTCGCCGCTAGAATTCTCCTCCAGACCAACTGAATTCGACCTAGCTGACAAGCTAGTGTCGAAAATCCTGCCGCCGTCGGGATAAAGTCGGAATAAAGTCACGACAGAATGAGCATTCCGGTATGAATGTTTACTTTGTTTATGTTTTTAAGTGTGAATGAATGGTTTTGTATTTGTTTATGTTTGAAATCCAGGGCATTTATGCCATTGTGTAAAATTTTGCATGCCATAACAGGGGCAATTTATATAAAAGTGTGTCAAATAGCTGCCTTGACAACTGGTTAATTGAAAGAAAAAAAAGGCAAATAAATGAATGAACGCTCATTGCGGTTCATGTATACCTGTATTATGAGTATTGTTTTGTATTTAGCTAGAAACTGACCCAGGCACGAATGTGCAGGTATCCCGTTTCAATTCCGTATGGATTGATCACAGTAGTCATGCCCAGGTAAGGCTCTATTTGTATATGCTAGCTGAGGCACGGGCAACAGATGAGTGAGGATCTTGTTTTGTCAAAGAATGTCAACGAAACCAGGCGCTCAACCAAACGAAGAAGATTCTACGAAGTGGAGGATTATGACAGGAAATGGTGAGAGCTAGGGTACCATAGTGTTTGAGACCAAGAACGTAAAGTGGTGCGTAGATGAATGGAGCAGGTGGGACGGATATAGATAGAGGTAGGAACATTACAGTGGGGCCCAAACGTGCGGGCGTGAATTGAATAACGGGAGTTCGATAGAGGAAAACATTACAGTGGCTCCCAAAAGAGGGGGCGTGAGCACGGGAGGATATAGGGAGGGAGGAACGATTACAACATGTACTGACCTTGGTAAATGTAAAACACTTCCTTTACATTTTTTGAAAAATGTTAAACTCTGGCCTCACAGTGAATAGCAATTGTTTTGTTTCAGAATGTGTAAACGTCGATTATTCCATTAGTCTTTGCGGATTAATTCTGAACGACATGAAACAATATTTTTGGGGTTTTATATTTTCTGTGTAGTGAGTATGTAGAACTTTCCTAACTTTTCTACAACCACATCCCAATCATGTCTTTTTTTGGCTTAAAATATTAAAATTTTTGTTGTTCGAAATTTCAAGATATGTCCCAACTTTTCAATGGGTTTTCGACCACTTTCGACCATATTGACTCATAGCTTGGATGATCTCCGCATAAATTAATTCAAATGTAGATCTTCCAATGATGTCATGCGTTTATTTTACACATCTGAGCAGTTGTTGAGTAATAACTCTGAGAGGAAGAAAAGTCTCGGTTCCCGCGCATTCCCGCTAGATTTTTCTGTGATCCATAAAAATTATGAATAATACACGATAGGCTTGCTTAAAATATAATTCAGGCAAAAATGTATCTTTGTGAAACACTGAACTCTGTACGCCAACGAAGAAATGCTTGTTGTATTAGATGTGGTCGGAATATCCTGGGTCCGATTGCAGACAAGGGAATGATCAACTTCTTCTGAGTCAGAGAATGCTTCTGCTTGTATGACAATTCTAGAGGGGGCCGCTGTGATGGGATTCCCGCTCCCATATCTTAGGGTCGAGTTACGTGTAGCTTCGCTATCACCGGAGGCAGATTCCTTAAGATGTAAAAGCACTTCGGCAGAACTGCAGTGGCGATTGAAGAGCCACAGCTCGAACGGGTTGCAGCACCACGATTGATTGATTAACTGATGTTTCCGAGCACGTCAATTGGTATGGTCTTTAGTCCCATTAGTATATACCGGGGGGTGGAGTGTTTCTCACTCGCTGGATGGTGAGATCCGGCGCGAACCTACGCGTCTGTTTGCGGGGAATGTTCACCTCCAGGCATATCTCCCAGCGGGGCACCGCCCCAGCCAGAAGCTAGAACTTCAACTTCCGACTGGTCTCTCCACATGTGTGTTAGCGTAGTGCATGCAAGCATTAGTGCGAGTAAGGGGAGAGGATAGGATAAGAAAGAGGAACAAGAGATCGCGTATGGTCAGTGGTGGTTTGTTAGGGTACTGCTCTGGCATTCGCCTGGTGTTGATCGGAGAAGGTACGGAAAAGTACCGCTTAGAGCAGCCGGCCGCTAGAATTCTACTGCAGACAGTGACTGAATTCGACCTAGGTGTCTAGCTAATGTCGAAAATCCAGCACCGTCGGAACTCGAACCCTAGGATCGGTAGCGGTAGGTCAGTGCATCAACTGATGTCACTGCAGCGCCTCTGACCGGGAGGTCCTGGTTTCGAGTCCTGACGGCAGCAGGATTTTCGACCCTAGCTTTTCAGCTAGGTCGAATTCGGTCGCTGTCTGGAGGAGAACTCTAGTGGCCGGCTGTTCTGATCGGTAGTTTTTCGTGGTTTCTCCGATCAACACCAGGCGAATGCCGGAGCAGTACCCTAACAAACGGGCCACGGACCGCGCGCGATCTGTCCTTCCTCTTCCTTGTCCTATCCTCTCCCTTTACACACACACTTAGACTAACATGCACTACACTACTACATATTCCGGGAGACCGGTCGAGAGCTTAGAGCTTGTCCCGGCTGGGGTGGTGCCCCGCTGGTGGGAGAGTCCTGGTTAGGGGGAAACTCCACTAGCCGACGGTAGGTCGGCGCCGGATCTCGCCATCCAGCAGGGGAAGATCACCGCCATCATGCACTACACTAACGGGACTAACGACCAAAGCAGTTGACGCGCCCGGAAACACGAAAAAATCAATCGATCAATCGAACCCTAGGAACCTGCCGATCAGAACCGTTGCAGAGACGGCGGCGATGCTGGCTCTGAGCCAAGCCAAGCCTCCGGAAGGCGCGCCACAAGCGGCAACTTACGTTGGCGAAGCCGAGGAAGAAGAGCTGCTCGGGGGAGAAGTGGGCGAGGCCGGGCGGCGGCGGCTCGGGGCCGTGGCGCCGCAGGAAGTTGCGGTAGGCGAGCAGCGCCTCGCGGATGCCGCCGTTGTCCGCGATGTTCTCCGCCAGCGTCAGCGCGCCGTCCAGCTGCGCAAGGCCGCCAACGCCTCAAGCCACTCGCCCACTCACGACGCGCATTCTTATAGAACGATTTTTCTAAGGATGAGCCAAAGTGACAGCTAGTGCTGGCAACATAACTGAAGGTTCTGTGGTCGCCGTGCCCTTGAGCCCAATGGACTCCCTTCCTGCATTCGTTCGTTTGCAGTTGGCTGACTTGTAAATGGTTTGGACGCTTCCTTTCGTGACGTCCTCGTCCGACAAAAATATAGTGCGTCGCGAGAAATAATTGAAATTAGGAAGTGCAGTGTTATGTGCTCTTCTGTAAAAATTCTTTTTTCCTTTATATATTACTTTGAATTTACTTTTTGTGTGATAAATATAATGTTTATTTTAAAACCGAGACTTGAATGCGAGATGCGTACCGATGCACGTGGTTCCGCCCCTTGTGCTGTTGTGTGGTGAGCTGTGATTGAGAGCTTTCTATTTACATTCGTGGCAGTTTTATTCTACTGGTTGTGAGAGGATGTTAAGAGATTTTCCAAAAAATGTAATTAAATTTAATTATTTCTCGGACTCGCGTACGTGCATACACTTCAGCGAAACTCGTACACTTCTGGATAGTGATGTCTTCTCAGGAGCCATAACCAAAAACTTACGAAGGGGCTGAACAGCTGTTGCGGCGGAGGGATACTTCTCTGAAATACATGTGTTGTTCACTTGTTTTCGCGAACTGTCACTTTGGCTCATCCTTAGGAAAATCGTTCTATAGTAAGAGGATTCTCCGAGGAAGAAACGAACGAGTGCTGCTTCAACAGCATATATTTTATCGAATTATTTCTAGCGAGAGGATGGGAGGAGGTGGAGGGTGAGTGAGTAATTACAGTGTTCCGGGACGTCTAATATTTTCGTCATTAGTAGGGGTGGATTTTGACGACCTAGAACGTATCCAGGAATGATCAATAAAATGTTTTAAAAATGCCCTCAAAGCAAAGAAAATTGACGTAAAAAATGTGATCAAAACCATTTCGGATGAACAATCAATTTAAGCTGCCTGATACGTTACTGGTGTAATCGAGGCTGCTTCTATTCGTTCAAGAGAACTCAGCTTTCCCACTTTTGGTTTGGACTGTTCTTTACCCGGAAATCTCTGCCTTTAGGTATCCCGAAATCGGCTGAACCGACAATGTGGCTGATAGGCGCCACAGGAACCTTAGATAATATACAACGGCTGACATTACAATTTCTGAGAGAAGAAATTGTAATGCCAGGTTACTCACAAATTCTGTGGAGAACATTTGTTGCATCTCGTAAATATTATTTGATGCAAGGACCGTTAAAATTATATTAAAATCGATGAAATCAGCGCAAAATTATCAGCGAAAATTACTGAAAAAGGCAAAAAAATGCCTTAGTTAAAGTCGACTAAAAATGGAAAAAAAGACCTCATTTCCTTTTGACATAACAAAATTAATTTCTATACTAAAAGGCACGCAAAAAAATGACATTTCATCAAAATGCGCCCCCTAATTATTAGTCCTATGAGGGTAGTGTGTACTACAGCCGGAAGGTGGAGGTGGGACGTGAGATCCTGCGCCCACTTAAACTTTGCCTTGCGATATTTTCCCGCTCCTGGTATCTCCCCCAGCGGGCGGCGCTTCAGCCGGGACACGCTCAGAGCCAGGGCGGGAATCGCTTTGTAGGTTCGCGGCGCGCCCGCCCGGACAAGAGTTTGCTTCGGAGCTCGGGATCTGCGAAGGCTGAGAGATTGCAGTACCTGTGGCTATAAGCGACTCTGGCCGTTCTCTCGGCACGTGCTGTGGTACGCCTGCTCTGAAGCAATCATCTTGTGAGGATTTGTTTACTTTATCACAGCCGGCATTCCGTGTTGTCGCTCATCTGGCTCACACGAAGTCGCTGAGGCGATAAGGTTCCGCTTTGGAGAAAGTTATGAACATGATAACAAGAAGTGTCATAGCCTGTCAGTAAGTGTTAATGTTTTGAGATTTCATTTATCTGTGTGTAGGTGGTGCCATGTGCGTAGTATTGTGTGACATTAGGACATTGAACGCTTATACGCTGCAGTACTGTAAATATCCCTTCTCGACAAGTGCTTGGGATGTGTATAACGTCGGTGATTGAGAAAAAGGCACTGTCAGAATAAATTAAATCCATTATTAATTAGCAAAATAAACAAAAGATTCAGGATTATCACGAGGTCTATGTCATTGTACAGAATTATTTTCTAAAAAGAAATAAATGAGGAAATCAGGTAATAAACGAGATGTACAGGTAAATTACTTCTAACTTATGCAATTGTCGAAAAATCAGAATTCAACAAAAATGAGACATTCCATTCTATTATCATTTTATGTGACTCTTGTTCTATCCGTGGAAAAAATGTAAAAACAATTGGAGTGGTTTTTGAGAAAATGTTTCTTATAAACTAATAAAGCAAAAAGCTCTATTAGTAAATAAACTTCTGATTAAAAAGATCTGATTTTTAAAACAGATTTTGTTTAACACAAAAACATCTATCTTTAATACTTTTGAGAAGTTACAATTGAAGGGCTCAGTAGAACAAGGGACTATCCCACATTGACCTAGTTCTGAAATATTGAGGGTTTTACTAGAATTTTCATAAGAGAACTCAGGACTCTTTTAAACACAGTACACTTGCACATACTGGATTTAAATAAATGTTACACTAAAAGAATAATATTTGAAGTTTTATGTAATGATAATAACTCAATTGCACAAAAAATGTGGGATAGCCCCTTCTTCTACTGAGCCCTTGAATTTTGTAGCATTCTGATCAGGGTGTGAATAAACCCGATCTTGTAGACTGTTCATTGCATAGGAGAGAATGCCTCTCCTCCCCGTCCACCCCTTACCTTGTGATTGATTGATTTTTTGTGTTTCCGGGCGCGTCAACTGCTTCGGTCATTAGTCTCGTTAGTGTAGTGCATGTTTTTTTCTCGGGAGATGGTAGTGATCTTCCCCCGCTGGATGGCGAGATCCGGCACCGACCTACCGTCGGCTAGTGGGGTTTCCCCCTAACCAGGACTCTCCCACCAGCGGGGCACCGCCCCAGCCGGGACAAGCTTTAAACTCCCGACCGGTCTCCCGGGATATGTGGAAGTGTAGTGCATGTTAGTGTAAGTGTGTGTGTAAGGGGAGAGGATAGGACAAGGAAGTGGAAGGACAGATCGCGCGCGGTCCGTGGCCCGTTTGGTAGGGTACTGCTCCGGCATTCGCCTGGTGTTGATCGGAGAAACCACGGAAAACTACCGATCAGAGCAGCCGGCCGCTAGAATTCTCCTCCAGACAGCGACTGAATTCGACCTAGCTGAAAAGCTAGTGTCGAAAATCCTGCCGCCGTGGGGAGTGGGAACCTAGGACCTCCCGGTCAGAGGCGCTGCAGTGACATCAGTTGATGCCCTGAGCTCCCGCTCCCGGTGCCTTACCTTGTGCCTGCCGGGCATTCGGAAGCGGCCGTACTGGCGCACGAAGCACTGCGCGCGCGCGTTGTACTCGCGGACGCTGCCCTCGCTCCACCACGACGAGTGGTGCCCGTGCTTGTCGTATTTTCTGCCTACGACATAGTTGAATGCGGCAGCGTCGGTCAGAAATGTCATAAGTTTACGTATTCTATGCGATAGTTTATGCAAACAACTCAGCCTTTCTGCCATTAGCATGACTAAACATCTCCTTTACTGGATTAGAGTAAATGAGTCGAACATTCCATGAAATTGATGGAGACTTCCCCAGCAAGCCTTAGTATTGCACTGAAATGTTTATTTAAACATTTTGCAAACTCAGAATACTTGGTACGTCGTAAAACGTGATAGATGGCATGGAATCACTGGCTTGAGTGTATGAGTCGAAGAAGTATCATCAAGACCTATGTACAAACTGTTAAAACTAAAATTCAGAAATAAATTAGAAGTTCGAATAAATAGTCACTTTAGGGCCCCGAATCACTAAAAATCATGAAAGAATGATGTGCGTCTGGTGCTACTTCCATCTTGCGACCGTTTGCCGAAGAGGTAATAGGGAGAGGGTACTGGGTCGAAGATCTCTAGACTTCGGGTTTTCAGTTATTCAAGTACCATATCTCAAGTACTTGCTCTGCAACGGTAATCTGTTATTAAAGCAACGAGCAACGAAGGAGCCTGGGAGGTTTTTCTCTCGATTCTTGTATTAAAATACTAGTATTAAATACTCTTATCTAATATTAAAGTATTCTAGTATTAAAAGTATTAAAATACTCTTATCTAATATTTATTCTAGTATTAAAATACTCTTATCTAATCGCTCTTACATGCTGTATAATTTCGCGTTCGGAGCAGATAAAATGCCTTATTATTAAATCCGAAGTAACAAATGTAACAATAACAAAGGGTGCATACGAATTATATAACTTTATTTACGAACACAGAAACGTTGTATATACGAGAATGTCTAATAAATTAAGTATTTTAAGTACCCTGAGTTGCTCGGGTATTTATTAATCACAACTGTATTAGGCAGGTAAAGAAATGAATTCTATTTATAATGTATTTCGCCTACCCTAGGGGAATGGAGGTATTTTTCAAAATCTCTTGCAGACAGTACCTTTTCTGATGTTTTGACGGTCACATGTACAAACTTTCATTAAGTCGGAATAAATCCGTAGAGTTGCGTGAAACAAACAAATGTTCCTCTTTTTGTAAGAAAAAAAATGGAAATTTGAAAAAAGTAACCTATTGTGCCCGACCGAACACTCACTCTTTCAATGAAAATGAGAATTTCAACGAAAATCTTCGAAATCGGCTCAGCGTTTTCAGAGATTATCCCAGACAAACTGACAAACAAAAATAATAAAAATAATTGATTAGATTTTTATATCATCAAAATACACAAAAGGAATTACAAAAAGACAGGCATTTATATTTAAATCCCGGACAGGCACGTCAGTTTTATTTATGTAGATGGTTAATGCATGATAAATGAATAGACGAATCAAAAATTTATTTTTAATTAAAGCAAACCTCTCTCTGAAATATTGAAAGTATCTTTGCTCGTTGCTTTCGAATTCTCACATGCGCTAATTATACAATTCACTATGAATGTATGGAATTATTTCCCGAATGACAACGGATAATGTTTAGAGACTAAGAAGTTGGAAGATGATTCTGGAAGATAATGTTCATTTTCATTTTTACAGCAACGTACTGTCTAAGCCCTTAATTAATTTTGTGTTACTCCTATTTTGCTCTTACCTTCACTGTCAAAGCCATGAGTAAGTTCGTGACCCAAAATTGCACCGATGGCTCCGTAGCTCAGTGCCCTGAGAAAGTAAATATTTTATTTATCCTTCTACGGGTAAAGCTACAAGAACCATTTCAATTATTTTGTCTTACCCATGTCCTCTTCTAAAGAAAGGTCTCTGCAGAATTCCTGCGGGAATAACTGGAAATGAAAATAGATGAATTCATTTAACATCTCGTATCTCAATTCATTGCTGCAGGAAAAGATATTGGGTGCAGAAAGTGAACTACAAGTTGCAGATTTATAACTGTTATTCGACCAAGTTCATTAAAATTAATAATTTAATTCACATGTGTATTGTTTCTGAAATAATGTCAGAAAATCTGTTAAAATTATTGAACATTTGATATATTTAAATAATCTGGTTTAAATAATACAGAAATCTGACGTTCTTTTCTGAGAGACGATACTTTGTAAATTTACTAATCGGATACCCCTTCACCCGGGTTACATAAACATATTTAAGACGGAAAATGTAGAATTTTGTATATTACGTTATGCTTAATTCGGCAGACGCATATACAACCCACAACTCGCGTTACGCTTCAGAATAGCAGCATTTGAAGTGACGCGTTCTAGGCCGTAAAACACGTCACACGTTTTCGTCACTTCATGGAGCATCTACGTCATGCTTCTTTCTTTTCCGTATTCTACAAAATGATATTATATTGAGTAGTATTAAATTTTTGCATTTTGCGACATTCAGCTCTTCTGAGTGCACTATCCTTGACCGTTCGAAGTTGGGTTCGTGAATCACTTTTATTTTTGATTGACTGATTAGTGTTTCCGTGCGCGTCAACTGATAAGATTATTAGTCTCGTAAGTGAAGTGCATGTTTTTACCACGGGGAAATGGCGGTTATCTTCCGCAACCAGGTATCTCCCACGAGCTCGGCACCGCCCCAGCCAGCACAAGCTCTGGGCTTCCGAATTTTCTCCCGACATGTGTGGTAGTGTAGTGCATGTAAGTGTGCCTTTCTTACAGACACACACACACACACACACACACACACACACACACACACACTCATACACACACTTATTTGCACTCACAGGATAGGACAAGGAAGAGGAAGGAAATATCGCGCACGGTCCATGACCCGATTGTTAGGATACTGCTCCGGTATTCACCTGGAGAAACCACGAAAAAGTGCCGATCAGAGCAGCCGATCGCTAGATTTCCCTCCCAGACAGCGGCTGAATTCGCCCTAGTGTCGATAAACCTGCCGCCGTCGGGAGTGAAACCCTTGGACCTCCAGGCCAGAGGCATTTCAAAGACATCATCTGATGCCCTGAGCCACCTAAGCCGGTATTATTACTTTTAAAACAATGGTGTACTGATGTTCGCACGAGTTCGACTAGTTCTTATTTTACGTACGTAACGTACGTAACGTCACACAACGACAGTGCTGCAAGGGGTCATTACAGTAAAAAAATGTAATAAATAAGAATAAGTACGATAAATGTATGATTACATATGCCTCTCAGACAGATTCAAAAATTGACTGAAAATACAATTTCATTGTGTGTGTTACATTCCGGACGTCGACACCTCGAACTTTTGTGACACCTTACTGCTGGTAAATTTTTCGCTCGTCTCGAATGGCTTACGTTCTTTATTACCGCGTATTACTGATTTCTCAGTGGAGCAGAATCACAATAATATGCAAATTACACGAAGGCACGAGAAATTATCTTGTTTTAGAAATGGTTGTTTTAAAAAGTTTGAAAAAAAATCCAGTTTTGATATTTTTGTTTGGTTATTTATATAATGTCAAAAACAGTTACAAACTGTGTGTGAAGTATAGGGGAAAATTGCAATCTGGGTTCGTGAGCTCCGGAATTTTTATCTTCGCTCATATATTATATTAAATAGAATTACATACAAACGCAGCAACGAGCGTTTTTCACAAAACTTGATAAATATACGCTATCGTTTAACAAAAATCATATGCATCGACAATTGCACGCTAAGTAAGCTACTCACTACCGCGAGAATATGGAGAACATTTTTTGGTACTAACACCCCACAGAGATCAAGAAAACGTGCGAAGATAGTGAAGCTACATTTACTATCCAGAGTCATTTCAGTATTTGCACAATAGGAAACTGGACGAAAGCCATGATAAGAATTGAGTGCCATTGTCCCAGAGGTTGAAGTACAATACTTGTTACATTCATATTTAGTTTTTTTTTCAATTTCAGTACAAATTTTAACTAAAGAATTAATATCATTTTTAAATAGTTATTTTCGTTGTGAAGATCTCAACTTCTTAAATACATAATGTGAATTATATGCTAGAATGTTAAATAACCTTTAGAAAGCTATAACACACAGACGGTAATTGAAGAGCAAATTTGTTTTAGAAAAAGGCGAAAAAATTGTACATATGCCATATTCTCAATAAAAAGAAATAATTGAACAAAAGAAGAGAGTTTAATTGCGAAACATTTATGACGGTCTTGGGCCTGGAGAAGGTTTCGATAGTGTGAACAGAGTTTTGCTGTGTAGAATTCTTAAAAAAAAAAAAGAATATCCAAATCACTTAATTGTAGCCATTAAATGCCTGTATACTGGAACCAGAGTGTGTTTAAATATAAATGGAGAGTTGACGAAGATTCACACAAATAAGGGAGTGATACAAGGAGGTTGAAACCTCTCGACAACAATTTTAAATTGTTAAATAATTTATATGAATGACATGTTCAGATGATGGAAGGTAAGAAATATAGGTAAAGGAATTCATTTGTGGGAGGGATATGCATTTTTAACTCTTTATGCTACTCTGACGACCAAGTTATTTGCAAGAGAGGGAAAACAAGATACAACACGTGGTATATATTTTAAATAATATTACAGAAAATAAATTTTAAAATATCAACGCACGAAACAAAAACAATGGCTTTGAAAGGCAAATTCCCAAGTAGAACGAGAACAAAATTGTATAACGAGTGAAAAAATTTAAATACTCACATGGACTGTGCGTTGTCTCGCACTCGCAGAAACGCACGAAAATTGGCTTATGTCGGAATATAACTTTCAACAACAGAGATATGAGACATTCCCGTTCATTTAGTCTAGTAGAGCCATTCGACGGTGGCATATTATACTTGCTCTAACAAGTATTTACTCTATATTTACTTTTTTTTAATGTGGCATCTGTGGGTAGTATATCCTGCCGCATGTTGAATGATCGCGACCGTATCGAGCAGTGCTGCAGATGAAGCGACTCTAGCGGCAGGACTGAGAATGACGCAAAAAGTCGTGCCGAATTCCATCTTGGAGATACCGTCCACAGATGCCACGTTAGAAAAACTCAAGTATAGTTATGTGACGAATGCTGAAGTAGAAGGCCGTTTTCGGTTGTAGGATAGAGTAAACAGTGTATATCGACATTATGAGGCGAATTAATCCCATGAATGTTATCAAAATGTTAGAGGGAATAGTAATTATGTAATTGAAGTGGCATATATAAAGTTAACATATATCTTATAAAGCAATAACTCATGAATACAACGGGAATGACACAGAAATGCATGCCTGTAGGTTGGATATCTGTAGTGATTTTGAAGGATAGGAAGAGCAGTTGTCTCTTCTAGCATTACAAGACTCATCTTCAGAGCATTGGAACAGCAATGTGGTTCAAGGCATCAACTGATGTCTCTACAGCGCCTCTGACCGCGTTTCTCTTTCCAAGTTTCGAGTCCCGATGGTGGCAGGGTTTTCGACACTAGCTTGTCAGCTAGGTCAAATTTAGTCGCTGTCTGGAGAATTCTAGCGGCCGGCTGGTCTGATCGTGGTTCCGTGGTTTCCTCCCGATCGCACTCCGCAAATGCGGGAACGTACCCCTACAACAAAGAGCTCTAAGTTGCCTTCACGTCTTTCTTCCTCGCACCACCTTCTATCTCCTCTTGCCTCACGCACTCCCAGCCATATCGGAGACCGTGAACGACTTTATCCAACTGGATCAAGTGCCCATATCCCTGGTAGCAGATACCTGGATAGGAAAAACCCGCTAGTCGACGGTATGGCGGTGACGGATCTCGCCATTCAGCGGGGGAGGATCACCGACCCCTCCCGAGGAAAGAAAACATGCACTGCACTTACGGGACTAATATTTGCACGAGAGCTCTGCAGATGATGCGCCCGGAATCATCAATCCATAGCAATAGGAACCTTCTAGTGCAAGTGAGTACGAACCGTCTCCACCCGAAATATTGAGGTCAATGTGTTATAAGATATTGATGACAACAAACTGAAGAACATTTGTGAAGACTATTACAATCTTGGCTTCTAATCCATTAGCAAACTGACGAGGCACTACAAGTGCATTTGAAGAAAATCAAATTGCAAGATTAATATTATATTATGCGACCAGGAGAAGAAGAGACTGAACTCCAAACTCGCTGTCACAATTAAATCTGGTGGTGATACAACAGCACATAGATTCTGGCATTATTTGTAACTTTCGCATTATTTGCACTTTTGAAAATTAGAAGAATTCAACAAAAAATTGATCGACGCCATTCTTATAATCGTACTTTTCTCTGTCCGATAAAATAATCAATCAAAAAGCTTGGGGCCGCATTCGAGAAAGGTTTGAAAAGATCCTTGAGGCGTCATGTAAAGTAACTCCCTCCTTAATTAATTTTTTTTTATTCATGGGGCCGCGATCGGGGAATATGCATTTTGCAAGATCGAGAAATTTCTATTTTGTTGCAAACTATGCTTACTGTCCAGTCGCTAGCGTTTTTCACAAAGACAGATACAGACTGAGACAGAAGCAGAAAGACAGATACAAACAGAGATAGACTGATACAGACAGAGATAGACAGACGGATGGACGGTCAGACAAAGGTTTTGCAGTAACCCAATTTTTTGGTAACAAGGTTCAATAAATCGTTGTTTCTGCAAACACGTGTTTAAAGAAGTAATTTACTACATACATGAAGCATTATTTTATCCACTTTTATTAGAATTATCCACTATTGCGGTATTGCGGTATCTATGCTACAATATGTATTTTTCAGTCAAAAAATCGCCGTTGTTCGCTGAGGGATTACATTGCTTTCTCTACACTTCATAAGTAGTATGCAAGAAAAATAATTTTAGACCTTTTTTTTTCATACACTAGTATATTGAAGAGAAAAAAGTTCCGTGAGGCTATGAACCATTGATTTCTAGGTTTTGAATGAATGCACATTTTGAGCTACTTTTTATGTGACGAGAACCCATAAAACGTGGATTCTGACTTATCCAACGTGTTAGAGGAAGTAATTTACCACATATTGGAACACGATTTATGCGCTTCTTCGGTATTAGGGCCCCACAAGGCCGGTTTTTCTGTCCCAAAATCTCAGTATTTCTGCCGCAGCATTACAATACTTTCTATACACTACGTTAGTAGTATGCGAGAAAGTAAAACATTTATATAAATCCATAAACAATTTTATGGTACGCATAAAATTCTTTATGGATTGATGGAGTGAATTTTGTAGAGCGCATGAAGAACCAATCATTAATTAATTATCAAAAATTAATTTCAACCAGTGGCACTACAGAAAGGCACATACTTTCTCGTCATAGTAAATTTACCGTCATAGTAAGATTACATAGTAATCTTTAGTCTGGGTCAGCTATTCGGTTTTGCCCCATCTTCTCCTCAGACCTATCGACTCTTACCTACCGATCTATTGGCACCTACCTATTGACTTCAAACGCGTTTTCCAGACCCCAATTTTGCGGTCTCGTAAGAGTAGAAGTTAATTAAGAATATTATTGAAGGGTAAAACCCGGTTCTATTGTCATTGAAAAAATTGGAGTTTTTTTTTGTTGAAAAAATATCTTTTAGGTGCTTCTGAAAATGTGCTTTTTGAGCTCATTTTTGCAGAAAATTGTTGAATTTTTGATAAAATTCATTAAGCATCATTTGAAGCGGTTGTACTAACAAATACAAGAAAGCATCAAAACTCTAGTAATGTAAATGTTGTGATAGATACTATTTCAAAAGAAAAATAATTTGGGTATTTTTTTAATCAAAAGAATTCCTCAAAATGACTTTCATTTTATGTTATTCATTGCATTTAACTCTATTCTTAGAAAAAGTTGAAAGAAACTAATAATTATACAGAATGGCACACGTTTTCTCGTACTAGTTAGTTTTTTCTTTTGTTTGAGGTAGCTTTTCGGTATGGTCCCGCCTTCTGTCCAGTTGTTACCTATCGGGATCGAAAATATTTTTTTCACATTTTCTCAGTTTCATTCAATAATAGACATTTATTATCGATGGCTATAGTAATTTCATTGCATATTTGTTGCTCGTTAGTGAACAGCTGCATTTAATGTTTCTTGTCATTATGTAGCGTTTCTTCTCCTGTTAAGTAGCAAGGTGTAAGTTATTTAATGACGTTCCGATAGCTTACCTATGGAATTTGTGAGCCGGGTATAAAAGGCGTTCACTTGAATTGGGTCAATGGTCTCCCATCTGCAACAGAGAACTATTTATTACCAAATCAATTGTTTATTTGTGCGAATTTTTTGTGTAATGTCTAGGGGCTTAAATGTAACTTACAGATCAGGAGGCTCCTTGGAATCATTGACTCCCAATGAATCTATAATTTGCTTCACAGTGAAAGCCTTCACATTCATGTAATTCATTAAATATTTCTTAGAATCCATCTGCAACTACTCACAAAACAAAACAATTTAGAAACAGAAGAGAACAGTAATAGAAAAAAGTAGCAAGTAGTAATATATTCAACAATTTTTTCCGTGGATTTAAATTAAGTCCTTTTCGGGCCTTGCAAACTGGCTCCAGAGTTTAAGCAATACAGAAAAATATTAATACTTTTAGTTTCGGAACATTAATACATCACATGTGTTTTTAGTGAATTATGTGACTCCATCATAGAACGTAATCTACCAATTGCTTAAAAAGTGTATTTTTCAAGCTCTTAATATTTTATTTCAATCACACAATGAAAAACGTTTTCTTTTCAATTTATTTAATTGTCTGACTACTTATACATACGTCAATACATTCTTCTTTCATATGCAATTCAGTACTGAAAAAGGGGGGTTACCTGGAAAAGGTCATTCTTTGGTTATGTAGTGTGTACCCAGGCACTATTAGTTATTATATTTATTATAAGATGATAACCATATCATAACGTGTGTATTTTTGCACTCATTTTGGAGAAATAAAAAAGATTGCGTTTCTTGAAAAGCTGTAGCATGCTTGGTAATTGATTTTGAAAGAAATCTTTTATACAAAAATTGTAGGAAATTTTTACTTTCTTTTAATTTTTGTTTGAAATCTGCAATTTCTGCATGAAGTTAATGCAATTTATAAGAAAATAATTTCCATCATCAAAAACCAATATTATGCTACACGTATGTGTGCAATAAAATTTAGTTGTTTTCTGTCGAAACGTGTCTTTCCCCCATTTTGGCACTTGCAATTGTGACAGCTTTAGTGACAATTTGGTGTGGATGATGACTGCTTTGGGCTCCGTTCCGATTTCCCGCTCACTATTATAAGGAAAGGAACTCTAGGAAGGAAATAAATCGCCGAAGTCTAATTATATATTTTCAATTCCAAAGGCACTCACTCCTTCGTATCGGTGATCCAATACTTCAGGGTGTTTCACCCATTCTGGATAGCCTATGAAACTTGTAACGGCAAACATCTTGTCGATGGTAGCGTCTTGTGTTTCTCTATCCATCCACTGGGCGTCGCGAACCAGTGTTTGGAAGCTCTTGCGAATATCACTCAGAATCTCTTCCACCTGAAAAAAGAGAAAAAAAACTTTTTTTACTTCCACGTATACGTATGTAAATACATTGTAATGTGGTACGTAGTTCAGAGAAAGTTGTGTAATGATGCAGCGAAAGGTCATGCACAATTATTCGAAAAAAAACTAGTTTTCGAGAAATTTTTACTTCAAGAAAATTTATGATTTTGTTTCTCACTAATGGTTCCAAATTTTTTCTTTAATTATTTTCCTCGGAAAAAGCAATGAACGCTTAAAAATGTTCCAGATCTTAATTGTATTGAACTCCCTAAGTTTTCAAAATACGTTATAAATAATTCGAAACAGTATGTGCCGCTGTAACACTACTATTTTATAAGTTAAGTATAATGCATACACATACGGTCAAAAGGAAAGAGTTCACAGTATCAGTTCATCTGCGGTCTCATGTTATTTTAAACCTAGTGGTGCTACAACAGCAAGTACTTCCTCGCATCAGTAACGGTTACGTAAAATTACTATATCGCAATTTCTGTCAATATTTAAATATTTAAAACAATGAGCGTTTCTTTCAATTTAATAATTGTTCAGTTAATTTTGTAATTAATGATAAGTGTGAAATGGAATAGAAAAATGTAATACTCGTATGCAGATTACCCACAATAAATATTTTGAGTTATGCACAACGCATTTCTACCTGTTTGGTATTTAATCTATATTCCTTTACTTGACGCAATGCGCTCACGGTGTGTTAAAATCTAGCATATGCAACACGGGCGCGATGTGATTCCCGCTCTCGTCTCTTTGTCGTCCTCGAAACGCTCGGGCGGAAACTCGACTCATCATCTGCGCAAATCACTTGTTTCGCGCCCTTGGTACTATTTCGATATAAATTACTACTTCGATAAACTTCGTAATAAATCCTTTCAAACACATGCACTCACAAATGCAGGAATGTATGATAAGCGTCTGTAATGTAAATAGTAACGACGTAAGAGAGATATATAAAAGAAAGCATATTTGTGTAATTAAAAAAAATAGTACAACAAAATGGCGTCTATGGATGTTATTAAGTGAATTATTACTATCGGTATAGAAAGTTTAAAAGCAAATTTGGACCGTTTTTAAGAAAATCTGGTTTCTAATATTTTTAATATTGCTTATATTTCACCCAAAATTGCACGAAATCTACTAATATTTTAAAATAATTACATGACATGTTTTAAAAGGTTGATTGTAGGAAACAAATTTCATTTGCTTAAAATCTCCCTCTTCAATATTGTAGTTGAAGAAAGACATCGCAAAAATTTTCGTAATTTTCGAAATTTGAGGGGTAACCTGAGAATCGGGGCTTCGTAATCTTTACGTGTGTTCGAGTATTTCACTCATTCCTAGAAGCAATTTAAAAAATATAGGCGTTTTGAGAAAAGTTTGAAAATGTGTCAGGAGCTTGAAGTAAAGGACCGCAAACTTTAATGGAATCTTTTCAAAATCGCAAGGCCTGAAGTCGGGCCAGATCTATCAAGGAATGTTAAGTTTGATAAAAATCCCATGAATTGTTTAGGCACTAGAATTGTTCATGAAAGAACAGACAGACGGGCAAACAAACGGACGTATGGGTATCTGGTATTCAGTATCAGGGGACTTCAAAACGTGTATTTCAAGCTTCAATTAGAATCTTTTATAAATATAAGTAGTTTTTCCTAATTTTGCAAACTTCGAATTTCCCATGATTCTTTTGTTACACAATTGCAGGACATTGCAACGCAACAATGGAACGCCTCAAAATAGCAGTTTCAAATTCTCAGAAGGACGTGTTTCTGAGGGTAGGGGAACGGCGTTTAGTAATGTCGAATTTGTGTCGATGTATTACCTTTAAATGAATTAATTTTTCGCGCCTAATCGCAACAATTGGTAATGAGTTGTATAAATGATGTCTGAAATCTGTTAATATTATTTGCCATTTCATCAAAATCCTTCGGCACCATTTCTTCAAAATCTATCTCTGCATCACTTTCCGAAGTCATATTTTACTTTACTTATACAAAAGTAAATGGATTCCAGTCATTGTCGCAACATTATTGTTTGAAAACAATAAACAAAGACAGCGTCAAGACGAAAGACAATTGCGAATTGTTTTAGATGTTTCGGACATTGTTAAAAAAATAGATGTTTCGCACACGGAAGACAAGCACGAGAAAGCGTGTTTCGCGCACAACGCGTTAAACACTTTTTGTTTTTTGTGAAACTGAACTCAAGATTGCGCAATTTGCAAATTTCACCGTTTCCTGAGCACGTTACAATGCTTTCTATTTTTACGAAGTGAGGGTGAGAAAATGTATTTTAAGCACGGATATGTAGCAGCTGGGAAGAGGATGGGGAAAACCGAAAAGGTGGCGTAGACTAAACAGATCAAGAAACTAGTACGCAATGATTTCAAGGTTGAAAGCTTCAAATCGTTTTTAAACAGCAACACATAACTTTGTCGATACTACGTATACTCCTTATATTCGTAAGTATACGAGAATAAGAAAGTGGAGAACGTTTATATTATAACACTGATTTTAATGTGTGATTATTTCTAATTGTTATATGATGTATTCAGATGGATGTCCCTCATGAAGTACAAACAAGATCCAAATATGAAATGATAAATAAGCTTGGTATAATGTGAGAACGTATGTATTGTGTTTATACCGTTTCTCTCAGAATATGTTTATAATAAAATATGATATTTATGAAAATCATGAGAATTTTTTAGAGTAATGCTGGAAAAGCTCTTGCGTTTTTCTCAGTTAAAGGCGATGTCAGCTTTTTCTACAGTAAATAACAGACTAACCGTTTAAAAGGTCACTTCTCGGCATATCACGTCATACACACTTTTAACTGTTTTTAACGTTAAAATAATAAATAAATAAATAAATAAATAAATAAATAAATAAATAAATAAATAAATAAATAAATAAATAAATAAATAAATAAATAAATAAATAAATGTATATAATGTTCTCAATGAAGGTTTGTTGGTTTGTCACAATGAATGTTCCAACGTTTATGAGTTCTACATCTGAAATCGAAGGTCGTCAGCGTCAACCGTGTATTGTAAGCTTTCAGAGTTTGAAATGTTTGCAACCAGTTACCTTTATTGAATCGCTATACCTTCTACAATTAACAATATAATTTATATTTTAATTGGATGGGAAGTTTCTTTCTAAGCGTTTCCCTGATTTTACTGGATCACGAATATTAACATATTTCTATACCACATTGGCACTTTGTAGCCCTTAATCTTATTTATTTAATTTTTTGCCATACACCATTTTTATACTGTTCTCCGTGGTTGCCAATCTTATGGGATACTGCAGCTCAAAAAAATACTATCAATTTAATGCCTTTATTATGGGTTACAGTCTTATATAGGGGGGAGTGTTTACTAAACTAATCGTATGTACTATACTTACAATCTATACTTAGTTCTAGACTCATATCTACTATATAATTCTACATACATTCATATCTACGATAGTTAATAATCTCAAACTAACACAAAACATAGATATTAAATTTAAAATCACTTTGAGCTAGTCTCTTGAATCTTACTAACTTATGATCTGTTCTTGAAATTCTGCCAACTCGACTTGTTTTGACTCTTCCTGAGCGTCACTGACTTTTACCCACACACGCACTCTTATCTGGTTTTCCGCGCACAATCACAATACTTGTTAATGTTTGTTATTCACCAGCACTACTCACCACTCGGAGGGGCACACGCACTGTTCCATCACAGACACTGCGCATGGCGTTAGTGTAGTCGGCGGTGATTTATAGTAGTGGGCACACTTGCGTAATACGCGCCATACGACGTTCAGGAGAAAATAAAAACCTTCGTCTTCTCAGTTTCAAAACAAAATTAATAACATTTATTAAATGCTTCTGGAGAAATTCCTACATCAAATTTGTTTACCTTTTTAGAGATCATTTTATTTAAGCAGGTTCCTACCTCTTCAAGTTACCTTTAAAACAAATTGTATCACTTCACTCTTCCTGTGAATAAAAATACACATAACAAACATGCCAACATATATGTTTGAAAATCACAAACATATACAATAAGAACATTGAACATTTTTCTCTTGATTCTTTAAATAACTTTCCATTTCTTGCTTTTATAAATTATGAAACAGTTTGACAAGGACTTTGTACTTAACTGACTGTCACAAAATTCGTTCCTTAAAAATCTTCCGGCTATTCCAGATTATACGAGTTTACATATCCAAAGTTTTCAACACTTTTTGAATACATTCTAGTTCCACTTTTAAACTGATATTTTTAAAATTTAACTTAAAATTAGCGCGTTCTCTTGCTCTCTCGCCTTATGTCCGTTCAAATTCACGATCCAACAAGCCCCGTAAAAAGTTCACTTTTTAATAATAATTATATAAATATCATTAATAATAATAATAATAATAATAATAATAATAATAATAATAATAATAATAAATAAAATAATTTATTCCTGCAAGCGTTCTCCGTCACCGCAGTCACCGCAGTCACCGCCGTCTCGGCCGTCTCCGCCATCACCGTCGTCACTACTGTCTCCGCCGCCTAGGCCGTCTCCGCCGTCACCGTCTTCTCCGTCGTCTCCTCCATCTTCGCCGTCACCGCCGTCTCCGCCGGCATCAACCGTCACCGCTGTCACTGCCGTCTCCGCCGTCTCCGCCGTCTCCGCCGTCTCCGCCGTCTCCGCCGTCTCCGCCGTCTCCGCCGTCTCCGCCGTCTCCGCCGTCTCCGCCGTCTCCGCCGTCTCCGCCGTCTCCGCCGTCTCCGCCGTCTCCGCCGTCTCCGCCGTCTCCGCCGTCTCCGCCGTCTCTCCGCCGTCTCCGCCGTCTCCGCCGTCTCCGCCGTCTCCGCCGTCTCCGCCGTCTCCGCCGTCTCCGCCGTCTCCGCCGTCTCCGCCGTCTCCGCCGTCTCCGCCGTCTCCGCCGTCTCCGCCGTCTCCGCCGTCTCCGCCGTCTCCGCCGTCTCCGCCGTCTCCGCCGTCTCCGCCGTCTCCTTCCGCCGGCAGTCCATCCACCCCCACCCCTCGTTACGGGCCTTCCTCACCGCACATGCGGGCCTGCTACACCTCCAGATCGGGATCCCGTGAAGAGTAACATACAACCCTTGAGTCTTTCCAACACATATTACCAAAGAGTAAAGAATTACCTCTTTAATCTATGATATTACTCAACGCATTTATTACCAAAATTCATTTTCATTTTTCATTTATTATTTCATTCAATTATTCATTTCATTATCATTTTATATAACCGTTACAATTTGTAGATGTGCTTGCTATGTTGATGCATCACTCATTTAGAACAAAGAACTATCTTGGTTCAAAATCGTCTGCTATATTATTTTACTAGTACATATAACTTTTGCGGCTCCACAGGCAACCAGTCTTTATAAATGAGGTCTCTAAAGAAAGATAATTTCAAGTATACATTACGGATTGCATTTTGACTTTAAAAATGTGAAGGATTTGTCAAAAAAATGTATTTAAATATTCATGTCAAATGTAACATGCAACACTCGACAGCGTTGTCCAAATCTAAACAGTTAAATAACTCCTAAACGATGCGTTCTAGGGCCTTAAAACTTGGTATTTTGAGGCTAAAAGCCTTAAAGACGCGTTCTTCACACCATAATCTACAAGATACGAAATTCTTGGACATTGTAATATATTTTTGCTGGTCCGGCGCTTATCGATACTATCCAACACCAACTACATTACAGGCCTCGGCGCTGGGGACCATCTTTGTCCGTGACGTCTCGCTTATAAGGCTTAGATTCCTCCATCTTATATGAGTATTTACGCTTTTTGTGTTCAACGTGATTTGCGCCGACTGATGAGGTTATTAGTTTAGAAGTATTAATAGTTGCTTGATACCCATAAAAATTGTTTTTATGTGTATAATGCAACCGTTCATTTATCGTTTTGCCATGGACTTCAAGTGCTGTGTATCTTGTACCTGTCCTTGTACCTTTCCAACGATGGAAATGGATCACTGTTCTCATGTTTCAATTCCATAATACCCTTATGAAAAAATGGGATATCTGCTATTCATTGGCAAGATTTCCTTCCCACGCAACACACGAAGGTAAGTATGGACATTCTTGTTTCTGTGAGAAGTTTGTGATATAACCTACAGTACTAGTGCACTTGGTATGGTACCACATCATTTCTACTAATCACTAACTCTCATTTTATTCTTACTCAAAATCTTTTTGTCTGCTTTTATCGCTCACTTCTCAAATTTCATACTCTGCTAATTTAAGTCAATATACATTCATGAACAAGGCAGTTCAAGAGGAGAACATTTTTTAAAAACATTAATTAAAAAATGAATTTTGATAAAAGCATAGACCTATATTTCTTTCGCAATATTGTTTATTTTTTCTGGTGGGGTTGCTTTTAAAGACATAACATTTTACCTTGCCCGACTTCCCTCATTTTTTTGAAGTGGGTGCACTTCAGTTTGATAGAAGGGATATTCGCTGCCCGTCATTATATGATGAAAAGTCACTAAAGGAGCTGGTGTTCTATGGGACGACTGAGACTCGGTTGGTTGGTTGGTTGGTTGGTTTGTGATTCCGGGCGCGTCAACAGCTAAGGTCATTAGTCCTGTAAGCGTAGTGCATGTTTTCCCTCGGGAGATGGTGGTGATCTTCCCCCGTTGTATGGCGAGATCCGGCGCCGACCTACTGTCGGCTAGCGGGGTTTCCTCCTAACCAGGACTCTCCCCCACCGCCATATGTGGTAGTTTAGTACATGTTAGTGTATGTGTGTGTGTAATACGAGAGGATAGGACAAGGAAGAGGAAGGAAAGATCGCGCGCGGTCCGTGGCCCATTTGTTAGGGTACTGCTCCGACATTCGCCTGGTGTTGATCGGAGAAACCACGGAAAACTACCGATCAGAGCCGCCGGCCGTTAGAATTCCCCTCCAGACAGCGACTGAATTTGACCTAGCTGAAAAGCTAGTGTTGCCGAGACTCAGGGAAGGAACCATCCCCCCGAAATTGCCAGCGTGTTCAGCGTTTAAATCCAAAAGAGAAGGCAGAAGGTTCAAGAAAATTTTCAAAGGGCAATATCAAATAACTTAAATACTAAATCAAACTATGATGGAAAGAGAGCTCGTACATTTTTTTAACGTTCTTCGCCAAAAAGAAGGAAGAAACAATATTGGCAAAGAATGCACGATTTTAAACAGTGAAGAGTGAAGACTGTGCCTTCTTAGAATTGTTTTCTGTTTTACTTGTGCCAGTATTGTCGTTATCAGCAGGGATTAGGAGAAATTTTCATGTCAGATTGTTCAGTCATGATATTGCATTGAAAAAGCTGGGAAGTAATACTTTCCCTAGAGTGATTAGTAATTTCAAAAAATTAAGTTATGTATTAAACAAGTTGAAACATTTGCAAGAAAACTAAGATGACTATTCTCGTAGTACATTTAGTACTGTACATGCTCTTTGGAGCAGGTTAGTAAAAGACCTAGATGTTACGTGCAAGCAAGATAAATTTATTATTAAACAGACCGATTTATTAATAATTGAAAATAGGTGAAGATATAATTCGTACAGCGTATGGTAGTCCAGATGCTGCTCTTGTATCTCATGTTTTATTGTTTATATAATATAAAATCCTTTCTATATTATTTCAATAGTATAGATGAGTTTTGCGCACACGCAACTGATCTTCATAAATGAGGTCTCTAAAGAAAGAGAACTTAACGGAGACATGCCGATTTGCACTTTGAATTTAAGAATATGAAGGATTTGTTGAAAAAATGCATCTAAATATTCCTGCCAAATGTAACACACAACACTCGAGCAGCATTATTAAAATATATTTAGTTGAACAACTCGTAAATCAAGCGTTCTAGGGCCTTAAAATCTGAAATTTGAAGGCCGAAGACCATAAAGAAACGTTCCTCGCACCGCAATCTAGAGGCCGAAAGTTTCTTGAACATTCTATTACATTTTGCTGGTCCGGCGCTTCCCGATACTACCCCACCTGTTCAGAGACGTGCAGAATCTGCAATTGTATATGAAATTAAACTAATTACTTGATATGATACGCAATCAAATTGCACGGGTGTACCTCTCAGTTCGGTAATAAAGTAAAATAATATTCCATAGAGTAGGATTGGGCATGCCCGATCCTATATTTTCGCATGGACAACTTTACGTAGCTTCTACGAGAGTAAAAATTTTTTGTAATATGCGCATGTAATATGCATATGTAAATGTTTTGTGACTATCAACGAAAGCGAAAAGCTAATTGTTCAGGAAGATTGTATAACTACTTTAAAAGTTGTTTTTAAGGAACTGTTGTGGATTGTTCCGAGAAAATGTCTATAATACTAAATAAACTTTTATTCAAAATGGAATCTCTTAATATGGAAAAGGAAAGATAAGGAAGAGTTGAATTTAACATGCGAGAGTTCTCGCACGGGTACGCTGGTAGTTCTAATTTCTTCAAATCCGTTGCTTCAGTGATTTTCAAAAATAATGATCAACGAAAGGTACTTATTAATTAATGTAGACTTTAAGTGATATATTTGAACCTGTTTAGGAAATATTGAATTAAACAAAACTGCTCATTTTTGTGAGATTAAATACGTACCATTGTAACTACGTCATCAAGAGGATATTTGTGCCCCATTGCATAACTCACTGGTGCTGGCAATAAACTTTTAACAAATTCTGTGCACACCCGCGATCTGAAACACAAATAGGCGATACTAGTGGCATGTAACAGCAAAAATGCTGCTGAACAAAACCACACAAAATGTTTTTCCTAAATGTAACATGCGCACTGCTGAAGCACAACAAATAAAATCACATGAATTAAATATTTTAACAAGAGCAGTCTTCACAAATACTGCAATTAAATAGTCTATCACACAGTACAACTGTTCTTTAAATACCAACAATATCAAAAAATTGCTGTTCTATAACGCAACACGTGAAATTTTAGTGGCGGGCGCCTTCTTTCACGGAGCCTTGTTGAGTCTGACACAACTGTGACTTAAGCAGTGAAGTATTGAGTATTAGAATTCTGTCGATATGTGCAGTATGAAAATAGACCAAATAACACATGTAATACTTTAATTTTTCAGTCAAAATCGAAACTGTTTCATAGTTTTTGGTTTTTTCCGGAGGTCTTGGGCATCTTACGAAACCATTGACATCTCTGACATGGCCAGAGGCTGCCTAGTTTTGTTTCTCCTCGCATTAGCAATTAGTAATATAGATGGTTTTCAATTAATTCAGAGTTCATGGGTATCTAACAAAAACATAGACACCTCGCACATGGTCGATGGCTGCATAGTTTTCTTTCATTTCTGAGAGCACGGGAAATTAGTAACATACAGAATGTCCCATCAACTATGGACCACCCGCCCCTAACTTCTAAATGGTTCCTAATATCAAAATGCAGTTTTCGCTCAACAATGCAGATTCATGGGGTAAGTAATATGCTATACATATATAGTTTGTAATATTTTTAATTTGTGAGAAATTTAATAATCTTTGATTTTGTAAATGGAACCGTACATTTTTCTCGCCATCAATATAAAAGAAATCATATAAAAGTGCTCCGAAAGTGCTGCCGATCTCCATGAAAGTCGGCACATATATATGTTTTTTATGGATTCTGTGGTGTTAATTTTGTTGTAACTCCACTACATAGCGCTGGAGCACAAGATGGCGGAGAGAGAGAGAGAGAGTGGGAGAGAGAGATCATATAAGGATCATACAAAAGGAATCAAATGATGTTAGTATGTTAGTATTTTGAGAGAAATTTGAGTATGAAATAGACTTGTGACATGTGATTTTAAAGTCAACAGACATTTCCTGTAGCGAAGGTGGCCATCACGGCGCTGAGGCTGTTAAGGGCGGCAGCGCCGCAAAGCTAAGGCCACTTACTCCAAAAGCGACAGTTGCAAGGCTACTAAAGGAAATTTTGTCGGTTTAATTTAAAATCACATGACATAAAGTCTGTTTTATGCTCAAATTTCTACCAAAATACTAACATGGTATATCACTGGATTCCTCTTTATGATCTACCCATTGATGGCGAGAAAAATAAACGGTTCCATAAAAAAATCAAAGATTATTATATTTCTCAAAAACTCAAAATATTACGAACAATACCTATACAGCTTATTACTTGCCCCCATGATTTCGCATTGTTGAGCGAAAACTGCATTTCGATATTACAAACCGTTCAGAAGATATGAGGGTGGTCCACAGTAGGTGGGGCACCCGGTATTTTAGTGATCTGCAGCAGCAACAATCCTTTTGAACAAAATGGATATCCGACAAGTAGCTTGCACAGTGCTCCTCAAAAACACCAAATAAAATAACATATAACATTACAATCTCTATAAATGAAAATGGATGTTAGTACATTCAAGATCGATGAACTCTGACACCGTTTGACCGATCTCCATGAAAGTTGGCACATATATATATATATATATATATATATATATATATATATATATATATATGTGTGTGTGTGTGTGTGTGTGTGTGTGTGTGTGTGTGTGTGTGTGTGTGTGTGTGTGTGTGTGTGTGTGTGTTTTATGATTTCTGTGGTGTTCATTTTGTTGTAACTCTACTAATTGGCGCTGGAGCACAAGATGGCGGAGAGAGAGAGAAAGAGTGGGAGAGGGAGAGAGAGAAAGCGAAAGAAAGAGAGAAAGAGAGAGAGAAAGAGAGCACGACAAAGTCTGTCGGATTCTGCTAAAAATTATTTATATTTTAACAAAACTAGGCTTCATGAATACTGCAACTGAATTGTACAGTGCAACAGTTCATTTCATACCAAGAATATTTTCATTCAATCATTTACGATTATTTTCCTAATTAATAAGTTACAGCATATGTTGCTACGGTACGTTCGCGCGCGCCGGGAACTGGAAAATCTGAGTTTTCATTCTGGGTGAGTGACGTGAATTTCTTTGATGTGTCAGTGAGTGATGGGCAGTTGCCGGGATCGAGTTCATAGGATGAAATTTTCATCGGTGCTTTCCGTTGGTTTCTATTTATTTATGAACTTATGTATTGAAGATCAAATGCAATTAAAAACTGTATGTGACGTACTTCGGGGGAGAACTGCAATGATGAGCACGGTTTCTTGAGCTCAGGGATCTCTGCCTTAACTCACATACATCTTAAGTTCAATCATGAACACAGATACCAGCGAGCATTTTTGACAAGAATTGGTAAGAAAATATTTTCTTTCGTATTATAGTTACTTTCATATTAAGTGTTTGAAGTGGGTGATTTTTTCAAAGTTGAGATTGAATTTTTTTGACAATACCATAGGCCGAAGCAAAATATCAGTCGAAACCATGGATAACTCACACTTCGCTCGCGAGATGTGAACATCATTTTTCTACAACTCTATACAAATTTTAATATTAGAAAAAGTTATAATTGTATGTCGGAATTAGGTGTTTTTTATCTCGAGAAACTATAGTATTATCAGACCATGAGTGCCGACGTATTACTAAGAGATTCGTCTGTTTACTTCCGTTACATTTCCATGCGTGAAGAACATTTTTTCACGGTAACAGGACAGTTGCATTGGCAACCATCGTTTTTTAAATGATAATAAAAATGCGGATAGCAATCCGCGGAAACAGCCTTTTTCATAAATTTGAAAGAAAAAAACTATTTGCAATGGCAAATGAGTTGCAGATTTTGCCCGTTATACCTCATCGTGTCACTCATGAAGGAAGATTTAACTGCCACTCGAACACGGAGAACAATCACGAAGAAGTAGCAGTATATTCCGCACTGAGCTCAAGAAAAAGTTCATAGATAGAGAAGCTACATTGATGTCCAAAAGCAAAAGCATAAAGTACAGATAATAACTAATGCATACAATATCAATGTTAATAATATTATTTCCTTTTGAAGTTCAGTATAATTTCTAACTGTACAGAAACAATTATGCAGATTAAATTTTTTACCTTTTACTTACACTTGTAAAACGATTTTAATCGTTTAGTGATGTCCGGCAATGTATTGTGAAATAATGTACATGTAGTACGTGAATTAGTTTCAGTGATAAGTTGATACCGACACCTGATGAACATTATTCCTACATTGTATGTTGTTATTAAAGACACCTTTTCGATGAATATATGTTCTCATTGTTGAGTAAGTGATCTTGCCAAAAAGAACCTGATTCGTAAATGAAATGGCAAAGCAATGGTAAATTAGAGCCAAATGGACTGGGGTTTCTTCAATTTGGAAAAGATCGTACGTATGATTTAGGCGCTAGCAGTGTTCACAGACGGACAGACAGACAGAGACAGACAGACAGAGACAGACAGACGCAGACAGACGGACGCAGACAGACAGATGCAGACAGACGGACGCAGACAGACGGACGCAGGCAGACAGACAGACGGATGTTTTGAAAAAAACACTTTTCCGGTATCAGGGGATCCCAAAACGTGTATCTCCGTTGAAATCTGGAAATCGATTTTCCACAGCATTACATAACTTTCTCTACACTACGTATATTACTCCCATATATACGTATGTATACGAGAAAGTAAAAAAGGAGATGATTCCAACTTAATAATGAGGCGTGTAGAAATCATGTGGGTGGGATTTGCTTATTCGTAAAAACCTCTTCTGATTCTGAAATCCAAAAAAAATGCGATATTCAGGATGTACCTCAGAATATTAAGCCGTGTGTAAGGTGGGAATGAACATTCCGAAATAAACACGACGAACTTTATGAAGGTTGACTGAATTTGAAAGAATTTTGAATACGTAGCATAATGGCTAAATGCGTAGCATAAATTTAATGATATGTTAAATTCATATAAATGGTTTAATGCATTTAAGATTTAATTAAATTGAGGCATTAAACATTTTGTACTTTAACGTCCCTCATTTCAACTTTGGAATCATGTTCATCATGCACGTCATTCATTTTCAATAGCGTGTGCATTTGTTCATTTTAAAAGGAAAATCGCATTAAAACCAATTTTCCTTCGTTTACTATTATTTTGTTATTACAAAAACAATTTCAAATATCTGATTTTGAACTGCTGTTTCTTTCTTGAAAAAAAAAAAAAAATACGTATATCAGGAAAGAGAACTGTTCTTCCGTTTCGAATGGACGAGGTTATACGTATAGAAGGAAGAGGATAGAGCCTAAAATCATACCCTGCCGAACCTTACGTGCAATATATAGTGATTGTCATTTTAGTTTGGTATATCTACTATCTGATGTTGTTTAAGATTTCCAGATAGACGGATATAACTAATTCCATTAGAAGGTATTTTTGAAAGCAAAATCTTTTGATTAATGAGGTCAATTACTTTCGGAAGATCTCTGAACTTTCAATAGGTGCTTCATTTTCGTCCACTGATGAAGCGACAAATTTAAGGAAACAAAATCCGTCGATTTCTGTAGACTTTTACTTTTTGTCCTTACATACGTAAGAAGAGAAAGTATTGTAATCGTGCACCGGAAACGGCGAATTTTCGACACAAAATCTCTTATTGCCGGACCCTGATTACGAAAAAAAAGGATAAATCTTGTTCTCGTATATACTAAATTACTTCCTTCAATACGTTGGGTAGACAGAATCCATGTTTAGTGGGTTCTTGATACCGAAAAGTTGATTGACGGCAAAACGTCTGTCTGTTTGCATGTCCGTCCGTCTACCTGTCCGTCCGTCCGTCGTCAACGCTAGCGCCTAACAGCACAGCCGAGTTTCTCCAAAATTAATATTTCCCAATCGATCTGGCTGATGTCGCAGCCCCTTGAATTTGAAACTGATATTTTAATTTTGTCATTTTGAGGAGTATTTTACACGAAGCCCCTGGGACATTTAAAAATTTTCTCAAAAATGGCACCAAATGGAGGCTCTTACACAGCAAAAGTCGCTGAAGGGTTGTTGAGGAGACCCTGTTAGTAGCCCCTTGGTTCATGTGGTTGGTCAGTTGCTCAACAGTTGCACGTCTGTCCTCCCGCACACATCTCCGCAACCGTTGTTCTCCCCTATCCTCTATGGCCTGTGATGCACCACAGTTGCCTCAGCGCCGGTTTTGGATATCGCCATTTGCCCTGCACGGTATATTTTAACCACTGCGGCACACGAACACTTCACAAACTTAGCCATTTCGGAAATGCTTCCGCCCTTGGCCCAAAGGCCAATGTTTATGCCATTTTGAATGTCCGATAAATCACTCCGTTCCTGCATTACAACTACTGCTCTGTTTTCTGCTTCCACCCGGCACGCTTATACCCTCCACAGTTAGTGCTGCCTCCTGCCGCCTGTGAGGCATTATTGCACGTTTACGTCGAACATAGGCGGTCACATTAATGTGACTGGACCGTATTTCCAATAATGCGAAAAAGTATATGCTGTTGTAGCGCCACTAGTATTTTTTTAAATAGATGATGGCAGTCTGAGAATGCCTCGTATTTATTGAGAGAAGTCTTCATTCGTACACAGAAATATCTATTTAATGTTCTCGGTTGTGTCGCCAGATGTCACATGATCGCGACCGTATCAAGCAGTGTTGCAGATCAAGCGACATGAGCGATACGACTGAGAAAGACGCGAAAAGCCGTGCCATATTCCATCGTGAAGACGAGTCCCTCAAGCGCCGTGATACGAAAACCCAAGTATAACATCGAAGTGCAAAAATGACGATGAATGTGTTTGACTGCCATGCCAATATTAACTTGCCCTGGCTCACCTTGGAGAGCGAGGTCTGGGCCCCACGAGCTGCTCGTGAAACTTGCGTTCGTAGTCTCGCAATTTGGGCGTGGTGTAGGGCAGCAGCGCGTACACCATGCGCCACCACAAGTACCGTTCTGTGCATCAAAGAAGAATTAATTCTCATTAGAAAAGGAAGTTAAGCTAAAATAGAATGCTACCCAAAAATACTATTAAAGGTTAATTTTAGTATACCTTGTAAACACTGTTGCTCACAAAAAGGAACGTTAATTGCAATATCTATCTGATAAATCACCCATCTCAGGTTAATGATTCTGTCGGTTTTTTTAACCAACATTTCAGTGTTACTGTGAAATAGATTACCGTTCGAACATTTTGGTCTCAGTTCTACAAAACTGCATTAAGAAATATCCATAATCTCAATCCATTACTGCCTAAAAGTACTGTTATTCATATCACAGTTATTATTCACATTTTATACTATTTGCCCCCAATTGCAAGAAATTGTCATGACGAATAGCCGTGGTGACAAAGATGGTTGCTGGGCAGGCTCTAGGACGGACGGTGCTGTTTTATTGGTTGAATGTATAAAAGATGGTGGAGGTAGGGTCAAACGAAAAGCAATAGAAAAGTGGTATTACCTATCAAAATGTGTCAAGTCGTTTAATCTATCAAGTTCCAACTGATGGTTGGCAAAAACCCAAGAGTTCGCAAGCTTTATAAAGATGGTTCGCAAAGTAATACAATTATGGTAGATTTTTAAATTCCTATAGTAATAAAGATACCAAAATGTCATATGTTTAAATAAATATTTAAACATTAGATTGTAGTCACGATTGACATTAAATATAATTCGGTTTTGTTTTATACTTCTTTAAATGAATTTTCTCTATTATGGTATTAATTTTCAAGGTTCGAAGTTAATTTTGTATTAAAATGTAGGTTGAACTACCAATACAGTTTTATTTTTAATAGAGACCGGAAAATATATGTAGTATAATACATTTATTTATATATTTTACGTCAAAAAAAAACCAGTTAAAAACTGCGTATGACGTGCTATGGGGAAAAGTGAGTTGTGTGCACATTTTCAAAATTCTGTGATCCCTACACTAAGTCATATACTACTTCAATTTTGAATTTTACATGAAAATATGTACACAAAAATATAATGAAAACAGGAAGAATATGTAATAAATATGTAAAATCGTATATAATATGTAATATTAAAATACTTATAAAACATATTTACAGAATACGAAATTACATTTATAAAAAAATTCCTAAACAAATTTTAAAAATAATACAATTGTTTTAAAAATCACTTGGAGAGAACAAGTTGGTGCACATTTTGCACCATACACCATTCCCGTTAGTGGTAACTTTATCTTTTGTTATCCAGGCCCATAGTTTAGCAGCCAGACCAAGGTGTATACATGCACCTTGAGCAATACAAGCCATCGTAAAAACTGCGATATCTACGAACAACAATCACTGCAGCGTGCAGCATTCTCATCGAAGTGTTACACGTCGGCGATCGCCAAAATTTCTCGGAAATTGAGGTTAAAGGTCACGAAACGGCACCACACGTAGATTTCACCAATAATGTAGGGGGAAATTTAGATTTTTTGAAAATACTCGTACTTTTTTCATAAAAAATGTAATCATATTGAAGAAAATTGATAGAATAAAAAAATAGTTTGTGATTATAGCGAAATATGTAAATAGGTAATATATCACTAAATATCTAAATATGTTTAACGAAAAAATTAGATATTGTGTTAGAAGAGCGACGATTCGCCAAGATAAGAATTTTGAGAGCGGTAAGTAGACAGACGAAAAATATGTAATTACATAAAAATCCGGTCTCTAATTATTAAACATCATAAAAATGTTTTATACTTTTTAGTTTCTCGTTATAACTACTATATAAAATGAAGCAATTTTTAACTAGTGGTGATACAGAATGACATAGACTTTTTTCAACTTGTTAGTTTTCTAATCCCTTTGTTCTGGGCTCGCTCTCGATATTGCCACACCCTCTTCCCAGCTTTTAGCTATCGGTGCCTATTGTACATATTTTCACATTTACTCAATTTTTCGGTCCCCTAACTGTACAATTGAAATTCGATTTAAAGAATATCATTGAGGAAGGCGATGGTTCGATATGCAGTTTCATTGAAAAAATTGTAACCTTTTTTGAGAAAATGTCGTTTCTGAAAATGCATAATTTTGAGCTTATTTTCACAGAAAAAATTGAGGTTTCGAAAAACTTCATTAGAAATAATTTGAGGCACCTGTACTTGCCAATGCAATAAAGTATAAAAACGGCCATATTGTATAGTATTAACGAAGTAACATATTTCAAAAAATAACATTTGTGTATTTTTTAATAATTAAGCCAATACATCAAAATAGCGTTTATGTCATGTTATTCTGTGTAAAATCATTGGGGCCGTTTTTGAGAAAATATTGTTTTTAATGTTGCCTGTACTTCACTTAAAACTACGATTATTTTTTTAAAAGGTACATGACAGCAATTAATTCAATTTAGACAATAAAGCCCCTAGGACATTTTCAAAATTTTCTCAATAATGCCTCCAAATGTTTTCTTTAAATTTCTTGTAGGAATAAAGTGAAATCCACTTATAAATGTGGTGTAGATCCGAATTTCCCTGTTAACTCTGAATTTTCGAAAATTGCATATGTTGAAATTTGTTTGAACTCCCCTCGTACAACTATATTATTGGAAATTTATTCTTCACATTTGGTTCCTTAATTAACGTAATATATATTTTTTGACAATATTAGTTGTTTTCCGGTAATTTTGAGTAAACATGGGCAATATTTAAACAAGATTTTCCAAAAACTGGCTCCAAGTTTATTCTTGAATTTTGATGATTTAGTGATAAATTCTCTAAATTTCTTCACGTATACGCCATTTTTATGTATACGTTTGATTTTTCAAAAATTATGCAAAAGTTGTATTTGGAATACCTCTCACGAAGTTAATATTTACATTACGGGTGAAGTTTTATAAATTATTGCGTTTGTAAGCACAAGAGATTTAAATGATTTCTTATGAAGTTCCTCATAAATTCAAAAGTGTTATGTGACAAAGACCCCAAAATGGCTCCTTTTCAGTAACACTTAAGCGACATTTTCTTAATAACAGCTCCAAATTTTTCTTTGAAAATGTGCATGTAGGACTTTGTTTTACACTTCTAGAATATTCTTAAAGTAATATTTCGATTCTGTTATTAAGGGCCGAAAAAACTGAGAATATGTGAAAAATGTCTTTTATGGGTCGATAGGTAATAGCAGCTGCGAAGAGGACGGGGGTAATACTTAAAAGATAGCATAGACTAAAGAGGTTATAAAACGATGTAGATCGAGAAAGTGGGTGCCATTCTCTAGCATCGCTTGTTTACATTTTTTCGAGTATGTATTGTTTTTTTTTTTCATTTTTAATATTTGTACTTGACTATTTTTCTGCTACCGAGCATAAGTTCATTTGCAGCAATAAATTCATTATTATTATTATTATTATTATTATTATTATTATTATTATTATTATTATTATTATTATTATTATTATTATTATTATTATTATTATTATTATTATTATTATTATTATTATTATTAAGATAGGAGATTCTATACGCTACTTCGTAACATTGAATTTCTTGTGCATTGAGAAGTTCCTTCGTACTTTCGATGACCACAATCCGCAGCCCGACGTAGGCGCGAACGCGTTTAACAGGCAGGTCGTCCGCATCATAGGCTTCCAGCGGGATGGAAATTATATGCTTATTCAGAATCTTCATTGGTGGTGAAAATAACAAAATTACTCAAAAAAATCCTATCAATACAGAAAAAATTAAAAGAATGGGGAAATTCCGGGAGAGGTTTCACTGGAATTAAGGCTGATAAGCTTTTAATGTCCTTCATACCACTTTTATATTCTTCTTTGCGAAAAAAAGTTTGTGAAGTTTAAATGGTATTAAGATATACTGACGAATCTGATCACTTTGGATAAAATTCGAGAGGTGCTTACTGGCTTGAAGCAAGGCAGTAATAATTCTTCGTGAATGAACATAAAAATTCGCCGTTAATTTTTTAGGGGGCGGGATTATTATTTAAAACTGGGATTCCATTCCAACGCTGCTATTTGACTTAATATGGCCACGGAGGCGATGCTGTTGAGATGCCAGACATCTATCAGTCACGCCAAGTAATGCAATTGAAATATAATTTAGTACTCAGCGTATGGAAATTTAAGAATTTAAATTTAGAAAATAATTTTGTTCGTCAATTGCAATTTTGCTCTTATGATTATACGACAATTCTCGCTCCGTTTCTTTCCAGACGCCACCTACTGGGATTTGACGGAACGTTCTGGTTCACTCTGAAAATTAATGTGAAATACCTGAACGCCTAGTGTAGAGGACTATCTGGTGCTTAACATTATGTGAAGTTCACTTGCTTTATATTTGGAATTGTTTAAAAAGTACCCAGCAAACTTACGTGCCACTAAGGGGCCCTCTTTCGCTAGCATACTGGCGAGTCGTTTGAAGTACACAACGTCAGACAGGAAGATGACGTCGTTGTAGAAGTCCAAACTGCGATTGAGTCCCTCAGATAATGTTTCCACGTACTGCTCCAGATCCACCTAAGCAGAGAAAAGAACACCATCTAACCGAGAGAAAATGTAATTTTTTGTGTCTCACTAACATAAGAATATTACCGATATTAAAGAGAAAACTGAATCGCGCTAAAAAAGAAAATAGAAAAGAACTATGTATGCTCAAGAGAAAATTTCATAATGGCTTCATGACGGTAACTGGATTTTGGTAATCATTAATCGAGATAATTCAAAGAAAACTTACATTGGTACATCGTACAGACATGCCAACCTTAATAACGGTTGATCCAACACATATTTTCCGCATTATTTCTAAATTTTCAATTTTCGAAAATTCAGAGAGATCAACGAAAATATGACTCGCGCAATGGAAAAGAATGTTCTTTTAAGCATCCCTTCTTCGATTCGTGGAAAAAATTTAAATTCAAAATTTGGAGCGGTTTATTGAAAAAAATATTAATTTTTATTAAATTGCCTATATTTCACGCCAAATCACACGAAAACTACTCACATTTTCAAAAAATTGAACATGAACTTATTTAAAGATCCGTATTAGGGAACAGATTTCATTACGGAAAAATCTCTTTCTTCAATATTATAGTTGTAGGAAGACGACCAAAAAATTGGAAGGGAAACACGGAATATGAAATGCCGGGGTTTTTGGATTCTGAAATCGGAGAATAATGTGGTTAACAATTATTTTAATATCAAATACTGTACAAAAGGAAAGGAAAGATGGATGTGCTTTATTTGGGAGGGCAGTGGCTCTAGAACCTCCCTGCCGCAGTCGCCACTGTTTCTTATTGCAATTAAAGAAAAACAGATTTAAAGGAATAAGCTAACTACCATTTAACTACTACTTTAACACAAAACAAACATTAATTGCATTTTAATTATAAATGTATTGGTTTCTTATATAGCTTTCACTAATGACATGAAACTACGATAAATCGACTAATTTTCACACATAAATTGTTATATTAGATTTGACGATACCGTAGTTTTATCGAAAGTTCTTTTAATATGAACTCTACAATAGAGGTACAAAATAACTAAATGTTGAAACTAAAATTAAATTGATTTTTATACGTAAATTAATCATCAAAATTATAGATGTAATTCTCACCTCACACCTGGAATATGACAATTTGTTCTGCATTTGTGTAACTTTTTAAATGTTTGTTAAATGTGTGTTTTACGTAAAGTTAGTTACGATTAAATTAATTTACGATAAATGTTAAATTATTAATTAATGTTAAATGAAGAATTACAATGATTTTCATTCTATCATTTAATTTGTCATCTGGCTACACGCTACACTAAACGTGACGTTCGAATACATTTTTGAAACTTTCGTGCAAATAAAGTAACAATAATACAATAGTAAAAGAAGAAACGGAATTTGTATCCACTTCGTTCGAAAACCAAGAATGACAACGGATTTAGAGAAATAATGTTACTTCATTTTCTTACATTTTGAGTAATTTATAGACAAAATATGCGATTCAAAATAGGAAAACTAAATTTATCAATTCATTTGAATAATTTTCAAAAATTATATAAGAAAATATGGTGTTCACCACGGTCTTAAGTTCGTTTCTTCCGTTTGTGTTCTCTTGCAACAAGGAATCAAAATTAGCCTGATTTAAGGCAGTTATTCAGTTGTTCTTAGTCGTTCCCAATGTCATTAGTAACGTCATTTTGGTTACGTTTAGTCATTTTGGAAACGTTTGGATCATACAAGGACGATGCTAAGAGGGAGAATATTATTTTGAGACTTACCAATTTTTCTTTAGAAGAACTTTCCTTTGCGTACTCCATATCTAGAATTTTTTGGAATTCATACCAAGTTGTGTTGAGAGATTTTGGGCGCCTCGGACGACGCGTAGTACACTGCAATGTTAATAAGGATACATGTAACACGTATGTAAATCACTTATGTCATTAACAATGTATTCTATAAACTATGCATTATAATCTATTATACTAATATGCTATGTGCTATAATAATGCAATAAAGAAAAATGCATGCTTAATTTCTTTTTTCCTAGGGCTTTTATCCAGCCGACAGCCGGTTGCCCTTTACGTCCCGAAGGGACGCATACTCGACCATACACTAGACAAACACGTTTGTTAGGGTACTGCTCCGGTATTCACGTGGTATTGATCGGAGAAACCGAGTAAAACTGCCGATGAGAGCAGCCGGCCGTAAGATTTCTCCACCAAACAGCGGCTGAATTAGATCTAGCCTTCTAGGTAGTAATGGGCCACTGTGACGAAGGAAGCAAAGGGAAAGCTACAAGCGCCGTAACGCTAATCGACGACGACGGCGCCATCTAGGTAGTGTCGAAAATTTGGCTATCGTCGGGACTCGAACTTGAGACCTCCCTGTCAGAAGCACTGGAGGGACGTCGTTTGATGCCCTCAGCCAACTTTCCCGGTTTACCCTGATCTGTCCGAGGCGGTTCGATGCTAGAAATGTCGTCGCTGTTGGCGTACGTACGTTGCGCAAGAAGAGCTCGAAGAGCTGTATCTTGGTGGCGATGAGCTCGGCCTCCTGGACGGAAAGCTCCGGCGCGCCGGCGGGGCGGTCGGCGTTGGCCAGCAGCCGCACCACGCGCGCCATGAAGGTGATCTCGGCCTTGAGCACGGCTTCGGCCTTGGGGCGCGCCGCGGCCGGCTGCAGGTCGTCGTCGCGCCTCGGCACCAGCGCACGCGCGGCCGCCTTCACTTGCGTCGACAGCAGCACCGTCGGCGCCGGCGACACCTGCCAAGCACATCCTCACACACCTCCACAAGCCGCCTCGGTGGGTGGGTGGGGGGGAGCATTCTGGCCTCTCAGACCCCCGTCCGCGGGCTCGATCCCGGCCGAGGTCCGCGGATTTTCGAAGGGTGGAAAATCCACAGTAGCCGTATCACTCTTGTGGTATGTAAAAGAACCCTGGCAGATACCCAACAAAAATAAATCCATCCGACAACATCCCGCCCTCACGAATCTCACTTTCTTCCGACCAGACACCTAGGATATAGTTAACTTTGGTTGGTTGGTTAGTGATTCCGGGCGCGTCAACAGCTTAGGTCATTAGTCCCGTAAGTGTAGTGCATGTTTTTCTCAGGATATGGTGGTAATCCTCAGCTGGATGGCGAGATCCGACGCCGACCTACGTCGGCTAGTGGGGTTTCCCCCTAATCAGGACTCTCCCACCAGCAGCGGGGCATCGCACCAGCCGGGGCAAGCTCTAAGCTCCCGACCGGTCTCCCGGAATATGTGGTAGTGTAGTGCATGTTAGTGTAAATGTGTGTGTAAGGGGAGAGGATAGGTCAAGGAAGAGGAAGGAAAGATCGCGTGCGGTCCGTGGCCCGTTTATTAGGATACTGCTCCTTGCTAGCAGTTTCCCTGCTAATAATCCCATACCATAAATAATAATCCCATACCATAAATAAAAATAAATACACACCTCCATATCTCCGCAGTGGCCCTTGTCAAACATTTTTTTCCACTTCCTTTTCCGATAATCAATCCTTCCCCACCAACACACCCGAAAAAGCCTCCCCCACACATTCTCCAACTCCCCTTTCTATCACCAGAGAACAAAGACAACAAAATTGTACATAACCTTATTTCAAAATCTATCTTTAAGGAACAGATTTCATTAAGGAAAAAATCTCTATCTTATAAATAATTGTAGGAAGACGCCGAAAAAGTTTTGAACGTTTGCAACTTTCGAAAAATTTGTGTTTTCAACGAACATGAGACCAGCACCATTCTCTTAAACGTCCTTTACACTATTCAAAAATAAAATTTAACTAAAAACGATGCAGCCATTCTTTTTAAAATCTTTGAAAATGTCCTACGGGCTTCCAGTAATAAGAGTTTTTCAGCCGGAAATTCTTTGTTATTCGCGCGACATTACGTAACTTTTTCTCTACTCCGTAGCAAGAAAGTAAAAACAGACGAAGAAACAATATACTACAATTAGACCGACCTAACCAGCTACAGACGCCGTTGACAACAGCACTCCCGCTGTAGGGTAGGGTAATATATAAAAAAGTCTCGAAACCGACTTCAAATTTTTTCTTTAATTCTTTCTCTAATAGAGGAAAGAACGCTTATGGAAATGGCGCAAGTTTCATTTTTGTTGAACCCTCTATAAATTGTAAAAGTAACTAATGCGAGAAAGAATGTGCTGTTGTGGTTCAACTAGTTAATATTCTGGATCGCCTTTATAGTAGCATTTAGATACATAGGGTCCTATTCCTTAAAGACCTTCGAGGGTATGAGTTACCTATTGGCAAATTGGAGTTGATATCGGTCATGATGGGAAGTATCGAGGCCAATTCACCATTTTCGATGTCACATCAACACACAGGTTCAACTGCTGGTATTCTCCTTGGAAGTAAAGAAATTAAAATCTTGAGAATGTCAGTGTTCTAGATGACGCAAAATGATGTACAATAAACCTTTCCGAAACCAAATGAATGTTAATCCTTTCCCATGCGCGCAATAAATATGAAGAACTCTAAATTTGTAATGGAAGTGCTGGTGTGACAGGAGGATTCGTGCTGAAAAAAAAGACGGCTGCCAATTTTTCATCGCACGATCAATGACGTAACGCCCTGCGCAGAGCATGCGAAAATGAGACTTCGGAACTCCATTGTCCTTGTGTTCGTAACACAGCCCATTCCTCAGATTATTGATTCAAAGAGGGTGACCTGGGAGTGGAGTTCACCGGAGTCCCTTATACACAAAAACAGTTGGAAGCTACAGATTATCACGTATACTACAGCAATTATCTCTCCATTCTTGGGAACGCTGCCCAGTGGTTAGAAATTACAATAACACAGCAGAACAACACTAATTGGCATTCATTATTTAACGTAGTTATCAAATTTTTAAAAGATTTAATCAGCATTAATGTATGTTTTGTGACCTGTTACACCCGATAAGTATCATTTGCAAATTCCAGTTCTAACAATCGATAATGCATGATAGAGAAACAACTAGATTTGTTTTAAAAATGTGTAACTAAAGAAGACTTGAGTAGTAACGGAATTAATTTATATTGTTAGAGGCTTTTGATTATCGCCGATGCACAATTATAATGAAAGCAAAAATTCAGTGTTGTAATTTGTCCGCTGTCTGAGAGCTTTAAAAAATGTTTTTTCCTGTAGGCCTATTAATGTATATAATACATTTTTAGGACTTTTTCAACCAAAGCCGCTTACTTTCTACACACAATAAAGTGTTTATTAAAACATATGTTAGCCGCAAACACTGTACGCATATGTTTACGGTGAATTAATTAAGTGCAATTTGAAATGTTTTCAAGTTTTTATGTTTGTGACATGGGAAAACACTTGTTAAAACACTTGTTCTTTGAGTAATACTCGCATCGCATGAATTTGATGAATTAATTTTGCCTGGCATAAATAACTGATTGTTCAAACCTCCTTACAATTAATTTTTATTTACATTAATTTTTGTTAATGGTTGTGAATCCGGAAATCATATTGCACTGAATTGAGAAATGCCATGAGGTCAACCGGAACAATAATTAACATAGCTCAAGTTGCTGGAAGTTGAAGCATCCGATCTGCAGACACTACGACCGCCTTCTGCCAATGTCTATATATGTAGTACGTTTATGAAAAATCATGGTTTTGTGCGATTTATTATATGCCATCTACCCAAACCTCATAAATATATGTACTAGTACCTTAAAATTCAGTTGTTCGGGTCCCAAAGGGGTTAGGTTGCTTAGACCGTAATAAAAAAGGAGACATTCTTTTTTATTCTACTTTTTGAACTATTTATTATGTTTTTGAATGTTTGATTCCTCTGGGTATTCTACTCCGTGGTCAGAAACGTATAGAATGACGTAATCTGAGAAAAAATAAATTAGCTATTTGATCTGCGCAATTTAATTACCTGAATCTAAGAATTTTATTTTTTAATAAATGTTTAAACAACATTAGAATGTTTATTCAACCCTCTATCTATTGTTACTTTCCTCGTTGCTATGTTCATATTAGGGAAGTAATGAGATCCATTACTTGCTTGTTCACTTTCATCTTATGTTACTATGCCTTGTCCCAATAATTTGTTATGAAACGAACGTAATTTTTATGCTGATTGAGAAAAAAACAAACATTGAATTAAATTACATTGAATTGATGCAAGTCTTTGAACTCAAAATTATTCAGACTATAAAAATTAAAAATGAACACCATTTACTATGAAAATGTATTCCCCAACACAGATTCATTATGTTGTCCATTTAACATGTCGCATGCACATTTACATGGACTACGTTTGTAGCTATTTATTTAAAAATCAAATTATTTGATTACATAATTATTTTCAATTGACTAATTTCTTAATTATTTTCAATGCATTCCTTAGAATGGAATACGTGCTTTCTAATGGTTTTAAAATCTTTCTTAATAAAAGTACTAAATAATTCTTCATTCTTGCGAGGAACTCTTTGTTCCTTCCTCCAATTACAAAGACCAGACAGTTCGGATATAGTTAACTGAGCCCGACATCTGGCGGAGAAAGTGAGAGTCAAATCCCAGGCGCAGACGGGACTGCCCACGGATAAAAGTCCCCAGACCCGCGTCGGGGGTAGGCTTCGAAGGAAGCCTGGGTCGAAACTCGGGTGCGGAACACTGCCAACGGGCAGTCTCCCCGGGCAAATTAACCCGTACGATAACCTAATGGCAGGAAGCGGCGCTTACCCGGAGCATGCGCACGGTGTCGTTGGCGTCGTGCACGGTGGAGAGCTCGAGCAGCACGTCGAGGCTGAGCGAGCGCTGCGCGCGGGCGAGGGCGGCGCCCAGGGGCAGCGCGGGCGCAGCGGGCGCCCCGGGCGGCGCCAGCGCCAGCCCCGCCCCCGCCAGCGCCTCCGCCAGCGGCCGCAGCCCCGCCTCCTCCTGCGCCGCTGCCCAACACACACGGCGCTTCAGCGTCGCTCGAAGCAAACACCCCATGGCATTAAACATCAGTGGTTTGAAAACAAGATTCGTTCACACGGGGAGGGGGCGTTAATTTGAAAGTGATATCGTTTAGTGATATATTTATCAAAATAAAAGCATCCCCCAATGGAATTAAACATCAGTTGTTTTAAAACAAGATTCGTTCACACGGGGGGGGGCGTTAATTTGAAAGTGATATCGTTTAGTGATATATTTATCGGCGTCGATGCTCAAAATAAAAACATCCCCCAATGGAATTAAACATCAGTGGTTTTAAAACAAGATTCGTTCACACGGGGAGGGGGCGTTAATTTGAAAGTGATATCGTTTAGTGATATATTTATCAAAATAAAAACATCCCTCAATGGAATTAAACATCAGTTGTTTTAAAACAAGATTCGTTCACACGGGGGGGGGCGTTAATTTGAAAGTGATATCGTTTAGTGATATATTTATCGGCGTCGATGCTCAAAATAAAAACATCCCCCAATGGAATTAAACATCAGTGGTTTTAAAACAAGATTCGTTCACACGGGGAGGGGGCGTTAATTTGAAAGTGATATCGTTTAGTGATATATTTATCGGCGTCGATGCTCAAAATAAAAACATCCCCCAATGGAATTAAACATCAGTGGTTTTAAAACAAGATTCGTTCACACGGGGAGGGGGCGTTAATTTGAAAGTGATATCGTTTAGTGATATATTTATCGGCGTCGATGCTCAAAATAAAAACATCCCCCAATGGAATTAAACATCGATGGTTTTAAAATAAGATTATTTCACACCGGGGGGGTATTTAATTTGAAAGTGATATCGTTTGCGAATTTTAATTGAGATTTAACTGAAAATACAAAGTCAAAGAATCGTCAGGACAAATGAGGCCTTGCAACGTTGCAGGTGCAAAAAACCAACGTTTTTGACACTTAACTCCCTTTGCATGGCCTCAATTAACAACTTTTGGATTATGTGATTCAATAATTCAAACTTTATAGAGGCATCTTAACTGACGAAAACTACATTTTATTTATTTATCACCCTTCGACTCTTTAGTTTGAAGTAATCTTGAGGAACTCTTGAATATATTTATGGATATCTGAAAATCATTATAAAATATTTTAATGAGGGACTTTTTCTTTAATTAGAAAAAATTACTATGTGAAAATATCGAACAATAAATATTGCTATTTAAAAAGCATACGCTTCAAAAATACGATGTCAAATACATCGATGATTTTACAAAAGCATCGATGTTTTGAAAACATCAAGATCGTTCTCGCATCCCTACTTCGCTTCAGAAAAGTGCTAAGAATGCCCATTGATTTGCTTCTGGCGCTAAAGGGTTTAACCTCCAAAGTACAAATTTACTCATTGTGAAGTAAGTATTTTTTTAAAAATCATTATCATTATCTTTGTCGTTGTCAGGGTACAGATATAAACCATTTTTGTTTTGTTCCGCTTTCATGTGGTTATTTCCCGCCATCGTTTTTCAGACTTTCCTATACTTCTCTTTACCTGTTATTGAAGGCTGAAGGATTTCTTCGACATACGTTCATCAGAAGTTTGAACTTCATTTTTCTATTCTCTATTTCATTTTCAATAAAATTAAAAATACAAAATTATTTTCGTATGTCTTCCCTTCTCATGCATCTATTCGCGTAACACCCAGAGACTTATCTTTACGAAATTTCATTACTGCAGTATGTTATATAAATAAAAAAATGACTGTTGCAAGAGAACTAGTAAATGTGGGGATGAAGCCCCCCTTGCTGTATTCTTCATTGTACAACGGGGGCCACATTGGTCGATATCGGTCACATCAGGAAAAACAAAACTGTAATGAGAAAATATTAGAAATTATCATTTAATAGATGTACAAAAAAAGAATTGTAATAGTGTTAATATCTCGACGTCAATATAATCTCGGAAATACATGTTTGCAAAGTCCTGAGAAACGACAGAGTTATTTGTAATTTATTATAGTTTGCGGGTATATAGAGAAAAGTGTTCCAAGGAAATATTATGCTGAGGAGCACGTTCCTACACATGTATTAAGACACGTTTAACACTGGGTCCCACATAATTTTGAATGCCGATGCATGTAGAGATGCTAGACTCGTCGGAAAGAAATAAACGGGAAGAACAAATGTATAATTTTTAAATACTAAGAATAATCTGATTTTTTAAAGAATGATAAGTGTGAAATAGGAAAATGGAAGAAAATGAAAACAAAACTACATTTAAAAAAAATCATTTTAATACACAAATGAAAACCTAAATGTTTGACCAAATATTTTGTCTGGGAGTCTTTGGTTTCTTAAGTTCTTCCAGAAATCCACGGAAAATGCATGGCATTATCGACGCCCAATCAGCAACAACTACGTTACCTTCCTGAACGGAGAACACTGAAATCACTTTGGAATTAGTTTTCTGTTTGCTTCCAAAGAGCTCAGTTGAGTTGTGTGGATTTCTTGGAAATATCGCGAGTAGCACGAGTTTTTCTGGAAGTGAATGAAATATGGATGCGAGGAGAAATTCCTGTGCGTTTCTTCGCCTCAGATTCGTGTGTTGTGATTTAGACGAGTAAATTTGTCTAGTCTGTGACAGCTAGTGTGCAATGGTGATTATTTTTCGCGTGTATTGGGTGTGGATAACTTATTTATTCCAATGAATAAGGATAATTTAAAAAAAACTCATAGTAGAAAATCAACTTATGATTACTGCAATGCTGCACAATCGATAGCCAAGCTGAAAGAGAAAGGTAAGGAAGTTACTAATTTCAAAAAAGTTTTTCAATATTCTAATGAAGATTCCAACATATTTCAAAGTTACATAACTTAAGAATCACTATCAGGAGTTTTCTGTTATTTTCTCTTCTCATTGTATTATAAAGAAAGAAGCGGCATTTGTGCTTGTGATATATATTTTCTCGTGCATTGGGAGTTTAAAACTAAGCAGGTTGCGCGTACGTTTTCATCAGCCCTGGAATAGCTACCACACGCCTTTGCTAACATTAGTTGAATTCAGACTAAATGATGGGAAAGAGTGTTGACAAAAATCTGATAACCCGTGTAGTAGAAACTTCTTTGCGTGAAAAAACGAGCAACAGATTTGATATAAGTTCTGTCGACAAAATAATGAAAGCCCCAATCCTCTCGCATATAGCGCAATGAAGTTTCAAGAAAACTTACGTCGATCTGTACCTCTGTCGCTTATCCCACAATGCATTCGGCTGCATTTTCTCATTATCGTACCACGATTTCGTGCATCACCTTCAACGAAGACAGCACTTTCAATCAGTTTGATCTAAAATGGAGGTTCATTTCATTTGGTGTTTATTCAGTGGAACGAAGGTTACCTTAATAGTTAAAATTTTTGTAGTAGCGCAGTATATTCCGTCAAATCACCTCGACCTGTTTCTGAAGTTCTAGCTTTCTAGAAGGAAAACGCCAATCATAGAATTTTCTCCAATATGCCTTATCTTCTAAATATTCGAAAATTTAATTTTTCAAGTTCGATTCTTTTGGTATTTTAACAAATTTCCAGAAAGGAAAATATGTTTATAGTCCATAAGAAGTTGATGCGTGTGTTGGTGGTTAATTGGAAACTTTGTAAAACTCCTTAGCTTTAGCCATGTATTATAACACTTCGTCCACCACACTACATTCTATTTGTAGACATCAGTATATTTCCTTATTTTCTTTTATTTCTTGCAAAAGCTTCAAATATGCTAATTTGTAATAGAACAACTCAATTTGTATCGATATTTAATTTATTGTTTAAAAACAAACGGGAAAATGACAATTCGAGAGTAGTTAACCAATAATTACTGCCCAGAAACAAATAAGGGATTGGTCTTCACTTGAATAATCATTAACAAAATATGAATAGTCAAAAAGCGCAATCAAAGTGGTTCAGTATTTGTAAGTTAAATTTGTTGCGCCGGTGAAGGCTGTTGTTCCAGCAACCTTTTTGCTCGAATCCAGCGGAATCCGCATTGTGGCAAGTGAAGCGAGACTGAGTTGCAGTGGCAGATTTTCAGGAGGCAATTGAGGCCAGGCCTCCCCATAAAATTGATTGATAACACAATTTTTTTGAACTTATAAATAACTTGAATCTAAAATTGACATAAATGTTTATGACAGGCGAGTAAACATTTAAAAGAAGTCGTTTCTCTTGCTGCAAACGTAGCGTTACAATTAAAGATGGAGCCAAGCAGTTCTATGCATTACACATACTAGGTGGGACCGCCAAGTCCCCATACACCGTGGTGGGGACCATTACAGCGGCGCACTCTACAGTATCACCCTCTTACAGGAACTAAAATAGGAACTCCTACCAACTTTATTTAAAACATGAATGGAAACTAATTATTAAACTAAAATTTGCTTAAGGCAAATCGAGAATTGAAGAGTCTTCTGGTGAAAATTTTAACTCTAGACGAAAATTCAGATAAAGCTCTAAACTAATTTTAGGCGCAACTTTATAAACAATTTAAAGACAACTCGCAGACACTTGAACCAGCTTCCTCACGCAATACAGGCGTAGTACTTACTGATACCTACCTTTCGTGATATTTGGCGGCAATACGTCACGCGTGGTTACGATCGAATTACATACCTCTCGCGTTTTCGTTTTTCTCACAAATTAGCCAATGTTTAGGTGCGAAAGACGGTATGCTTTATCTGGCGACACCAGCGCCTCCTATTGTAGCACTCTCTGGCTTTGTCCACAATTTTGATGGAGAGTTGAAAGGCCCTGCACCAAGTACTAACACTGCTGGTGCATGCGGGATACCGGCGACCCAAACAGGCGCGCGCTTCCCCTATTGCCACGACAACGGCCATCAACCGATAAGAAAAGGGTAGTTTTATTTTGAACAGCTTTGGAGTTGGCTCGTCACGGAGGCTCTGGCGCGTCTGGCCTCCCGTGAAGGCGTGTTGCGGTCGTAGACAGTGGATGCTCTGTGGGTTTATTTTTTTTTTTTTAATTCGTTGCGACGTTGTTGATGCAACGCGTCACGTAACCCTTGTTGGGCGTTGAGCGCTTTCATCTGCAGTAATCCTCTGTTACTGAGCATACTATACTCATACACATACTCCGTTACTGAGAATAATCTCAAGTCAAGTCTCGTCCGTCAGTGCCTTTTATCCCTTCGTCCAAGGGCTCAGCGATGTTAGATCCCGGGGGTTCCTGGCCGGTCACCCAACCAAGAACCCGCGAGTCTCGAATTCGCTTAACCTTCATGACTTCACGGAGCGTAGTAAACGAATTCGGCTAGCGCCGCCGGCTGCGATGGTGGTTGTGTGGCAGACCCAGTATTTAAATGGCGACAATAAAACCTTTATTGAAAGTGTCGTTTTCGCGGAGAATTAATCATAAAAGAAGAGAAATATTAAATCTAATTATTTTACTCGAAATGTCGCTAATAAGTTTACTAGTAAACCAAACGTCATTGGCTATCAATTTCACAAAAGGCTTCCGCGTCTGAACTTGCTTGTGCCTCCGCAAGTTTTGAACCGGCGTCCGCGACTGCTGCGTCGCGCGTTGACTTACCGACGTCCACGCAGGAAGCGTAGAGGTCGCGCACCAGCTGCAGCGTCGCAGGTTCGCCCTCGGAGGCGTTGCCCTTCAGCACCTCTGCAACACGCCGCGCGCACTCGGCTCAGGGCTCACTCGCGACGCAAACTTCAACGCGACGTTCCGCAAAACCTTAAAATGAGCTATTAAGCAAAACCATTCACAGCCCTCACGTAACCGTAGATGTAAATCCAGTTCACAAGCGCCAATATTTTACTTTGAGTCTATGTCGGAATACTACAGAAGACCAATCAGAGAGTAGCGTAAAAAAATGCACAACAAAAACAGCGAGAAGCAAATGAAACGTCGATTTCAGATTGTATTATATCATTTTATTATTGCTATGTAGTGTGAATAGTTTGTTTGTGAATGGTTTTGATGCGAGTAGTGAATTCAAAGTAAGAATTTGGGCCATTTTTCTTGGGACTTTAACTTGTTCTGGCAAATAAAATAATTACGTTCGCCGAATTACTCGTGAATTTAAAGCAAGAGTATCCTTATTTGTAAACTTAAGGAAATGCGAGCACTAAAATTACAGCTACTGGCATGCATACAAATACAAATCGATAGGAAACTCGACGAAAAAGCTAGAAACCAAGGTGGAAAAATTTTTCCACCATGCTGGAAACTAATCTATCAAGCTTCATTACGTTGAATTCTAATTGGTTCAGGCAAAACTTGTGTTCCAGCTTACGTTCGTCATTTTGAATGCTTATTTTACGTGTAAATGTTTCTTATGAGATCTTAAAGAGATCTTAAAGCCGCTCCTCAAATAGCCCGCGAACGGTGACGGTGACGGTGACGGTACCGGTAACGGTAACGGTAACGGTAACGGTAACGGTAACGGTAACGGTAACGCGAAGGCGAAGGCGAAGGCGAGGACTGGAACGAGAGATACTACGTGCGCTTCACATTAAACGCGAACGGGTACAGGAATAACACCATGAACCTGGAGCGGCAAAACGAGAACTTTGAGAAACAGTTGCCGAAAGCATTGCCTTAGAAGCTACACTGCTCTGTTCAATTTTTGATTAGAGCATTTACGAATGAAAAAAAAATGCAAAAACTACTACGAACTTGTGGAAAATACAAGTAACTAAAATTTTAACAAAAACGTCACCAACGTACTTTAAAGAAATATATAAAATTAATTTTTTGAAGGGATTTTAATTATAAGTATTAATATGAATAGAAAAATAATTAATCTATAATTACTAAAAATAACTAAAACAACTCAAGAATAATTAACAAATCCTCCATCTCCAACCGTGAAATCGCAAATCTAACTCGAGGCCGCCCAGGGATCTGTTCCGAGGAGGATCCACTGCTTACTCACTGTTCTTTCAACCATGTCCATAAGTAGACAGAGCAGATTACGTCATTTTTTTTATCGATAGGCCACTTTTTTGCGAGTATTTTCCATTGCTAGGACTGAAAATGCAATCCAATGGGGATCCCTGTACTTCACTTTCCAAGTAATCCCGATATTAATTATTTTTTAGACTCATTCAACTTTTTCGTCAGCAAAATTTTTGCATATGAAACCATATGTTATCTTAACCAGCAGAGAAAAAGACGAATTTTGACGTAATACAAGCCACTGTTCCCTTATCAGTGCTGAAGTTCACCGAACACATGTTTGACCGACCACCATAAACATTGCACATTTCAGCATTGCTTACCTATCGTCAATGTCTCTGAGGATTCTATTGTAAATATTAATTTATTATATGCACACCATCGCTTTTACACTACTGTGTGTATACCATTTTATTTATACCTTCATGGAAATGTGTTAAGTATACATATTGTGTCCAGTATCTTTCAGAAACGCGCTTTTCAGAAATAAGAGATCTGTGCCGAATACCCTTTCATAAAGACGAGGAATGTTTGTTGTTTATAGTTGAAAACATAAATATCTACAGTAGTTTAACAATTACAGCCCCAATCATTGTTCAAAACAAAAAGAAGCGAATCCATGACTTGTTCCAAACGATTTCCTTTCCAAACAATCTACCGTTCTTGTGACAGCGAAAGCGCACCGCTGCGAGATGTGAGAAACGAGTATATTGGCTTAAAATGAGTTTGAAATTAGGCAAAGCTGAAGATTGTTTTGTTAGTCGTGGATGTCGAAGGCTGGAATCTCGTCTCCAATTTGGACATTTGGGCTGTAAAAGGTTTAGGTTAAAAAATGTAATTTCGTTTCCTCGGTGTAATGAATTTATTCTTTCACATGAGATAGGTAAGGAATGAGAGACCCGTTATCTTTTTCATCCTTCGCCCCAGACATTTTTAAAGTTGTTTTGCCAAACTAGAAAACTCAGACTTTAAGCAAAAGAAAAAAGAGAAATGCCATTATATCAAATGAATCACTAGCGAGAAACTACCAAATATCTTTCTTGACTTCCCATCCGAAGGAACTCGAGATCCAGGTAGACCCAGAAGAAGATGGAGAGACGTTCTTCATGACGGAATAGGCCAATCGACCTAGTCCTTCATGATGATTACTTGCAATTCCACTCTTATTTATTTTATCATTTAACGACAATTCAACTGTTCCTGTATTTTCAATATTTGTAACTCACAATAACGAATATTTAACAAAGTATAATTTCATTCTCCTTTCTGCACTAGGTTTTATTTATTTGCCAGTAAAATAAATCATGTGTAAATACAAACGTTAAATAGAAAAGGGGGAGGGGTGAAATGGAGGTGCCCCCTGTTGTATTAAGCTGTGCACGCTAATGAATCCTTCATGTGTAAATGTATTGTAACGAATATTGCGTCATCTGCCGGCACCACCACGAACTACCTGTATGCGCGGATTGCGTCATCGGCCGGCAGCCCTCCCAACTAGCTAGTCCCAGAGGGTTCTGGGCGTATCGCAAAGTCCAGAAAATTCTCGACGGCGCCCTTCGAGTATAAATACGCGGCGGCCGGCGACCGCGAGTCAGTCTTAAGTCTGAAGTGGAAGCTGAGCTGTGAAGTGTGTGCATCGCAGTGAATAGCAGTACAGTTGGTCAGTGCAGTGGACAGTGGCCAGTGCACCAAACTGTGGTCAATGCTTAGGAATGTGTGAAAGTGTAAGAGAAGTGAACAGTGTACCTAAATAATCAAGAGAAGTGTAATGTAAATAAATAATCAAGTGTTTACAGTGATTGAGATAAGAAACAAAATAAACGTTTTTGTTAAAATAATATCAGAGTTTTAATTCACCATTTAGAATCGTAACAGTATTAACATTAATGCACTTTACCGTTAAATGAAGAGTTAAACTCTTCCATCCATTTTTAACTCCAAGTAAAAGGACTGTTTTTGTTTTTCGGAGTTTGAGCGCAAACGTATAGATTATAGATATAAATAGCGTTAGAAGCAGTTTCCAGTAGCGACTGTAGCGCACCGTGTGGCGGAGGGGAGCTGTCAGTGCGCTTGTGCGAACCAATTGCGAAGCAGCGACCGAGGATTTGTGCGGTAAAGCAATCGAAAACTCGTATATCTCGATGCGCCGTGAGTCCTCATTCATAATGCAAACTTAAACGCGAACGCAACGTAGTCGCAAAACCTACAAATGAGTTTCTTATCGAGACCATTCACAATGCCTTGACGTAACCGTGGACGTAAGTCCGTAAACTTAAAAAGTTCACAAGCTCCAAGCTTTTACGTTAAGTTTCGGAATTCTACCGAACACCAATCAGAGAGCAGCGTGGAATGTCGATTTCAGATTGTGTTGAGGTAGTGTGTGGTTATGTCATTTTGTTATCGTAATGTAGAAAACTAGTTTGCAAACAGTTTTGATGCGTGTAGTGAATTCATACCTGTAAGAATTTGGCCCATTTTTTTTATGACTTTAACTTGACATGGCGAATAAACTAATTATGTTCCACAAATTACTCGTGAATTTGGTAGAAGAGAATCCTTGTTTACTCAATGAAGGAAATGTGAGCACTACTAAAATAGCTACTCGCCTATATATATATATATATATATATATATATATATATATATATATATATATATATATATATATAGGCAAATCGATAGAAATGTCGAAGGAAATCCTAGAAACTATGGTGGAAAGATCTTTCTACAGTGCTAGAAACGAATCAATCAAGTACGTTCAATTCTGATTGATTCAGGCGAAACTTAGGTTAAAGCTTACGTTCGTCATTGTGAATGCGTGTAAATTTTACGGCTAAGTTTACAGCGTTGCGTTGCACTGTGAACGAGGCGTGCGCGCGCACGGGCTGACCTGTGACGCTGCGGTCGAGGCGCTTGCCGCGTTCGGAGAACCAGCTGGAGGAGGAGTGGCGGTCGGGCACCGGGTGCTGGCGCGCCCAGCGGCCGCACGCGAAGCGGTAGAAGTCGGTGCAGGGGTCCACGCGACTGTCCAGCGCCTGCACCAGCTCCGCCCCTGCGCACGCCCACCGCGATCCCACGGGCCCTCGATTGATTGATTGATTTTTTCGTGTTTCCGGGCACGTCAACTGATTTGGTCATTAATCCCGATAGTGTAGTGCATGTTTTTTTTCTCGGGGGATGGCGGTGATCTTCTCCCGCTGGATGGTGAGATCCGGCGCCGACCTACCGTCGGCTAGTGGGGTTTCCCCCTAACCAGGACTCTCCCTCCAACGGGGCACCGCCCCAGCCGAGACAAGCTCTAAGCTCCCGACCGGTCTCCCGGAATATGTGGTAGTGTAGTGCATGGTAGTGTAAGTGTGTGTGTAAGGGGAGAGGATAGGGCAAGGAAGAGGAAGGACTGATCGAGCGCGGTCCGTGGCCCGTTTCTTAGGGTTTGTGAGGATCAACTGCTCCGGCATTCGCCTAGTGTTGATCGGAGAAACCACGGAAAACTACCGATCAGTGCAGCCGGCCGCTAGAATTCTCCTCCGGACAGCGACGGAATTCGACCTAGCTGCAAAGCTAGTGTCGAAAATCCTGCCGCCGTGGGGAGTGTAACCTAGGACCTCCCGGTCAGAGGCGCTGCAGCGACATCAGTTGATGCACTGAGCTACCGCTCCCGGTGCTTATACCTCGATTTATTTAGAGCTGCACTTGACGTGAATCTGCTGTGGCGGTGTCATCTAATCTGGAGTTTGACGTCAAAACAGTGACGTCACTATGGTGACGTTCAACCGCCCGATTGGATGGCACCGTAATAACTGATTTACGTCATGTTGAGTTTTGTTTAAATTCAAGTATAGTGGCCGCATGGCATTGCTCGAGATTGCGTGCACAAAGCTGGAAAACGCGCTTGCAACTACGCGCGAGTGTCGAATGCATTCAACACTTTACCTCCTCGTGGATCTCATTTCATACATCTGAAGGATCGTGCTACTTATTTCAATATTAGATGAACATACGACTATTGATGAAATTACTTGAATGAAAGGATGCTTTAAATATTCTAGACTAGAGATAAGGATTTAATTTTCCTTTTAATTATAATACCAGTATCTAAAGGCATTCAAAAGCAGTAGATGAATTAAAAGCTAATCTTTGATCAAATTTCATAATTGGGTTGAAACTTTACGATGGTGAATTTTCTACTCTAGCTACATGACTACGTCCAATTCAATCTCTGTCTGAAGGTGAATTCTAGTGGCCGACTGCTCTGATCGGTAGTTCTCGGTTTGGTCGCAAATATACGAGGCGAATGCTGTAGCTGTATCTTGATCAAAGAAGGCCCACAGATCTTACGCGATATTTATACTTTCTCATTCTCGTTTCCTCGTATCACCGTACGTACACGTACACGCACACACACAAACATGCACCTGCTATCACACATGTCTAGATCTTGTCTCGAATGGGGGCGGGGTCCCGCTATAGGAGATAAATGCAGGAGGTAAACCTGCAAGCCGTTTTGTAAGTCAGTACCGGATCTCACATTCAGCAGAGGAGTAACACAGCCACGTCCCGAAATATAACACACACTACACTTACAGGTCTAATGATCATACTAGTCGACACACCCAGATACACTAAATACTCACTTGTATTGCATATAAAGTAATTTTCTAGAAGTGTTCAACGAATTGCGTTTAACGAAGTTTTTGTTTTTTCAAGGGCATAGCAAAGGCAAAAACCACCGGGTTTGATCAGATTAATTTACAAATCATGAAAGCTCGTATTCCAGTTCGAATCTAGTACAAAATCTTCAAATCGACTTTCGTAGATGAGAGCGACATGCATGTTCTTTACTTTCATGGATGGACGCTGCGCTTTGTTGAAGAAACGCAAGGGTTAGGTCAGGAGTTACTCAAATCTTTTGCTTCACTGCTTAGTGCTTCTTCCTTTCCAAAGAAAAACGCGTGCCCCAATAAATGCTGCGTGCTCCATTGTAGTCTTTGCACGTGCACTATACTCTATCCACGTACGTAATTGAAAGAAAAAAGAATCTTGGGGCTTAAAGCGAATACGGGTTGAAACTCTGCCGTAAACCATCAGTGCGTGTCTTTCTTCAGAGCTAAAAAACTCTATTTTTTTTTCGCTATCGCATAATTTTGATGAAGCAAATATAAAGTCTTGAAAAGAGCATGATAGGCACTAAGTCTTACCTGATTTGACGCATTCTTCCTTAGCACAATAAGATACCGTCATTCTGCTAGCTTCTTGATCTGAAAATAACGTTCGTAATTTAAAAACTGAGTGTTTTATAACGAGCACATGATATCTGGAATCAGAAATTGAGCTTTTTCACACGCACAAGATTTTTTTCGGTAATTGATCAATGGTGGGCTCGTGTAAACACACACTCATGTTGAAAATAGTTGGTTTTCTTACAAATCTTAATGGTAACTCGAAATGTATCCAAATCGAATTACCCAAAATTTGAATGAACTAAAAGTTTTCCAAAAAATCAATGTAACAATTTAAAGATAATATACACAAATGAACATTGTCTCATCGCTGCCACATTGTATAATTAGCCATATCCATGACGAGGAATAGTTTTTTACAAAGCTCTACGAATTTTTAATTATTGTTGTTTATATATAAACATTTTACGAGAAACCATGTTCAGTTTATTTCACATTATCCAATTCTGAATTCTCAAATGTCCTCCGTGATCGGTTTTCTTAATGTATTAGAGAAGGTGAAGTAGATAGACATGATTACACAATACAAAGAAGAGAATGCACTGTTGATACTCCTCTAATTACACATATTTGTGAAAAATGGAGATGTCAATATCCGAGAGGACACAAAATTAAAATATTCATCGCACATTACATCATCGCACATTACATCACAAACTGAATTGAAAAAACAATTCATTTGGTGCGAGAACATATTGCACGCGAAGAAGCATCAAAAAAATAATATGCAAAGAAGAAAAAATAAAAAGTTGAGAAAGTAAAAATGTTGACATGATTTAATTCATATCGCTTGATATCTAACCAGATTTTGTTTTGTAATGAATGAATATTGTAAAGTAAAATCCGGCTTATTGCAAAAACTGAAAAGCATTAAGCCTAATATTTTGCAAAGAAACGTAAAGAAATTAGCATGGTATTGTGCAAAGATCCGGGAGAATTAGTCGCCTAGCTTTTTCCAATTAACCTGACATTTTTCAGGCTTATGACAATGAGTGTCGAGTGGCATCGTGCATTGGTTTGATTTGATTTATTTTGTCAAAGAAGAGTACAAATAGTATGTACCATATAAGGTGATGGAAAATGTGCGGTTTTTCCTGCCCCTGACCAAGATATCGGTCATCAAAGGGAAAACCTTCTGAGCAGTAGAAAGTCGTGCCTTTCATTGTTGTATTGCTGCAAATTTGCAATTGACATCTCGCTCAGTTTTGAGGAGAGAAGTACTCGAGTTGGACGCGATGCCTGAAGTCTCCTGGTGTTAAACTTCACGACATAGTGCTTATTGCCCAGATTGCAAAGAATGTTGTGCTTCAACGAATTAGTCCTTTCACCCTATAGTCCATATTGGGTACCCAGTGACTACTACCATTTATAAAATGTCAAGAAAGACCACCAGAGAAGAAAATTTTCAGAAGGGTGAGAGGTGAAAGAATCAGTTGTTTACCATTTTGCTAACAAAATTTCAGAGTATATTTTCAAAAGCGTAAAAATGTTAATACACAGATGTTAAAAGTGGATTGGAGTAAAGGATGAAGAAGTTGAAAAGTGACGCTATTTTCCCTTACATAACAAGGAGGATATAGTGAGGCCAGAAACTTACGGAACCCACCTCGTACATGTAGTAGCGCACCCAAGGGGGCCGAACTCATTGGCATTTCCGATATGTATTATAAATATAGGTTTTACTAATTTCCTTTACTTTCGAAAGTCATTCAATGTATCAATTGTTAACGTAATCATTATTAACAATAAGTCAACAAATACAAATGCATTTTATATTCAGAAGAGATGAAAAATTCGTTATAAGAGATCGTTTAGCGGGCTGGACACTACCTGAAACCCCCAGGGAGAAACACTTGGTTCGCCTCTGAGTACATGTATCTCTGAACATTATACCATGCTGTTAACGCATTCCTTGTAATAAAATAAGTTTCATGATGTAATAGTTATTACTACCAAATATTGTTTATTTGAACAAATTGAGAAACTAAATTTAAATTTTTATTGATTTATGTATTAACTGTATTGACTTATTGACTGGAGGAACTATAAATAAAATTATCTCATTACATATTTGTTAAGGTGTCTGGAGTTGTAAGGCAATTACATGCCAGTCAAGTGAAAATAGTTTTCTATGTCAAATGGAATTACCTAGCGGCTCGATACGGGAAGACTGGGATGATAAAGTAGAGACCTTGGACTAACAATGGCACACGTGCGGTGTCACGGTTATTTACAAAGCTCTTTCTGACATTTTACTCTTCAATAAGAAGTTTCTGAATGTTTCGCTGACGGTAAAATTCGGAGAGTAAGGATTGCCATTGACGAATTTCTAAACAAATTAAATATTTAAATAACATTTTATGTAGTAACTTTTATGTTTGTAACTAATTTTGATATTCCAAATTCTTATTTTATCTTGTTACCTCCATTTGCGACTTTATCAGCATTCTTCGGTGAACCTAAATTTAATCACACGATTAACATACCTACATCGCAAATATAAATAATCGTGGGCTTTTAGTCTCGATGGTGAACGAAGTCAGAACAAAATGTATATGTTCGAGTGGCATTTGTTTCTTCAGTAAGCCGCAATCAGAATTCTAGTTTTGACCATGAATGAGCACATATTATATTTTTCATTTTGCTTTTTTATTTTTATGATTTATTCTTAATCCATTCTGTCACATTTTGTACAGAGGGATTCAATGTCTTTGTTACAACATGAATAGTGCAGGCGGGTGTGACGAGTTGTGAGTTCGAAACTTCGAAACAAGTCGTGGTGTATTCGCAAGTAATTGTCGCGTGAAAGACAAAAACAAAACAGAACTAATCATAGAGCCATTTAAATCCTCAAAATATATTTGTAAAGTTTTTTAATAATATTAACAACGAATGTATTTTTTAAATTCAATACCCGTCTTAAATTTGGGATCCTGCACATGATGTCACAATAAATTTCAAAAACTTCTAGGACATGAAGGAAATGGTGATCAATCATAATAACTGTTCGCCAAAGAACATCTGGTGTTACAACGAAGTTACTCTCGTGACGTTTGCTTGGGTTGGCGGATAACTCATTATTCATAGGTATTAGACTGACAAACGAAACATTGCAGTGCCCCCGAAACTGTCCCGCCGAACAGCAGTACGAGTTGCCTACATATCAGGGGCAATCGTCACTTGTAATAACCCACTACATTTTGTTAGCAAAAAAGTTATCTACGACCACCTACTTGTCCTAGACGTTTGTAACATTTATTCTGAAACACTCTATATTTTTTTTCCTTAGGGCTTTATCCAGCCGACAACCGGTTGCCCTTTACGTCCCGAAGGAACGCATATTCGACCATACACTAGACAAATACTTGCGGGCTCCTCTGATCTGGGGTCAGCAGAACGCGAGGCCCTCCACGACAACACACACACTCAAAGTCAAGGGACAAACAGCCATGCCCAAGGCGAGACTCGAACCCGCGACCCTTCGGGCCGAAGCGCTGAGTCGGTAATCGCTCTTAGCCACCTCGGCCATCCAGGTCGGCAACACACACTATATTTCCCGTGGAAAAAGTAGTAATAGTAAGAAGTTAAATGAAAATTTCATTTAGTTATTCTATTTTCAAACTGATTATGAATTAGAACACAAAAGTTGAAAGTAATGTGTGATTAAAACAGCTATTACCATAATTAAATTCATTTAAAAAGTGTTTTCTTTTAATTAAAGAAATATTCCTCGTCCTTGAATACTTTCCCTTCAGCCGTGAGCCAGCGATACGTACAGTTGGTGTGGACGGCGATGAGCACGATGGCCAGGATGAGCATGAGCAGGAAGAGGAGCGCCACCGCCAGCAACATGCGCCGCTCGCGCCGCGTGCCGCCGCGCACCCTCCTGCGCATGCGCCGCAAAGGCAGTGCCGCCCGAGTATAGAGCGATTTTCCTAAGGATGAGCCCAAGTGACAGCTAGTGCTGGCAACACAACTGATGGTTCTGTGGTCGTTGTGCCCTTGAGCTCATGAGACTCCCTTCCCGCATTCGTTCGTTTCCAGTTGGCTAACCTGTAAATGGCTTCGACACTTCCTTTTGTGGTGTCCTTGTCCGACAAAAATATAGTGCTCCGCGAGAAATAATTGATATTAGGAAGTGCAGAGTAATGTGCTCTTCTGTAAAAATTCTTTTTTTCTTTATATATTACATAAAAAAACTTTTTGTGTGATAAATATTATGTTTATTTTAAAACCGAGACTTGAATGCAAGATGCATACCGGTGCACGTGTTTCCGGCTTAAAATCATTCTTCTTTCTATTTACATTCGTTGCAGATTTCTTTTATTGATTGTGAGAGCATGTTAAGAGATTTTCCACATACGTAATTAAATTTAAATAACTCCCGGTCTCACGTACGTGCATATACCTCAGCGAAACTCTTAGACTTCTGCATAGGGATGTTTCACAGGCGCCATAAACACTTTACGAACGAACGAAGGCGTGACTGAACAGCGGTCGCGGCGGAGGGATACTTCTCTGAAATACATGTGATTTTCACTTGTTTTCGCGAACTGTCACTTTGGCTCATCCTAAGGAAAATCGTTCAATAGAGAGGAGTTACTCGAATAGTAAGAACAGACAACTCGGACAGGTCGGGAAACAAATGAACGTCATGCAGGGCGATGGCATTGCAAGAGATAGTAATGAAGTAATTTACAATTGAGTTAACTGTAAACGTACGCATTGAAAAAATGAGTGCATACTCATAATTTCTATTGCCAGCAGTGGCCAAGCAGTAGCTGTAAAAGCGGCCCCTTCTTATAGTAATCTCTCTAAACAAGGTAGTAAGTGTGACGCGAAAGTAATTAATTAAGGAAAAATTAACAACAAAAAAAGAATGGAGAATTGAAAATTTTCGAATTGTTATTTATTAACTCTAAGGTCACACTATTATTATAAACTGGCCAATTAAAAATGTTGTCAATAATTACAATTTTCTTGTAATTCAATGAGCAGTGTGGGATTATTTACATTTGTACAATAATTTTGAATGCGGAGGCATTCCAGACAGACACATTCGTATTCCTTCATCTGCAGAAGAAGACTATGCAGACTATTCTACTCAATTCTTATGCGGATGCAGGATGTGAATATGAGTGAATGCATAAATGGCATTCGCGCAGGTAATCGTCGAAAAGTGTATGTAGTTCGGACGGCTTCCGAGCGTTTAAACCCCTAAAATGTAGATTGTTTTCTATTTGCACTACGGACGTGTTACAATGTTTTTGACGAAAGAGTTCTGCAAATAAAAATGATTTTAGTATTACTATCGACAGGACTCCATTAATAGACGTTTTGGTATTTTTATCTCAATCAGAAATGAGTTACATTTACATTACGCGAGTGTGTGTGTTTTATTATATTTTATGCTTTATGTTATTGAATTCATCAATCTAATATATGTGTGTAATATAAATACTTAGTTGTGTTGTTTTCGAGCAATATTGCATTGTAATGTCAAGTAAATTACGCAAAATTTTGAAGTATCCGTTATTTTACTACGTTTGAATGCCAAACCTACACGATTTCTTCTGACGGGTATTCCCGGTATCCGGGGTGTCGCCAGCCTCCTTGGTTAATGAACTACGTTTTTTCTCTTGGCTAAAGCTCTAAAAGCTTAAAATTAATGTCAAATATCGGGATTCTCTTCTTGTATTGAGAATGTGAACATGTTATTTCATAAAAGGATAATTAGAAAATATATAAATTCATGGAAATTATTGAATAAATTTCAGAAGCTACGAGGAAAATGTGTGGTTAACATTTTGTTCAATATTCTATTATTAATAAAATGAACATAATCACATTTCGTAATATTACATGTATGAAAATAGTATATAATTAAAAATTAGTGTAACATTGTTTATCCGTTTGTTTGAAATTATAAAATTAATTTACAAACGGTGTAAAATTGAGATTTTTAATTCATGGAGTTTTAATACATTCTTTCTTTATTTACTTACGCTTTTATTAATCAGATAAATATTGTCAAAAAATAACTTTTCTACTTCTGTAGGTTTTAGGTGTACATGAGCACATTAGTAACGCCAGAAGCCGTAGTAAGGAGTAGGTCTATTGCTAACTATATTATAAATATCACCAAAAAAAACCTTCAAATATCGTGATAAAACGCATCATAATATTTTGTGTATAGGGTAATAAAAGCATTAAGGTAGCGGGAACGAATAAGTAAAGTAACTGAACAGTAATGATAATTGTATTGAAGTACGCTGTGAGTGTTGAAAATAACCCAGTTTCCTTGAATATGGTAGGTTTGGCTTTATTATGCGTATCGTTGCCAATGCCGTGAATAATGATGGAGAAATTAAAAACTTAATTCTTAACAATTCACCCTTCCGAGATACTATTCTATCGAGGAAATATGGAACAAACGTATGACTGAATTTTAAAATTTTCCTTCTCTTCTTTTACAATTTTTTTTTGTAGAAGTAATGTAGATACACATTATTTAGTTAGATGGTACACTGGAAAGCTGAAACAATTGAAATTGAACTGTTCATACTTACTTTTTTCCTATATTGAAGACTTGATTGCCAATATTAGAAAAGACACCTGAAGAATTCGGCTTTTGAAAGTTTTTCAAAAGTTTTAATAAGTGTGTATTAATCGCCAGTTATTTAATTGTACGTCTTTTAATGTTAGAGTTGTGGAATATTAATCTTTTAATTCAGAGTTTTACGTTCAATCTTTTGTTGACAACCTAAGTTATCTTCGTTAATAATAACACCAAAGGATACTTCTACTTACACAAGTTTTTCCCGTGTAGTAGTATTCGCTGCTCTTGTGGGTATGGCATGATCCGGCCCCACTGTTGATAAAACAAGACTTAGTATTTATACCAAATATAAATCAAAAGGGAAACAAGATCGCGAATGCATACAAAACGATATATTTTTGCTATTTCTTTGAGAATGAAAGTGAACTATTCGTAAATGTTACATATTATTTGAATTTACTGAAAGCACTTTAAATATATTAGTTAATTCCCATCGTACACGGTATTTGAAAAACGTGTCATTGAAAAAATTCAAGTTTCTTCCTTCCAGGACGTACTGTTTGAGCATTCGAAGTAAGCTTAATTATTACAAGTGACATCATTAAAAAGTAAAACGTATTCCATTCTGTAAAACAGGGTTGATCTTAATTATTGCACATGTAAATGGTAAACATGTATTGGTCTTATAAACAGTAAGAACTAAAAGTAACGTTGAAGGTGGAAGAGCGGCATTTATTGCGAAATATTTCCACTAGAGGTGAATGTTTAGAATCGTGTCATATTATTTATAAAATACGATTCTTTGTATTCTATTGGCAATGCAGTTGTGGAGACCGGATTGGCAGCGTAATTCGCTGACAAGAGCCTGCCGCCCAAGCAAAGCGGGCAGTAGAGAAAGCGGCACTCAACTCCTCTCACCCAGGTCCGCGGGCCTCATGAGCATCGTGGCGGCGCGGAGGTGAGTCGCTGCAGGCGGCCGGAGGCGAGCGCCGTCCTCAAGGAGACTGCGGGCTGCGACGCGGGCGGCGGCCGGCGATCAGAAGCCCAATCATGTCGACTTGTTGCGCTGCCGCTCCGCAGGCGTCGCCGGGATGAGATCGAGCGAGCGACTGTTGTGCCTTGGGCAATGGGGAGGAATGCCCCCATGCGTGCCGTCAATGGTCGATGTAGTCGTGGCAACGAGGCCGAAGAGGTGCAAACATTTCATTTTCTCGTCCTCCATGCACGCGCTTTGTTTGTGTGTTAAGTACTTTCTCACTCCCTTTTTTTCGATTTGTTTGGTTCTCCAAATGCATTGCTTTATGTGTATGCGTGGTATGCGTTTGATGCGAATCGTCCAAGTTTAAGATCTTTTCTGAGTAATCAAATGGGAGTTTTTCCCCTGGGGATCAGCCGATTGGAAGCATAAAAAAAAAGCATTTTGGTCCCCAATATTTGCGTTTACA